>VZRL01002888.1:365618-449341 GCA_013397895.1 Origma solitaria | reverse complement strand
GGGGGTTCTCTGCATCCCCTGGACTCCATGGGCTGCAGGGGGACCACCTGCTCCCCCATGGTCTTCATCATGGCTGGCAGAGGGTTTTCAGCTCCAGTGCCTAGAGCACCTCCTCCCCCACCTTTTCCACTGACCTTGGTGCCTCCATGTTGTTCTCCCTCACATATTTTTACCTCCTCCTCCTCCTTCCCTGGCTAAAAAGAAGTGCGTGCTCACATTGTTTTGATTTCTTCTTAAGTATGTTTTCACAGAGGCGTAACTAACATCTCTAATTGGCCCAGGTTTGGCCAGGAGCATGTCCATCATTTTCAGAGCCATCAGAGACTGGCTCTGCTGGACATGGTGGAAAATTTCCAGAATCTTTACTCAGGACATGCAGGAGCCATCTTTGTACCCCACCCTGTTCACTGGCAAAAACTGGGCCAGGCAAAACTACCACATTAACTCTGATGAAAATACCAGTGAAGCCAAGACAGCTTGGATATTAATTGTGTACCAACACATATTCAATTCATTTACTACTGGATTCCAGTTACTACCTCAGAGACAATTAAAACTCTGTCCTATGGTAGCTCCTATTGTAAGTGGCTATACCTCATTACGTTTTTCAGTGGTAATATATTTGGAGCACCTTCCCACCCCTTGTAATTTCTATCACCAGTGATGGGTTGGCCACCTAAAACCACTTTGGCTCATATTGTATGTAACATGAGTGGGCTGGGACACCATGGGGGGAACAAATTTGGCTTATGGCTGGAGGGGAGGTCTTGGGAAATCCCCTCTGCCCGATTACCTCAGTTACCTCAAATGCAGCTCAGGTTTTGGTGTTCTTTTATTTCTGTGTGTTCATTCTGGGGAAAGAAGCAGCGTTTGAGAATAAGCTGCTGGGACTGGAGACAGGTTAGGAAGAAACTTCTAAGTGATGTGTAAATGTTAATCATTAAACCTGTTACCACATAGCGGCATGAGTTCTCGTGATAAACTGCCTTGCCAAGTTGTACTGGAGTAAATCTCAGGGTGTTTGCTGAACTCTGGAAGCTGGACTTCAGCTTTTCACACCTCAGCCTAAATACTGAATGGTGTTGAAGCACTCCTTAACTGGTTAGGGTAGTGACCAGCAGGGCTCCTTAGGGCTGGTGCTGCTTTTGAAGACTTAAATTCTCAACTTAATCAGGGTAAAGTGAGGTTCCTTGTGTTACAATGTTTTCAATGCCAAATGACATCCTTAACCATTGTGCTTAAACCAGTATTCTGTGTAATTTGCTCTTCTGAGTGGAAAATACACTGTAGTGCTTTTAATCATTCTCTCTGCAGAAAAAAAGACTGTTTTCATTAGGGAATATGTTCCTGGAGTTTGTAGCATGTACACTTTTATTGTCTTGCTACCCAGTTCTTTGCACAGATAGGTAAACACAGGAGTGCTGGATGCTGCAATGCTTATGTGCCTGGCCGGTGGCATGTGGCACAAGTTGTCATGGGCAGTTCCATCTGACTGGGCATATGGCCTTTTCCCCACTAGTTATTAATAGTCAAATGTCAGTACAGCAACATTGTCTACTTTTGTAGGAGCAGAATTTTACAAGGGGGAATATGTCTGGTTGCACTCATTTTCCCTCAAATGGCAGTCTGAATGTAGGGCATCTGCTGCTGCCACTGCACACCTAACTTTGTGTCGAGAAGGGGTACTTAGCTAGTCCAGACTCCAGCAGTCTGGACTACATCAGCTGGATGATGAGAAGTTACAAATGGAGGGCCAGGCCTTTATCACCGTTGTTTTGGCAAGTGATATTGGGTAATATTGCCAATAATTCTGTAATGCAGGCAGGAGAAACTTGGCAGTCTAAGCGTGGGGCCCCAGGGGTACAGCCTGTACCTGGACTGGATAACCCACTCTGTGAAGGATGTTGGAGAGCACCTCTCCTGATCAAAGGGGCCAGGGGTAATGTTTCTGGGTCAGCAGCAATATGCCACCTCAAGAAAGCTCCTAACAGATGCAAGCAACTCAACATCCTTAGGTAAGTCTGTCCTGTTTGACACAGACTTACTATTGCTTTTTTTATATCTCCATATGGTGCTATTGGGGTAGTGGGAGTGGGACAGAATTGATTCTGCAGAACTGGTTCTTCAGAATGGCTCTGCACTGTAAGCAGAAATGGGCTCTTTGGACTTAGTTGAGGAGAAAAGATGGCCAAAATAAACCAAAAGCCCTGATGATCTAAAACAAATACCTTTGCTGCTGAAAAGGGTGAGTGAAAAATCCCTGCCTGTTTGGTAGTGCCATTCAGGCTCCCTGTAGTCTGTGCTTCCAGAAGAACTACGTGCAATTCTCCTGCCAGTTCAGTGCCTCCAGTGTTACCAAAGCATGTGTAAAAAGCAGCTGCATGGGAGTATCTTCGATGTTAGAGGGCAGCTCAGCAATCTGTTCTCAGGACAGATACCACGTCTGGCAAGGAGAAAGGTATTTATACTGTGCTTTAGTAAGTGTTGACCTGAAAGAACTTGTCACTGTGCATTTCTCAAAAGCATGTTTAAAAAAACCTCTCGTGGCTTTAATTAAATTGATTTGGTACATTTCTGAGAATGTGATGGTGTGATGGCAGCATTCTCCTTGATTTGCTGAACTAGCTTATCTGAACTGGAGGAACTTACTTGGTTCTTCTTGGGATGAGAAAGGTGTATGAAGAAGTGTGAAGTGCAAGGACTTTTTTGTCTTTAGTATGTTCTCCTACTATAGAGAGAGTGTGGAAGTAGTAAAATATATTTAAAGCAATTTTAATACATTTAAAATATTTGAATGTTCACTGAAATGTAGGCTATTCATATTGCCTTAAAGTAATTGCAGCCTCCCTGCAGATGCTGACTGCCTCTTGTAGAAATGGCTCCATGGCTCCTGGAGCTTTTGGCTTGCTTTGGGAGGTACAGAAACCATGCAATAGCTCTTCCTTTCCTCTGTTCCATTTAATAGGTTGACAATTTAAAATGCAGGAAGCACAATGCTGTGGTTTTAGTCTATATTGAGCCAGGTTGTAACCAATGTCTGGAACCAACAGGAAAGATGATCTAAGGATGCTGGGGTTACAGACTAGAATTCAATGTGGCTGGGCTGCAGCTGGCTGCTCTTTAAAGATGTGTGGTTTGGGAGGAGAGGATTGCTGTTAGGAAGGCCTTGTCTGCTCCTTCAGAGGTAATTTAACAGCCTGTCTTCCATTCAGGCAAGGGAAATGCTATCAGTGGATTTTTTCCTTTTGTATTAAATGACCTGTCTGTATGTCATGGCCTAATTGTGTTACCCCAGAGAGCAGTGGATAGAGGATGATTTTCCTCGAAAGTTTTTGTTGCTGCACAGAAAAGGGACTGCTCCCATCTGATTCAGCTGCCAGGCAGCCAGATCTCTGTCTGCTGGTCAATAAACAGAAACTGCTGTTTTGTGCACCAGAAGCTGGGGTGCTGGCTGCTATGCTTATGACTTAATTACTAGTGTCAGATTAGTTAGGACTTGGATGTTGCATTAAGCCAAGGATCTATCTACTAGAGATGTACAGTTTGAAAGTGAATCCATATATCTACATCAAACAGATTTGTAGTGGCATCTGTTCTGCCCAATGGTTTTTACAGGGAAAACAGTCCACAGACAATAACATTGAAACGCTTCAATAGGTACTTTTGGTAATAAACATTTTTTGCATTGACAGGTCATGTCCACTTGACACTTCAGAAATGTGGTGAGTGCTTAAGCATCTTCTTTTACAGATCAAGAGTCTGAAGAAGGCTCAGAAAGGTTAAAGTCTTGATTTACACTGATTGCTCAGGCTCCATTGACTTTCTCTTTGAATGTCTTTCCCTCTGGGCATTTAACTGGCATCCCTTTCCTTAGGGCTTCAGTATGTGTTTAAATAGTCATGGCTCTTCTGCAGGGAAGGCAGGGGTAATAAGGAAAATTGAAGTGAATATATGCATAGTGCCAGCATCCTTTGCCCCCCCAGGATGACGCCTCTCCTCACTGGGTATCTTTAGGATGCAGCATTGAGAGTGCTCAGGTGTCTGTTTGCAGGTGGGATATCTTGCAGTGCTGTGAGGTGAAGGCCCTTGTAATGAGTGGCTCAAATGAGGCAGACAGTAACGAGCTGGAGTTGTCCAGGCATGCTTCATTGGCTCTTGCCTGGCAGAAGGAAGAGTGTCACTGTGATTTGTGCTTACCTACCTATGCGGCTGAATTTTATCCTTGAACTGGGTTCCTGGTTTAGACAAAATCCCTCATGTGAAACACATGCCATTTGCACAGGGTTCTTAATTAAAAGAATTCATCATGAACATGGTCATCTTTCTCTTGTTGTTATGGCAGGGGATAGAGATTAATCACATCCTCAGAAATTCCTCAGAAATGTGTCTGTTGTTTACTATTTCTATGAAATTGGCAATCCTTGATGTCTGCAGAAAGATGAGGTTCCATATGATATTGCTGTGCCACTGCTATAATGCTTTTAATTAGTTAATAAATTAGTGACTTTTGAGTTGAGGTACTTCCACAAGGCTTGTTGTCTGTTGATCAGCAGATGCTTAAAACTTGCATATTCAAAAATATCTAACTCTGTGGGGATAAAGGGGGGAGATCATGGCATATTTAAATTTGTAACAGCATCCCTCTGCTAAAACATCTATGTTCGCCCATACTGCCACTAGAAAGGAAGGGATAGAGTTCAAGAAAATAATTTGCTATGATAATTTAAAAATGAACAGCTTGAACAGATCTTGGGGTCTTCTCTGGCAGAATGGCAACTACCTCCTGCCATGACTTATAGTATATACACCACAGATAAACTGAAAAGACATGAATCATAGAATAGATAAATCTATAGATTCTATAAAGTTCTATAGAATCGACAGAATCATAGGATCAAGCATCTTGCACCCTCTTTCTCTCTCTGCTTTTCCCCGGTGGCCAAGGCATGCCATTTTGAAAGCATTCAGAGAAGAGAAAGTCCATTGTCTGTGCAAAGCTCAAGAATTAGAGGTTAAAATGGCTTATTAGGTTCTTCTATGTGAAACCTAGCTTCCAGCATCAGGGATTAATTGCTTAGCTTCAGCTTTTGAAGGATCTGTGTCTTTCTCAGAGAATAAAGCAAGAACATCTTGCTGGCTGCAAAGCACATAAGAATTATTTGAAATACTTGCCAGGGGGTGCAGCAAGGTCCTCCTCCTAAGCTAGGAACTATTGGACTACTGCAGAGTTGATTTTGGTGGGTTTTTAGCCAATAACCCCATTTATCTCCTTGGGGAAATTTTCTTTTAGCTGATTTGGCTCCTTTCTTCCTCTCTAGATGGATATCATGGTATTAACAGATGGTTAAGGAGCAATGTTTCCTTCCCTGACTAAAAAGGAAGTGAACGTATGGAAGCTGTCTCAGATATGAGTTTTGAGCCCTCCTTTAACTTGGCAAAGATTTTGCTCTCAACTCTGTAGCCTTGAGGAGCAGCAATGCCAGTGTGGCAGGCAGAGGCAGATGGGGAAGCTCATACAGGCGGCTCACAGGAAGAATGAAGTGTGTTTTGAGGAGGCCACTGTTGTAGCAGGTGGGCACACTGGTACTGTGCTGGGCCAAATCCCACTCCAGCTCTCACAGCATGCCAAAGTTGGGATTTTCAGCTGCTTCTGTCCTTTAAGCATAAAAGCTAGGTGATCAGTGGTATTACTGGAGAGGAGATGAATATTTGTCCATGTGTTTAATGATGACCTGCTCTTCAGTGACTGCTTTGCACTGCTGGAAGTAGTTAATTACATAAAACACTGCGGGTTTTAGACTAACAAGGTCTTTTGGGTGAAGGTATTGGGTAGATCTGGAAGTAGATGTTTGATGAAGCTGCTCTGTGCTTTGCAGTTTTCCCTTTGAGCTGAGATGGAAAGGGAGTGTTAATCACTTCTCAAGGGTACTGTAAGACATGACATGCGGTCTTGTGAGCATCTTTGATTGTGTCCTCCGAAAAGTCTTGCTGGGACCATGCAAATGGCAGAAAGGGTAGACAGCTGTTGTGGCTTGCTGAAAGAAGCGAGAATATTTGATTTGAGAGCCTGCAGGCAATTATTACTGCTTCTCTTGCTCTGAGAAGGCACTAATCTTATATTTCCCTCTGCAGGTTACGATGAGCAGCTATGCCATTGTGCCAGATTCTGCCAGCTGCCAGTAGGGACACTGCTTGGGAGGTCATGCAACTAGTCTTACATGACATCCCTCTGTCTGTCTGCAAATAATGCCTATATTTCCTTGTCCCTGGCTACTGCCTCCCCTTTGGGCTGTGAGAGAGGCAGAGGCTGAGCCAGTACAGTCCCATACTTGCAGGAAATGTGGGCTCTGCTAGGTCATGATAGGTCTAGAGAGGTCACCTTGCAGTAACTGGACTGAGAAGACTTTGAGGGATGTTAGTTGTATTTGGAATGAGTGTGGGGGGAAATAGAAGCAAAAGCCATCTCCACCAGGTGCTGGCTGTGGTCCTTGAGGAAAACTATTTTCGCTCTGTCGCCATGATGTTTGTACTCAAGGTTAAAGTACTTGGGTAGAGGTGAAGACACCGTTCTGGTAATGTTTTGCTTCAGACGGGTTGACTGCAAAGAGAATTCCTGTTGTTAGGCTGGTATTACCCAGGGGCTGTGAGAGGGATATGATGGCTGTTACTTGTCTGGCAACATGAAAGTGTGCAGTGAAGGGTAACATAAAGTCATTATTAACTATAAGAAGTTGAGGGAGTTCCGTCTTGGTTAGAAACTTACTGCTTCACACAGGTTAACAGTGCTCTGGGAAGAGATCAAAGGGGTGAATGTATGTAGGAAAACAGAGGCTGGGGATGGGTGTTCTATATATGCTTCTCCCACTTGCTGCTTTCCTACAAAATTTATCAGTCATTTGGAAATTGGTTCTGGCAATATTGCTCAGTATGTTATAAGAGGAGGAGTCTGTTAAAGGTGTATCTGATGGATGGGGGAGTAATTACAGGGTGTCTCATCTGTTAAGATGTTACCAGGTTAGAGATGGTTGTTTCCTGGGGTGGTTGCTACATCCCCAGCTTCTGCTGAGCACTGAGTGGAAGGCAGGGTGGAAAGGTGCCAGTTGGACTAGCAGCTCTCAGTTCAGCTCCAAGGGCTGCTGGAAATATCCTTGCAGTTTGAGCCTGGCCTAAATGCCTTCATAACTCAGAGTACAAATATTAACCTGTATATAGAAAAGTTTCATGGCCTCTGACTCAGTGCATCTAAGTGACATGGGATGGGAAGAGTTTGCAGGGGGCCTGGCAGGATGGAATAAAGAAAGCTAATTTGGAGGGGAAGTATGTTGCAGCTGCCAAGGTAGGACCAACTTTTTTTCCTTGTGCTTTTCCTCCTGGCTCTAGGCTGCAGAGAACAGCAGCTATTTAAAATCCCTGTAGACCTTCCTCACTTTCAGATGAGGGAAAAAAAAGGGACAATATTTTTTTAGGAAATCGAAGATATGGCTACATTCAGTTTCTGTATTGAGTTATCTGGAGATGTGTACATGTTGTTTGTGTGGGTATATACTGAAAGCCTTGAGGTTCTTGTTGCAGATGCTTTTTTCAGTAAAGAGGATTTTTATAAACTTTGTACTTATTTTCCTATTTTGTTTAAAGAAGTAATTCAGATCTAGTGTTTCTCCTACTGCTCTAAGTGGTACAAACAAAATACTGGCAAGCCATTTGGACACCTGAGCAAAAGCATGGTAGATCAGAATTTATTTACCTGTATTTACCAAAAGAATTACATACTTACCTAATAAGAGGCCAAACCTGGTCAATTTGGCTGATGCACTTCCATCCCCACCAAGCAGAGGTTCATCCTTAACACCTTTAGTTTAAAAACCCCAGAGCCATCCTGCAGAAATGGATGGTGGAGCAGGCAGCTCTGGGACCCAACTGCCTTCCTTCCTCTCAAGCTTCTCTCGTCTGGGGCACCCATAAGCAAGATTTGAGGCGTCCAAGAGCTGGGGACAAGCCAGGTTATCCTCCTGTGCTACCCACCACAAGGTAGGCTTGCTCAAGGTGGGATCACTCACACATGCATCCTTTGATAAAGTCACCAGTGATTTGCAGCGGGTAGACCCCTCTTTAGCTGGAGGTGATCTCTGAGCCTAGCAGCAGAGGCCCCACCAGCAAAAACTAGTGAAGCACTTTGAACTCCATTGATTAAAACCACAAAAAATGAGCATTTACTTGTGATTGCTATGTGGAGTTGTAGTACCTCATCCCATGAGATTTTAATAAATTTTTAGTGTTCCCAAGTTAATCAGCCTCCTTGAGATAGGTATCTCTTTTAACGCCTATCAGCATGTCTTAGACGTGGCACAGTAGGATTTGAACTGTTGACACTGCTTAATGCAGAGATATAAATTGCTATTGCATTGCCTTTGCCACAGTGCATGGTCTGTGTCAATTGTGTCTCTCAAAGGCAGCCGTTTCTGAAGCAGTCGTTCTCATGTTGCAATTTTGCCTTCAGTGAGAAAAATCACTTACTTTTCTGCAAAGAGAAACGTGATTTCTTCCCTAATCTGTGACTAAAGATCAGTGAACTTTTGAAAGGTACTTTTCTACTATCCTCTAACAAAATTATTGATTTTCTTGTTCCGCATGACTGAGAGATATCTATCAATTCCAGGCCTTTAGTGTTGCAGTACAAACCTCTGCTGCCTGTGTTTAAGGAATGATTATTCCTTTGCAGGAGCCATACCAGGCAGTTACCCTCTGTGAGCTGGCATACAGACGTGGGTAGTGTGCAGTCCAAGTGCATCAGCAAGATAGATGTGCAAAAATTGCTCCATTTTATGATGGACATACCTCACAAGGATTTGACGGTGGGAGATAATTTTCTATTGTTTAACTTCTCTGGTTTCTAATGAAGTGTGCTGCTAAGCTCTTCTGCTCCACCAGCTTGGGGCATTGGTTGCTAAAGCATCAGCTTTCCAAAATTATCCAGACATACCAAGTGTTTGACTCTTAAAAGAAGATAAAAGAAATCTTCTGGTAAAAGGATAACTTTCTTTCTGCTTCTGGAAGGATTCTTCTGAGGGTATCCTTGACTCTGAACATGACTACAGTTAGTTGTATTTGAGGTGTAAATAGCTGTCAATCAACTTTTTTTGTCTTTTTCACATTTTTTGGAGTAGCCTGTGAATGACATGCTGAAAAGCAAGCTGTTGACCAAGCTGTGTGTTGATATGGCAGGCCTGGAAAACAGAATTGTGATAGTTGTTTTAAGGCTTCTGTAGATTACTACCAGACCCTGAAGTAAACGCTAGCATTGAAGGAAGAGTTGGCTTTACATTATTTGTGCTGGTCTTGTAGGCTGCTTTGGCTGAGCTGTTCAGGGGAGAAGCTGAAAGTGGATGTTCCTAACAATCTGATGGGTGTTCTGAGAAAAGTTCATCACAAGAGCTCCTCAAGGGGTGACAAGTGCAGTGATGTGGTACTGATCCTCGTGGGTAGGAAGCAACACCATGCTGGGTGCAGGCGTCAGCAATGGCTTTGGTGAATGAAGTGGGCTGAGCCCCGCAGTCACAGTGGGGCTGAGGCAGGAGCTGAGCATCTCCTCTCAGCATCCAGCTCTCAGGGAGGACGCTCTGCCACATCCACAGCACACCATGAGGCTTCCTTCTCACATATGGAGGAATTTTCTTCTCCTTCATGGCTCTATTTGCACTGCATTAGGACCTAGCTTTAAAAAAAACAAATGGAACAAAACAAGCTAAAAAGTACTGTGGCATTGCTATGGTAACAAACATCTAGAAATGCAGACAGATCTCTGTATTAACTGTAGGCTTGGGCTTTGTAGCCTGTGCCCTGGTGGTTGCATATGCAATCAGAGACAGAAATGTTACTGTAAAGGGAAACAGCAGCAGGTTTATGATACCTTGGGATCTTTCCAAATATGAGAGCTACTGCTCCCTCTGCTTGAGGCAGCCTAGGAGCAGTTGCAGGCTGTTGGTGTGTGTCTGTCACTGCCTGTTTGCTATACATCCAGGCAGTGAGAGATGAGCGGCCAAATGCATTTTGCAGCCCTGGAATATCCTGCAGTTGGAGTTTAAGAACAGCTTGGGTCTTTTATCACACATTTGGAGGGCTTAGACTAGTTGAAGAAAATGGGTGTCATTTGCAGCTTCCAGCAGCACATTCAGTGGCAGGCCTGGGAGGAGGCAAAGGGAGTTCAGCTTCTTCCCTGGTGTGGTGCTTATTTGTGTGTGCAGTGGTTCTGGGTTTTGCTTTGTTTTCATTCTTGTTTTCCATTTTTGCACTGTTTTGGACAGTTAAAATCCTGCTGGGGGAAGGTACCAGTAGCAGAGCACATTGAGTTTCTGGCAGAGATGGAGCAGGTCCTTCCAAAGCACCCCTACAGCATGGGGTTTCTTGGTGGCTCGGATAGCCATATTCCTCTCCACAAGCATCTACTGGAAAATAAGGCAGGACTGGGCAATAGATAGGAAAGGGAAGGAGGTTCCAGAATGGCAATTACAGAGGTGTAGGGGACCCTGCTATAATTATAGAGGCTGATCTTAGAAGAGGAAAAGACCTGTCCTGAGAAGGCCTGGCCTTGAAAGGAGAGAAGACCTCAAAATGACAAAGATGATGAGGAAACTGGACTGTCTCTCTTGCGAGGAGATGCTGAGGGAGCTGAGCCTGCTCAGCCTCTAGAAGAGATGACTGAGTGGGGACCTTTTCAGAATATGTAAGTATCTTGAAGCGAGGGGGTCAGAGGATGGATGGAGCCAGGCTCTGCTCGATGGTGCTGGGGAGCAGGACAAGAGGCAATGGGCAGGAAATTATGCACCTAAACATGAGGGAGAACTTCTGTCCTCTCTGGGTGACCATTCACATGGAACAGATTGCTCAGGGAGGTTGTGGAGTCTCCCTCACTAGAGTTATTCAAGAACCATCTGGACACAATCCTGTGCCATGTGCTCTGGGATGGCTCTGCTTGAGCAGGGAGGTCGGACTAGATGACCCACTGTGGTCCCTTCCAACCTGACCCATTCTGTGATTCTCTGAAAATGCTGCCTCAAAAAAAAAAAAAGTCATGTTTTCTACATCCATCCCTGAGGATGATGCTGACAGCATCCTAGCATGTGTAAAGGAAGCTGCCTCTTGGAATGCAAGGATGTCTCTGGCTTCGTGCTGCTCTGGCTCCCCTTGGGACCAAGTTGCAGGCCTGACTATGATTTCAGGCTTCAAATTTTTTGAAGCTACTGTGTGTGAGATATCACTGGGTATTTAGTCTGGACATTTTTGGCATACTACTTGTTTCTGTTCTACTTTGCACATGATTGCAGGGAAGCAGAGGAAGAGCTCCAGGGAACTCAATCTCCTGCATGAGGACACGTTGGCAATGTAATTATGTGCATTCATGCCAGTTAATGCTTTTAGAGGACATGCATAGTAGAAGTAGCTTTGTATTGATGCTTATAATTCAGGATTGCCCTTTTTGCTGAGTGTCTAACTCTACAACCTTAAATACGACTTTTAATATTGGTTTGGAGAGGAAGGGGCAAGAGAAAGAGCTGTAAGCTGTAAGAGTGACAGCTGTACAAAGAGCTGTATGTATTGACAGATCATGAAGAATCCTTCATCAGTATGTGTTGCTTAAGCATTTATTAATTAGGGAGAAGTATTGAAGAATGCTGTCCTGGCAGTTGGCTGGATCATGAGCAGTGAATGTTACTCACTGGGTATGAAAGCTACTGTGCACGTTCTGGCTGCAGAGACCTCACTGGCAGCTACCTTTGTGCTAATCAAAAATAAGATTTGAACAGTTAAATCTGTTTTATTCAGTACAAGGTGCTCTGCTAGAGAGCATTACTCTTTATTGGCATTTGGGTGTGCTGCTGGTCCAACCACCTTCAGCACTGTCAGGGACAAACTGTCTGGAATAGGTCATGCAGGTGAATACACTGCCTGGATGCTGTTGGTCCACAGTCCTGCCATGGTCAGACTCGTTATACAGCATACTTTTGACATTCAACCAGCTATGGTAAGAAATGCTTATTCCCGACTGTGATGCAGAATTACAAGTTAATTTCTCTTTCTCATTCACCTTTTGTAATCTAAGGACAGGCCTCCTGTGTCTTGTTCCCTGTCTACAACAGTTCTTTCAAGTTCTAGGGTGGTTTGTTTTCAGGGTTTGGAGGGTTTTTAAAGTTTATTTTGTGTTATCTTTCATGCTTGCAACCACAGTTCTGCTTTTGGTTTTTGTTTGTTTTTTTTAAAAAAAAAAATCTACTTTGAGCAAACCTGTCAGCACATTTCCTTTGTTCATGTTTGTTCATCTCCCACGTTCCTTTGTGGAGCCAGAAATGCTGAAACCCAACTAGAGCAAGCCAGAAATGTGAAGAATGTCTCAACTTTTTTTTTTTTTTTTCTGTTTGGGAGAAAATGAGCTGTTTTACAGACTCCGTATCTCAAGCTGTTTTGCTTTTAACCTTTACATCATGACCAGAACCTCCAGCTAGAAATTGATAAATTATTTGTCTTCTGGGTAATGAAGGCCATTTACAATATAGTTAAAATGGTTTCTAAACATGAGCCATTTTCCAGAGCAAATAAAGAGTTTTAAGAAAGGGAACCTTAGTGTGCTAAGCAGTTCAATTTTTTCAAAGGTCTGAAAGATAGCAGGAAATTGGGTCCTCTGAGTACTCTGTGTGTGTTTGTTTCTCATTGTTTATATTTTTGTTGTGGCTGAAATCCTGCTGATGTCATTGGCAATTTTACCACTGAATTTAACCATTCTGTTTACAGTCAGTCAGACTTTTCCACTGTATTCTTCTGAAAACCTGTGTGCTTCATGCAGCTCTGTGTGGAGAGGAGAAAGCAGAACTCACTGAGCAGTGCTCATCCTCATGAGCAACCCTGTGGCTTTTGTGGAGCTATGACAGGACTGGATGTGTCTACATTTATTTTTCATTCATGTTTAAGAAGGCTGTTCTTTAAGCAAGGTTCTTTGACCAGTGGCTTTTTGAAGCTGTGCTCTCTCTTCGGTGAAAGAGGTCTGTGTGGTGAAAAACGCACCTGCCCGGTGCTCCTTGGGCCGTGGGAGGTAGTGAGGCTGCTGTGTTGCCCAGGGTTGTGAGTGAAGGTCACTCAATCCTACTGGTTATACTCAGCTGTCATACTTTGGAAGAGGAGAATTTTTAAAAAAGCATCCGACGGATCTTGAGAAGGGAAAACTGTCTTCTTGGCAGTATTGGCTGTACGCACACAGCACTCCTCTGGGAAGCCAGAGGTTAGGATCACAGCCCCAGCTATCAGAAACAGACACCCGTGTTTCTTGGTATGACCCACACATGAACTTTGAAAAGTGAAGACTTGCTCACAGAATGGAAACTGCTGAGCTGGTGACTGGGTTGTGAGCCAGCTCGTTGGCAGGGAGCAGGGGGTGGGTAGGGCAGGAGTGCAGTTTTTGTGGTGAGAGGAAAGTGGGGCATGGTTGCATGACTCTGGGAGCTTTCTAAAAATGAAATTTGGGCAAAATTTCACTAGTTGAATATGTGGTGAAAAATGTCAGACATACCTTTTCATAAATGATCTCAAAACCAGCAGCTCCCAAAATCTGCCTGATCAGATTTATGGATAAGACAGGCGAAAGGAAACAGCTATAGCCCAAGGGTTTCTGTTGTGGTGTTATTGCTGACCACGAAACGTTCAAACATTACTTGATTTGAAAATCAAGTTCTGTGTCCCTTACCTTAGGAATTTTGAATTTCTAGACATCCACCTTTTTCTTTTTTGCAACTATGACAGCAAAAATTTATCTTATCCATAGAAAAACTGTGAGTTCTTGCAACATAACTAAGGAGTTGCATCTTTACAAAATGATCTTACAGTACAGAACTTGGAGCATTGTGTGTGCAGCATCAGGTGATGCACTTTTTATTGGACAGGGATTGACTGAGTAATGGATTTTAAAGATGCTCACTGTCATTGACTTTTTTTGCTGCAGTTTGCACCTGCAGAATGAGACAAGGGGCTATGCGAGGGACTGCAGCACTTCATGCATGGGCAGAGCTGTGTTTCCGTGAGCAGTGGTTGTGGCCATACCTGTCCTCACTGTATTTTTGTGATGCTTCAGTGGTTCTGCTCTTCGTTATGTGCCCAGCTCTTTCCTGGCTGACAGTGATTAAGTGGCAGAGCCAAGGGGCTGTTGAGGAGGCCTCTATTATTAGTGTGATTGAAGTCTAGAATGACAGAGGCCTGCATAGCATAACGCAGGTGTTTTTCATACTTGACAGGCATATATGAGCCCATTGCATGATTCTTCACTGGCATACATCCTTGATTAAATTTGCTGTTGGGGAGGTGAATTTAATGCCTTTGCAAATGGAGACCCAGGCAGGAGGAGAGTGCAGCTCTGAGGGTTTTGTCAGTTCACATTGATTGCTGAGTCCTGGAATTGGAGCAATGCAGTCACTGAAAAATTAATCAATTAAAATGGAATATCATTTGGCTCCTAAACAAAATGGCAATGGCTTGATAGTCTCAAATCTTCATGGACAAATAGGCAGTGAGTTTTTCCACTATTAGAGAACGATGTTGCATGCTGCAGGGCTGAATGCCTGGCAGAGATGTCTGAGTGAAGAAGGTCTTATACAAAAGGACTCATTTTTGTAATGAATCATGGGTGTATATGCACCATCGCTATTGTCGCTACAGAAAGAATGTCAGTACAGTCTTTGGGAATAGATCTCATGGCTTCAAACCTCCAAAATACAAATCTACATTGTGAGCTGAAGGTCATTCTTGAAATTCTCTAAGAAACCAGGTCATGATTCAGCAGCGACATGAGGAACTATATTAAGTCACTCTGCTAAATGTCACTTTGGTTGTTAGTTTACAGAAAATTTGCATTTTCATATTGGGCCTGTCTGACTCCCAACCAATATGTCCTGCGAAAAGCCTGTCCCTATGATGTTCAAAAGCTAATGTGAGGTGGAGCTGTGTGGAGCATTGTGGTAAATTAGCCTTAGTCATCAAGGTCAGGTCCTGCTCAGGTGTTATTTCATGGGAAGACAAGGTCCATGCAGGCTCTGTGGCTGTGGGCCAGCCCCCAGAAGCAGCATGGGACCGGCCCCAGCTGGCACAAAGGCAGGAAGGAGTGTGGCTCCTGAGGCCAGACTTCCACCCGGCTGGGTCTGCAGGATGTACAGTACTTCCCACCTGGCTGGTGCAGCTACCTGAGAGAGGTGTGACAGCATCAATCTGGTGATTAACACGGAGAGAGGCGAGATGGTGCAGAATTGGATAATATTTAAAATCATGGCTGTTTGAACAAGACCTGCTGACAAAAACACATTAGGGAAAAATCTTTCCTTTTCGGAAGACAAGGAGAAATTCCCACCTCTTGCTGTGGGGCTGAGTTTGTCCCTGGTGGGGGTGTCAAATGTCCTGAAGTGTCCCCTTGTCTTCCTGGCTCAGCTGTGTATGTGCATGTGAACAGTATTTCTGCAGAGTGTGAATATTGGCTAGTAGCAAAACCACACTATTTTATTCTTAATCTTTTAATCTCCATTTAAAGCTCTAACTCTTGAGGATGAATGATTAAAAAGGTGCTTTAGCTTCCCTTCTGTAGCCTTAGCAAAAAGCCCTTACAGTGTGATCTTGAAGGCAAAGAAGATGAGCCCGAAGCTTAATATAATTAAATACTTCAGTACTTCGGGTGAATGGTACCCACTTCTCAGTGCTAGCTGACCTCTGCTCATCTCTTAGGAAAGCAGTTCACTGCTTACTGTGTTAGCAGCTTATGAGGCCTCAAGTTGCTTTCTCTTTCTCTGTGAAAATATCTGTGGTGGCATCTGTCACTCCAGACAGTTGTGATTCACTAGGAGGAAAGGACTGAATGTAGGTCACTCGAGTTCAAAGGGAATAGATTAGTACATCAGCACGGCAGGCACACACATGTTGTGTCTGTGCAGACAGTGTAGATGGGGGAGTGGGCGCAGAGAGATGCAGTTTATGTGATTGGTGATTTATGGAGACACAGATCACCCTCATTTGAACTGTCTTGTTGGCTTTTTGGGTGTTACCAGGTGACCATGGGGGCATCAGCTTGATACCGAATGCTATATGTCAGTCTGTCTTGATACAGGTGCTATAAATCAGGGCTCAGATAAAGCCCAAGTGGCACTGAGTATCTAACACTTAGAAGACAAATAACAAAATATTGTTCCTTTTTCTTCTTTGTTTTCCTAATTCAAAATCACTGGGAAACCAGAAGCATTCTTTGCATATTTAAATGTCTATGAAGACAGGGATATTTTTCCAAAAGAAAAAATGCGTCTTCACATAGCACCTTTTTTCCGCTGAAGGGCCACAAAACACACTTTTACAAATTGTGCAGGTGTGACTTTTAGCAGAGCAGTATTCTACATAGAGTAAGTAACCTGAATGGCTTTTGCTGAGATTTCCTGTGTGATGCTAAACAGATGTCTGAATGCAGACAGCTTCATATCCATGTGACCATCTTCTCTGCAAAATCTTCATACCCAGAGGCTCTGTGTCCCTGGCTACCCACTGGGATCCCTTTCTGGCAGTGCTGCTGCTTTGGGGTGGGTGCCAGCATGAACAGCCTAGTCCCTTAGGTATTCAAAGAGTGTGCTGTCCTGTCTGTCTTCTCCCTGGCACCAGATGTCGTCATGGATATTTATGGATGCAGGGAGGTGTGTTTGGAAAACAAGTGCTGTTCCAGGGAACAGCAGCCCTGCAGACCTCACACTCTCATCTTGCATTGGTGGTACTCTGCAATTTTGAAGACCATCCACTCACTATTTTTCATGGGGTTTTCCATGTTGTTTTTCTTGTGCAAAAGTGGTGGTGTTCATGTCACTACAAAGTTTGCCGAATAGGGAGCAAATGGCTTTACTCCAGGGTAAGAGACAAAGACTGAACAAACACAGAAACCAGATGTATGGAAATCTGGACATGTGGGTGTTTATACAAAATCAATATATGTAAATATCATAAATATATTGAAGCAAAAAATTGTATTGTACACTTTCATAGTAGACATCTGTGTGCATTAGACTTCAAACTGAGGGAAGAAATGGGCCTTGGCAATTGCCTTACCTCATCTGGGGTCTGGATTTCTATGGTGCTGAGCAGCCTCATTTCCTCCAAGCTGTTTGGAAGAGAGTGTCCTCAGGCATCTGTCTTTGAAGCCCTTTTGGCTTCCATTGCTTTGCTTTATTCAACACTCCTGAAAACAAAAGACCAGAAGGATACCTCCAGTTGTAGGCAATGTCTTTCTGCCTCTGGGCAGCTGGGCCAGAACACTGTTTAGGGTCGAACCCTTGTTAACTGCTGAAAGTCTATCCAGGACTGAATAGCTGGGTCAAAGATGGACATACCTTATAGAGGTCATCTCCTGCTGTATGTTAGGTCTGTATATGCTATATCTGCCTTGGCCAGCAGCAGAGCAGGATAAGCAGGAGCATTGTGCACCTCTCACATGAGAGGCTGTATAATAAATTCCAGCTTCTCAGGTTATCATTCTGCAATGAATATACATCAGGACTGTATTCAGAGGAGAATCCAAGTTGGCAGGATTTGTTCATTGATGGTTAATCTGTGTGGGCATGGAGTTAGCTGGTGCTGAAGCCAGTCACTGCGTGTGGAAGGAGCTCGTTTGCCCACAGTGTGGTGCTGACCTCGTGTCACAAGCATGGCAGCAAGTACCCCACACTCTCTGGGGCAGCTGTTAGCAAAGTGAATGAGGCTGATGTGTGCTGTCGTGCTGGTGCTTGCACACTTGTGTTACTTTTGGCTGTCCTTCAGTTGTCAACCCATGCTGCTTTGCATATCTATGAGACCTGGGCAAAGTGATCCAGACATGATTCCTGGAAGCATCTCTTCCCTCCTATAGACAAGGTCATGCAGGATCTGGATGAAATATTATGGGAAGGATGCTCCTCCACAGAGACAGTAAAGAGATGGCTAAGTAGGATCATTGGGCAGAGGCCACATGGCTGCCTCGGAAGTAAGGCTGTGAGTACTTACACATGAAAGCAAGGAGTTGGGAGTGTGATGGGACAGACGCCACCTTTCTGTGTACTGAGAAGTTGGATGAGGGTGTCAGAGAACCACTGCTCATGATAGAGGCAGTAATTTAATTACCTGAGGGTTGGCTTTTTTGCTGTTCCCCCTGTAAATTACCCACACTGTCTTGCTTTCTTGTGTTGCTTGCTTCCCTAAAACTGCCCAGAAGACCAGCTGTCAAACCATGGCAAGTCTGCTTGAAAGTTAGTGACCAAGCCTGGTCCATCAACACTCTGTTGTGACCTGTAAGTCAGCAGCATCCTGTTTCTAAACCCTTCACACCAACACCCCATGTCTGCTTGTGACAGACATCATAGTAGCGTGTGATGTTCACCTAATCCATGCTGTAGGCAATAACATGGAATACATTGTGCCACCTTTTTTGTCTCTTGGAGGAGGCTCTGAAAGTGGCATCCAAAAACTGATGGTTGTAGGAAGAGCACTGCTGGGAAAACCTAACACAGAAATGCAGTTGTTTCTCCTTTGTTATCTTGTACAGAATTTCCACCTTTACAGGCCAGATTCTTGAGGACACTTTCCTTGTTAACAGCTCAGTATCTGGCAAAACTGTGAGGGAAGAAAAGGAGAACAAAATAGAAAATGTTTGGTGGAATGGCATAACTTTCTAGTCATGAGGCAGGCATAGAGAGAAAGGACTTCTCAGGGCAAAACCAGAAGAGAGTAGAGGTGCAAGCCTTGCAGAGAATTGCGTCTGCATGCACAGAAGGCAATAAATGCCCAGAGGCTATGGAGAAGAATAAGGAAGTGGAGAGGCACTTTGGGCAAGCATCAATACTGGAAAGCAAGCCCCAGCAGACAACCTCTGTCTCTCATTTTCACCATCCCGTGGCAACTACAGCTCTGCCACAGGGCCTGGAGTAGCCCTAGGAGCTGGTGACCACGGTGCCTTCTCAGAGGCCATCGGAAATAGATTGTGCTGGGTGTCTGCTTCTGGTCTCCCATTTGGAACTGGCAGCAGACCTCAAGATTGCCCAGTGTTCATGGCGGTAGAAATTCTTTTGTGACCAATTAGGTGCTGTAGAGCTGATCAAGTTGCTTTACTGTTTCCATTTTGTTACTCCAGTTTGTGTAAGCTACAAATGAAACATTCAAATTGGTCTCTGAGCTCTGCTGTCAGCACTTGCACTTCTAGAAGAACAGTGATGGTTCTATTTAACTGTGGTAATTTTTATTAAAATTTCATAGTAGAAGTTCCATAAGTGCATGGTTCCCAAACCACATTTAAAATGCTTTACACAGTTTAACAAAGCATGAATAAAACAGGCCCTGTGCTGTCAGGCAATGGCTTTTGTCTCGGAGGGACTATGAGCAGTTTTTTGGAGAAGTGTACAGACTATTTCATGAGACATAACAAAAGCCATGTGCACACTGGGATTTCTAGCCCCAACTGGAAACGCAACACACCCTCTAAAACAAATGCTTTTGGCAACAGGCATTTAGCTCACGTGATCTTGCAGGTTCAGTCTATAGAGAGTAGCTTGCTCCCTTGGAATTTTTTGAGTTGCTGCAGCTCTCAGTCCTACCCTGTCTGTGATCTGTGCCATTCATAGCCCATCCATGTGCCAGGGTAGAGGTTACAGAGCTGAGCAGCACCTGTCTCTTTAGCATCCCCAAGCACTACTCTGCTTCCCAGCATCTCACTGCTGCTGCTGGTGCTGTGCTGTCTTGCCCTCTCTGGGTCTTGTCTTCAGGTCATGGGGACAGTGTATGGAGCGTGTGGAGTGAGCCCACACAGCCACCCCATGCAGGCACCAGCAGCACCAGTGGGGTTTGCAGAGGTGACTTGGCTCTGACCTTTGCTCTGAGGGCTGAGGATTTGCACAGCCAGCAAGCTGGTATCTCAATCTGATGGGTTGGAATTGGCATTAAACCAGTTCAGGGGAGAGAAATCTGGTGGGGGAAGTTGGCTGTGCAGAGCTGGTGGGAGGGAGGTGCTGGCAGGGTTGGGGGTCGCGGCAGTGACAATGTGTGAGGCTGTGGCAGTCGGGTAAATTGAATGGGGGTCCCAAGAGGGAAGAAGGTTTGGTGAAGTTGTTACTCCCTGGCTAGCTCAGTGTCTATATTGGTCAATTAGACTTTCCTGGTCAGTTAGGTCTTCCATGAAAAGACACAAAATTGGGGATGGTTTGGAGCTGATACTTTTCACTTCTGGGGTTTCACAGAGCTGAGACAATTGTGAAAATGAGCTTAAAACAAAGGAAAAGCATGGCACCCACTGCTCCATTTGTTGTAGTGGTGCTAAACACTTGTAAGAAGTGCAAGAGCTGCAAAGTATATGTCCTGTCACATAAAACTGGTGTGGGACTAATTTCACAGTAATTGTAAAATGATTAATTGCACTTACCTTTGAGAGTTTTACATACCTTATTCTAATTAAGTAATGATTCCTCATGACCCCTGGAGTATGGTTATTATTTTTTAATTTGGCTGAGCCTGCTGTTAAAAAAAATGAATCTTGGGACCCTGAATTCCCCAGCTCTGTTTTTAGTGGCTGTTAGCACAATGTGGCAGCTGATGTGCTTGTGTCTGATGGCAGACTGTGACAATACACAGAGATGAATGGCACTGTCTGTATTACAGTCCTGCTATTTCACCAGAAATCAGGCCTAGAGGAATATCCCTGTGTTAGTCGAGAAATAAGGCCCTCAAGTTTTCACAGACATGCATGGCATTAATTCCTTTCCCTTAATCCCTCTCTTACAAAGTTAATTTTGCTATTTAAGTAGTTTCTGGTCTCTTGAACCATGTCAAAACACAAATAAGAAAACGCTTTCAACAGCAGAAAAGCATCTGAGTCCATTATGTCACTGAAAGGGGAAAGCATATGTGAAAATGAGAAATGGTGAAATAAGATTAGAAGGGTTACAGTATTTCCTGAAAGTTTGATATGTGAATTTTTTTTTGAGATCTCAGCAATGTTAGGGGCAAATCTTAATTTGTAGAAACTGCTTGCTAATCCCTAGTCTAGACACTCACGTTTCCAGTGCTTATTCATCTTTATTTCTGCTTCCATGTAGCACAATTTTTTTTGATCTGTCAGAGAGCATCAGTCATAAGGAACTGGGTTCTTCTGCTTCCCTAACTCACACTTGTAGTTTCAGCCCTAAGCATGGGGATACCGAATGTGTGACTACATAAGGGACTTAGGGGTATGAACTGTCCTGTTGATATGGTAAAAGTCTTGACTCTGCACTCAGCTGTACATACTGTGCCTTTAATATACCAAAACTAATATCTGCTTATATTGACTTCCTCCTGAAGTGAGAGGTGTTAATGTGAAGAGACAGAAAAGAGGGAGTAGACATTAGTCTGCCCTTCTCACAGCATTTGGCAGCGTTTCACAGAGAACCTGCACTGTTCCTGTCAAGTATCGTTGGACTTCACAGCAATAAACGTCCTATAGTCCAACATCTATGTTCTAGGAAAATAATCTGATAAAGCAAGTCAGTCCTTAAAGATAAGCTTTATATTCACTTTGTCAGGCTAGTTCATAGCTGTCTAGGCTCCACTCAGGACTATGTTTGCTCTGCTTTTTTAATCTGACTTTGCTGTTGTGTGGTTCGTAATGAGCTGTAATGTCTAGGGCTTTTCTGAGGAGTTGCTACCGTGCTGTCTCTGCCATGGTTTGTGAACTGTAGGGTGAACTGTATGGACCTGGTGAACTGTAAAGGTCTGCAGTGCAGAATTGCATTTACTGTTTTCAGACGTTTTTCCATGTGTTCCATTTAAATTCTAATCTTGCTACCCAATGTGTCTTGACATTTTTTCTGGATTTCCTATGGATTTGACAAACATACTGTGTCTGAATATCCAAGGTATTTATGAAAATACTGAATAGTGCTAGATCCAGAACAAGCACCTAAGACCTGTTCTTACCATAGCCCTTCTACTCTGACAGTGAACAGCTAATAATTCTGCTCCAGCAGTAGCTTTCCAACCAGTTTGACCCATTCTGCAGTCGTTTCACCCAGACTATTATTTTCTAGTTTGCTAATGACAGCATCTTAACAGCCCCTACCAAAAATATTATCAAAGTCATGATGTATCTATCTCCTGCTTCTCCGTACCCTTGAGGCTGATTACTCCATCGCAGAAGAAAATTAGATTGGTCTGGCATGATTTGGTCTTAACAAATCTCAGTTAGCTCCTATTTATTACCTTATTATCTTCTCATTGCTCATAGATGGATATTTGGTTACTTGTTGATTATCTATTGATTAGCTGCCTTTCTGGAAGCTGAAGCCAGGCTCTCCTAGCTATCATCCTCAGAATCCTCCCTTTTCCCAGGGTGAAGAGAGCACAAAGAGATTCTCTCTGAGATAAAACTGAGAGTGGGACTTAACTCTTAACTGACAATCAATTCCCAGTGCTCTTTTACCACTTTTTGATGTATAAGTAATGTGAGAACCATAATATCTAGAGGAATTACCCCTGATAGTTCCAATTTAAACATGTCATGGCCTTGAGGGCAACAAAGGGCTTTCCTGCCCTGCCCACTCCCCAGGACTCTCCCCTCCCTGCCCGTGGCCAGGACCCCAGAGTCTCACAGACCCTCCTCCCCACCACAGGGAGCCCCCACCCCTTGTGCTGTGCTTATAAAAATGTCTCCTGAAGGTTTGTTGTCATTTTCAGCATTTTCTAGTATGTTCCTGGCAACATAAACCAAGAACAGCTGTTGTTTTTGCGGGACTTGTGAATGCAAGAGATAAGTAGCAAAGGGCAAGCGAATGACAGGTATATTTAAAGGTATGTGATTAGCTGGACTTTTGCTACCAATTGTTTTCTAGGGCAAAAGGAAAAAGAGAAATGGAAGCTAAGTTTGACAGAACTCCTTGTATGATTTAAGGAAAGAAAGCATTTTGCTTTTTTAGAGGTATGGAAGTAATCATTTTCTCATCATACCGAAAATAAAATTTCAAGGAATATTTTAGGCAGCAGACTGTGAAACCAGCCATAAAAGTAGCCAAGATGTTGCAGTAACCCAGCGCCATGCCCAGGAGATGTGGCGGTGGTGGCTGAAGGGGCAGAGAGGTTGGCGGCAGCATCCCTGGACAAGGAGTGGCGGAGCAGGGCACTCTCAGCCTTGAGGAGCGGAGCAGAGGCAGACTCACCCACTGGAGTGTGCCTGTGTGTGTCCTACACTAGGGCAAATCCATGAGCATCAGTTTGGTTGTGCAGTGGCTGAAGGAATTAGTGTTGAAAATAGTAGCACTTTTTTTCTCCCATGGAAAGACGTTTCCCTCATTCTTGTATGGTGAGAAAAGGAAATCTGAGCGTCAGGCTGACCTTGGCTGTATTAGGCATAATTTTATGGGCCCTTAATTTTTTTTTCTGACTTAATTCATCTTCTCTCCCAATGGAATAGTCCTAACCTCTAATTTCTCTTCATCCTCCAGTAGCTTCTTTCCAGATACAGGCTTGACAAAGCTTGTGCTCTGGCCACGGCTGCTGAGCTGTCACTGATTTCATATAACTGCTCACGATGGTTTCAGTTTTCTCTGTCCCATTTGCAGTGCACTCAATTTGCTGCATTTCCCATCTCGGCAGACTGAGTGCAGGGGTTTCATTTGAGCTGTCCGTGGGGATGCTCATATCTGTAGCCTGAGTGGTCACGGTTCATTTGAAATCCATCAATGTACATGAGTAGTTCAATTTATTTTTTCTAATGTTCATTGTCTTGCACTTCTCTATGCTGAATTTCATTTACCATCATCTGACTGACTGGTTCTCCTAGGGCTGTGTGCACTGCAGGGTAGCCCTTGTCAGAGAAAGGTGCGGAGATGAATGTCCTTCTGAGCACTCTTCTGCTTAAGGAATTGGCTGTGGTGCTAGGTCTCTTGGAATTTTTTCTCACCCTGCTAGAATGGCTCAACCAACATGCTGTGTGATACTGGGGACCATTCTCTCATCTCTTGCCCTCTAAATCCTTAAAGGAGCCCTTTAGCAGAGGGAGAAAGAAACGTGATCAAGCCTAGTATTAGAGGGTATCCAAGCTATTTTACATGAAAGGATCTCAAGATCTGGGGATTATCTAGTGCTTTGAATGAGATGTGTGTGTGCCAGTATCTGCTTCTTGCAGCAGTTTTAGGGAGCTCCAGCACTCCCTTGCAAGGATTGGGAGTATTTTGTCTTCTTCATGATTTGGTCTATCAATCAGCTACCACAGACAATTTGTTAAGCTACTTTTGTTGTGGAAACAATATTGATTGCTTTATAAGCCGATGTTTTAGATTTTGTAGGTTGTTTCCAACCAGAATCACATACCTAAGAGTTCAGCATGGGCCAGAGCTGAGCCTGTCCTCCCTCCTGATGACCCTATTGAATGGTTTTCAGGTGCTGGTATTGTACTGACTCTCTGGACTAGGAAAGCTAGAGGAAAATTTGGAGAGGAGAGGGATGGCCTAGGTCTTTTAACTCCTGTGGGATATTGGGGACACTCATTTGCAGCTTTCCACTGTATCAGGGGCATCTGTGAGATGGGGCAAATCTGAGCAAGGCACAGGAGGAAACCTGTTAAATCAGCTGCCTGTGTGTTTTGTATGCAGTAGTGATTGTTGAAAGGCTGATACTGCTTTTCCTCAAAATACTGTGTTTCAGCCACCTTGGCTGGAGACTGCTCTCAGACATTCATTGCCTGGAAGGATTTCCAAATGCCTGAAGTCTCACACATTCTGTGTAACAAGTGCTAAGGGGAATTTGGCTCTGTCTGTGCTATCAGGAACAGCAGCTTTCATCCCAAGCTCAGTCAGAGAGGATAGCGAAGCCTGCAATTTTCCTTGGAGATGGCAGTTTTAACACCCTATCTGTGAGGATTTCCTGCTTTCCTTTCCAAGCTCTTGCCTCTCCCGCCTTCCCCCATACCTGAGCAACTTCCAGACATGTGGCAATGTCTGAACTTATTCCCTCTGTCTAAATGTGGGCCTGGCTGCTCTCCCTGATGCTCTGATCTTGTCTCTGCTCTAGATGACGAGGGCTCCCCAAGGAGAGAAGAACATCCGGCGGGGTTTTGACGAAAAGGCTTACTTGTCCTCCAAGGCGCTGAAGGCTGGAGAAGACCCCTACCGCCAGCACGCTTTCAACCAGCTGGAGAGTGACAAACTGAGCAGCGATCGCCCCATTCGGGACACCAGGCACTACAGGTACCCTGCAGCCCCTGCTCCAAGCCACAGCTGCTGCTTGGTGCAGGGAGCCCACTGCCCTCCTGTGATGCTCTGCAATGCCAACAAAGGATATTTTAGCGTTTTCTTTGCCAGCCGTGGTCCACCACTTCACTGAATTTCATGGTTCATCTGGAAAGGTCTCAAATGCTCAGAGAACTTTGACTAATTCAGCCCCACCTTGTGACTTTTCTAGTATCTTTTTTTCCAGGTCCAAGCATCATCTTGTTTTAGCACAGTCCCTCCATTGCAGCTCAAATTGCATATCGGACACTTGTTTTTTGCCCAACTGCCCCCACACTCATGGCTCCCCTCAGCATCCCTCTATCCTGGCTGCAAAGTCTGCCTTTGTTGCTGCCTTGCTTTGCTCTGGTGTTTCTCACCTGCTGTGCCCTGGCTGTCTGAAGCTGGTTTGGTGCTTTTTTCCAGCTTGAACATCACTGCTTGGATGAGGGCTGCTGGGGTAGGAATGAAGCTAATGTGTAAATACAGTATTTCATGGCTTGCAAAATGCTTATTGTTCTGTCCTTTTTTTACTGGGGGTGAATTTATTCTGCAGAAAAAACTCATCCTTAAAATGCCAATAGTGCTCAGGTAACTATTTTGTAGTTTCTGGAGTACAAAAAGGTAATGCTGGGTCTTGAAAACTGTAGGTTTGATAGTAATAGGATAGTGTACAATAGTCTATTTCTGTCCTAGACTCTACCTAGAACCTGCCTATGGTTGCAAAGCAACATTTCAGAGCTGCTGGGAGGAGGAAACCAGGCATCTAACTTGATTGAAACTGTGAAAGGGATGCCAGGAGACACGGAGCTTTGTGAGCCTTCCAGCACTGACAGCCATCAGAGCGCTTTGTGAAGGCAAACAGTCGGGACCTTGGTTGTGGGATCCAAGTCTTTTACGCCTTTTCTCCAGCACGGTATTTGGGATTGGCTTCCTCATGACCCGGAGGCAGTGGTGCCACGTCCTGTGTTACTGACAAGTCTCCCTGCCATGCAGAATTGCTGTTTTCTGTTAATCTGCTGTCATGTTCTGGCCTAAAACCAACTCACTTCAAAGGTGAATTATTGTTTATTTTGATCTGTGAAAGCATGCAGAGCATGCCTTTTGTACAGAGCCTCATCTGAGCACTTCAGTCAGAACAGCAACATGTAGATATGATTCCCTGCGGATGTACGGCCGTTTCAGACCTAGCTTTGCAAGGATTCGCTTGAGCAATGGAGAGTCCAAAGTAGTACATGATTAGAGCAGCTAAACCTATTTCCATGTGTCTCCTTTAAGGGGTGGCAATTTGGGAATGAGCAATCTATGTTTGAGTACCTTATGTTATAACAATATTGGAATAGTTGCTGGCATGGCAACTCAGGATGAGGACTTATTTCAGCTGATACAGGTTAGATTGTGGACCTCACTCTTTGTTCAAGGAATGGGGGTAGTCTGTAGGTCACTAACATATCAATTTTCCTCCAGGCACACAAGCAGAGTGTGGATATACTCATCTCCACATCCTACAAGCTCCTTCTGACTTAGCATGTAGCTGTTTCTTTGATCCAAAGTAAAGAAAGGGTCACCTTTCAGGCATGAACCTTGTCCTTGTTCTCCGTGATGCTGTAGTAATGCTGAAATATTGGGAAAACTTCCCCAAGTAACACATACGCCAGCCTCTTCTGCTTTTCCACTTCCTGATTTCTTCATACATTTTGTATGCATTACATCATGGGGTTATTTTGAAACAATATTAAATATGGTCTGTCTCATGTCTGGTCTCATGTTTTCTACTTTAGTCTTTATCAAGGTTTCTTTATATGAAAGTTGCTGTATGAAGCTGCTGTCCCCTTAATAAAACATTGCAATGAAAAAGTCATAAACCAGTAGGATTGAAAGTGGTGATAAAAACAGTAGCAGTTTAGCTATAGTCATAAAAGAATAGTAAGTAAATGTGGAGGTACAAGTAGTGGGTCTAAGAAGCGAATTATATTCTCTCTCAGGATGGAGGTTCCGTATATGCAAAGCCTTGAGTTGTTAAAAGTAGGTGTGGGTTCTTCATCAGACATGGAATTAGGGCAGACTGAGTGCAGTTTGACACTGTCTGGAAATTAAGAAGGCAGACACTTTGGAGGAGCAAGTCAGCCCAAATCGGCCATGCTTAGCATCTGCCAGAATTGGATTCAGGATTCACGTCTGTGACTTGTTCCCCTCACAGAAACCTTGTTCTCCACAGGGAGATGCAGCCTAGTGCAAGTTAATCCTTGGCTCTGAGTGTGAGAATGTATGTATGTACCTCACATTACCAAGTCAGATGAGAAGATAGAAGGAATTGCTCTTCATTGCCAGTGAGGCTATTAGTGTTGAGCCTCAGCAACTCCCCAGCACAGATCACAGCACTAGCTGTGCTTTTCCTTTCTGTAAAGTTTCGTGTCCAAAGAATTTGAAGTGCTTTATACAGCAATTCCTGGATGTATTATGTATCCTTAGCATGTGCATGTCCTGTGCATGAATATACAAGATTTTATGTGCATCACAGGTGAATCCAGGGGCTAGAGTCCACAATATTGAAACTTAGTGCACTGTAAAACCCACCTGGCCTTCCTTAGCATGCAGCTTTGTGAGCTTATGTATCACAGCCTCCAAACTTTGCTTTCAATAGGCACAGTTCTTTTTAGGCTCTGTCGGCCTTGTTGCAGGGGCTGCTGAGACCTCCCTTGCTGCAGCTCAACTGTGCCGATTCTGATTTTAGCATATTACTTTCTTTTTCGAAATTCCAGGTACAGTGCTGCAGTAGCTACTGCTGGGTATGTTTGGCTTACGCTTCTGCTCTCCTGTGCTGCAGGTGCACCTCGGTACGCTATGACACGGACTTGCCAGCCACCAGTCTCATCATCACCTTCCACAACGAGGCGCGATCTACGCTGCTCCGCACGGTGAAGAGGTGAGTTCCGCTGCGCTGCTGGACCTAGGTGGTGGAGTCTGGATATGCTCTGGTGGAAAATTTGGCATTTTCCAGTTAGACATTTTAGCGGGTGGACAAGCAGGGTGGCTGCAGTTCCCCAAGTGATAATGTTCTACTCTCGAGCTGGCCCACTAGACCAGACCAGGGGCTTGGATTGGCATTGTGGGCGTATCTTCAAAGGCAGAATATATCTGCGGTTAGGCACTGTGTGGCTCCAATCGGGGGGATTGTGAACAGCAAGGAAGGGCAGCTGGGCCTGCATCCATCAGTGAGAACAGTCTGTGTGAGCTTGGTGGAGGAGCGAGGGGGGACCAAAGAGAGCACTGGGTGTTGCTGGGTGCAACTGAGGGATGGAGGCTTGGGGCAGACTCTGTTCAATAAACAGAAATAAGCAGCCAGCTCCCTGCTAGGGCATGTGTAACAGGAGCTGAGGCTGGCTCAGTGTGGGCAGGAGCATAGGAGCATGGCTTGCAAGTCTTTCAAGCAGAAAGTGGTGAGCGAGTCTCGTGGAGACCGAGCCCTTGCTCAGAGTCCCTTGCTGGTAAACAGTTGCTGAACCTGATGGCACTCCAGGTGCTCCCTGGGGCTTTGCATGCAGATCCTGCTTAGCCTGCAGGACACTTGCTATCTTGTGCCAATGTCTCCTCATATCTGAGTATCAGCAGTGGCCAAATCTAACTAAATAAATAGGTGGCATAGGGCCTGTCAGCATCCCCAAGTAGATGGAAGCTTGCAGTCACCTGTACCACAAAGCGATGGTCCAGCTGCTCCTTTACTGCCCTCTTCCATCACCACTATAGAACCCAGGGAGGCTCTTTTCCTTTTAGTTTCCACAGAAAATATGCCCTCTGCCTTCTCTGACTTATTAAGTAATTTCTCAAACGGTCTCTGAAGTCCGCGAGCAGGCCCAGGAACAGCCTGTTGAGGCTGAAGGACGAGCGAATTGTCTGTGTAGAACGTTGAGCTGATGGAGCTAAGAGGAATGCATTATTCATCATTGCCGCTTCTTCCCTTGACATGTCCTGTGGACTTAAAGAAATGTGCTATGTGAATAAAGAACAGGCTTTTTCAAGTTGGCCTCATGTCTAGAAGGCTGGGTTTCTGCCTGCCAAGTTTGGTGCTGCTACTGTGTTTCCAGAGACCTGTATATATTGCATTAACACATTTTGTCTTTTTATTTCCATGATTTCCTTTGCATTTGAACCATAAAATGAGTTCTACAGAGTCACTGTCCAGAAAATAAGCAGACTTGTTTGGAATCATGGTGCTGCTAGGGCAGCTGGAGGAGATTTCTGCTGTTTCAGTCATAGGTCAGACAGTCAATAGTTAGGTGCTGAGAAACCATGGTAGTAGGATCCTTAAAAAAATTTCAAGGCAGCCAATCAAATAGCCAGATGCCATGATGGTTCAAATGAAGAGAAGGTGATATTCAGAGCAGAGTATTGCATAGAGAAATTGATATCCAGATCCTATGGAAGTGATAAGTGCTGATGAGCAGAGGAGTGTTGCTGTTGCCCAAACAGGCCAGGTGTTCTCAAAGCAAGGTCAGCTGGAGTAGGCTGCTCATGGCTATGCCTGGTGATTTTTTTTAGTATCTCCAAGGATACTAAGCAAACTCTCTGAGCGTTTTTTTCTCAAGGCTAAACAATCCTAGCTCTCTCAACCTCACCTCATACAACTGATGCTCCAGTCCCTTAATTATCTTAGTGGTCCTTCACTAGACCTGTTTCAGCATGTCCCACTTTTCTTGTCCTGGGAAGCCCAGAGCTGGACACAGCACTTAAGATGTGATATTACCAGTCTCTCAGATGTGATCTCCTGCAACCAGAGCCCCCCACAAAGACCTTGAAAAATGGATGACCCATCTGTTCAGATTGGTCCCTGCAATTTTGCTGCCACTGGAGGAGTGCTGCTGTGAGGAACTGGCTGCACTCTGCTGTGAATGGTGTAGTGGATGGAATTTCCTCCCAGACCTCTGGCTACAGCTGGAGTCTTCACTGCCAGATGACTTACAGCCAGTGCATGTGATGGATTTACTCCTTCCTTAAATCATGTCAGAAGTGTCAATAATTTATCCTTGTCTCACGAGAGATCCCGAAGGCCGAGTTCTTCTTGGGCCCTACAGTATTTGCAGTGCCGCACACCCAAGTGTTGGTTGGTGGCCTTGTCTTTGAGCACTGAAGGTTTGACAGCCATACTCAGAGGTAAAGGCTCAGGTCATGGCTGCACTGCTAGAAGAGGCACAGGCGTAAGTCTGACTTACAGGTTGACACTGTTATTATAGAGGGATTTGAAGACTTCACAGAGCTCTTCAGGGCCTCTTCTGTAACCTCAGAGTCCCATCTTTCTGGAAAACTCGTCTGAATGTGCCAGGCTGAATTACTGCTGTGAGTGTAATTGTTGCTCAAGTCACATACACAGTCAGTGCACCAGTACTGTGTAATTACTGTGCATCCCTGGCACTTCGGGATAAGTCAAGTATCAGAGGGACAGGACTGTTCTGTTCTGTTGAGTTTATGACCTGGCTGTGAGTCTGCAGAGGACCACAGTGATATTAAGCAACAGGTAGCATAAAATTGCACTGCCTGCTTACCTGCTGACTAGTCAGGCTTGCAGCTTGTCGTTATTTCTGTATCTGTAAGAGCTTTTTAAACCAGGAAGAGAATGATTATTTAGAAAACTAGAATGAACCATTTGAGGTGCATCTGGTGGAAGTTAAATATGATTCTTCTGTTATTATGGGCCTTTTCCCAATTTCAGTTATCATAATTACACTGTGAAGATGCTGTAAGAGAAATAGGTTTGAAAGAGGAAGACTGGTGGAAATGAACATCATTTTTTTTCCCCTATCCCCTATGAAAGCAAAATTTTCTATGTCTGAAAAAATTTTTAGAGGCGTAATCTTTTGAGTGAGTAGAGTATGTATTACCAGTTGAAGTTTTCATACATGAGATCTTTGCAAGTGTGGCTTTTGAGTGTCTGAATTTGAGCACTCAAAAAGCAGCCATAAGACTTTGGGAAATTCTAGAATGAAATACATGCAAAGGGTACTAGGATTGAATTGATCTTAAACCCAGAGGGAGCCCAAGTGCATTCCCCTGACCCAGACACTTGCCTACCTTGTTTAGTGAGGTGACTAAACAAAGTGGCAGTGCTGGTACCAAAAGATCTTGGGAAGTGAGCCAGGGATGATACTCCTGCATTACAGGCTTATTCCAGGATGATCTAAACATGGCAGCTCTAGGGGCCAGATCCTGATCTGCATATCCTTCTTGCTGATCCCACATGCAGGTGTGAACACAGGGAGTTAAACGCCTCTGGTAGCTCAGCAGTTGCCAATTTCTCCCTGCTGTCTTGGGCATCTCTGCTGCTGGATGGAAGCAAGAGGAACGATGTGCTGTTGCTGCTCCTTGAGGATGGAAGAAATGTTTGTGTAGGGGGGAGAGGGGGAGATAGAGGAGTGACTATGAGGAGGAATTACTTATTCCTTCAAGCACCCTGTTGCTTGTCCCTCCTGGTCTCCAGAGGCAGCATGGGCTACATACCTGCCTTCTAGTGTGGGCTCCACCCATATGTGTTCAGTGTAGAGGGAGACAACTGGTTAAAAATATCCAGCAAGAGGCTAAGGGGAATAGGGGGGAAAAAAAAGGGAAATGGGCTATCAGATAAAACCCGTAAACATGCCAGTTCAAATGGCTTGTTGCTGGCATCCTCAGTTCTGTAGGAGATGTGTGTCAGTCAAGAGCTCCTTGCCTGCTTTGATCTCTTTTCCTTGCTGGGGCATAGCTGTCACTCTCAAATCAGTCACTTGCTTGGCATCCTGTTCTCCTTCAGAAACAACTGTCACTCAAAAGGCATTTTCTGTGATTGATGTCTATGCATGATTAGTCATTAAGCGATACCATCACTTTTGCTGCCATGGCCATTCTTGCAGAAGAAAGTCAACTGCTTTGTTGTTTGGTCCTTTTCTTTCTGATTTCAGTCACTATTGCAGGGACTGTTTGGTTTTGGTGCAAATGGAAAGGTGAATTGTCAGGCTCTAAGTCAATGGATTTGAACAGTTGTCGGTGGTTCAGTCCCTATGCAGAGAGCCTGCAAAAATTCTGATTAAGAGGATGCTGTTGTAATGCTAGAGCATTTGGTGTAGCATCTCATTACAACAACAATTTAAATAACTGCAGAAAAGGATATTATTTTAGAGCAAAGGGAGAAGATATGCCCTTCTGCTAACATTCAGAATAAACGAGATTATCTGTGAGCTGAGGTGGGGAGAACAGAGGAGAGAAACTCATTGGCAGTGCTGATGTCATGTCATGCAAGGAGAGTAAGGACTGATACTGAAAGAAGGAAGCTGTGAGAAAAGACGAAGGAGGTAGGGAATCCCTGAGATGAGGGGGGGGAGCAGTCCGTGTTTCTGCTGTAAAAGGCAATTGTCATTTAGATTTTGAAATTCTAATAATACAGTTTTTTTGCCTAAAAGTGATTGTCATGGCAGTCTCTGCACCTCAGTGAAGGGAAATATTAGGATTACTGTACTCCTTGTTAAAAAGAATGGCAAGACAAAGTGCAAAGACGATTAAGTACCTTTCCCAAGGATCCACAGCAGGTTATTGCAGAGCTGAGAGAAGAACAGGGCACTGTACAATGAGCTGTGGACTCCTCAAGGGGTGTGTTCTCTCTGCTGCGGAACCAGTGGACAGGTGAAGAAGCGAGAACAAAATGGGGTTTTTTCCTCAGTTATGTTGAGTTGAAAGACCTGACACTTGTGGAGAAAATGTGAGCATTGCCAGTAATCAGGCTAGTGGGAGAAGCTGTAGAATACCATTTTACAGCCATTCTACTGCGGCCTGTCTGGGCTGGTTTGCATTGCGTTTGCACAGACAATAATTTCAGTGCAGGGCAACCTTGTCTGTAAAATATGCAGATGACGGCAGTGCTGGAAGAAGCTGCACTCAGAAGGGCAGAGGAACATCCCCCTCATCTCCCACCTCACCATACTACAGGATCCAGAGAGATATGAGCCAAGAGAAGCAAATGAGATTCAGCTTTGGAAAATGCAAGCTCAGTCATCTAGGGACATATAAGCTCAAAACACAAATACTATCAGAGGCATAAAAAGCGATGTGAATCTGAAATAGAGTGGGATGTGATACTGAGCAGCAGAACAGTCAGAATTTTGCTGTGTGAGAAAGCAGAAAACTGTTCCAAACTGAGGAAACTTTGGATCTGTATGCAATGCCATCAGTGATGTTACTTAACAAGATGGTAATTTATTTCTCTACAGCTTCATTCCTAGGAATATGGGATTATTCTTGTTGTTTATTATTTCTGTTGTTTTATATTTCCTGTATAAAACAACAACAATAAAATCCAAAAGAGAGCAAAAGCCAGAATATTTTCTCGAGTATTGCTCAGGAGAGTAGGCCACTGAAATGAGACAAGTTGCTAGAACTAGGACTGTGTTTGCCTCTGTTTTTAGTATTAAAATTTGCATAACTGCCCTCTTCATTGGACTGCCTAAGCATCACTGAGCAACCTTGTACAGTTAATGAGGACCTGCCTGTGCACAGAGGCATTGGAGCAGGCTTGAAGGGGGAATATGCTGTGTGATGGTAATAAAGCCAAGAGAAAGACTTGAAGAAGCTCATGGAAAATGAGTTCAAGCATTTTAAATGAATGAGACTGATAAAGAGGTCAGAACCAAACTGTTCAGGCTCCAGGGTACCAGAGCGCTTTGACTTCTGAGGAGGGCAGAAGCTTTTATCCGCAGATACAAACTCACTGCAGACTCGAGTGTATTGCATGGTACAGTGCAACCAACCTGAGGAAAGGGGCTGGTTTCAGCAAGTGTGGTGCTGGTTCGAAACACAGACAGGTAACAAGCAAAAGATGGCAAAAAAAATCCAAATCCAGAATGTTTGCAATATTTCCTTCCAAAGAAGGGAATCAATGAGAAAGCCCGAACAGGTCTCAGCTGTTTCATTGAGATAGAGTTCCTTGCTGGGGAAAGTGGCAGCACTTTCCGCTCTCCAACAGTGATGAGTTTTGCCGAGAACCTGGCAGATGGGAGCGGCCATCGAGCTGCCTTGGGGCAGGTGGTGGTCTCCATTTCACCTCTGTTTGGAGGCAGAGGGCATGCTGCAGCATCCTTTGCTCGCTCTCCCCAGGCAAGCCCCACAGTCAGCTCCTGGCTGTGGGTTCTTGTAAGGTCTGGCTGAGATGCCATAGCTCTTTGGGATATTCTCACTTGCGGTTTGGTTCCTTCCAATGAACATTGTTACAAGGGCAAGGTCACCACTTCCACGTTTACTGGAGTTTGGTATTCCTGCTGTAACACATAGCACAGCAGATCTCTATCAGTCCTAACACTGTTGTTATTATGGCAGCTCATAAAGTGTCTTTTTCCTCCCTGGGTCCTTGCAGTGTTCTGAACCGCACCCCTCCCAGTCTCATCCAGGAGATCATTTTGGTAGATGACTTCAGCTCAGATCGTAAGTTTGGACCTATTTCCTCTACACTTATTTCTACCCTTCTGGTTTTCCACTTTTTGTTTGCTCTGTCGAGTCCCCCTCCCTCACAGATTCCCTCTTGTCTGTATAAAGGAGAAAAAGAAAAGAAAGTAAGTTTTTCTGTGTTTTATGTCCATGCATGGCAGAGGCCAGAGCTTCTTCCTCTCTTTTTCTTTCCATTGGGTGTTCCTTTTCTGTCAGCGTGGCAGTTTTTGCTTGGTTGCCAGGGATCTCTGTCGAGTTTCATGATGCACCATTAGGTGAACTGTTTAGCACAGATATGTATATAGCAATGGTGTATGTGAGCAGGGCAGGTACTTACAGACCAAGAGACAAGAAGAGGATGCAGTGGAGCCTACAGAAAACTGCTGCCTGGGGTCCTGCAGGCAGGCCAAGGCGAGACTGTCTGTCTGCCTCCATGTGTCTGGGATCCCAGATGTCCCTGTGGGAAGCTGTGGAAAAGTTACTGCTTTGGACATGACCGTACTTTCTTCTGCAGCTTGGCACAGGGATGGAGCGTGTACTGCATGAGTTCCACCAGACCTGCAGCCTGGAGGCTGTGGAGTCTTTCCATCTGTGCAGTTGCTCTTGCTCCTGGCTATTTTGTAGTAGTTGTGAGGTGGTGGGGATAGATGATTTCTTGTTTCTTCCATGATGTGTTCTAGATTCAAGGACAACCTAGTTATGTATCATTTATAATAATTGATAATTACTCCTTCGGAACACTTTACAGATAGCTGCGAATGCCCACCTTGGCCTGCTGAGGTAAGGAAGCGATGCTATTTTGATTTTGCAGCTAAATACTTATGTAGCTTTGGCCACAAAAAAGCATTTTTAAAGGTGGATGCTGAAATGACGGATTTAAGTTTCTGAGGGCCTTATAGTATGATCTGAATAAGTAGTGAGCTATGCTCAGCTGTTTAAGTTCAGTGTTTCTGAGCACTTCCAACAAACAATCCTAAGTGTTCCATATTCTGCACCTAAAAATTCAGTTCTCAATGGGCAAAGTGTTCCAAATCAACACTGATGGATTTCTGGTACCTGTTCTGCGCAGGGTTCAACCAAAGACTCTCATTTAGGCTCCTCAGTAAATAGAAAGATTTTTTAAAAGCTCCATCCTATCACAGCTCTTATTTTTTCACTGGCAGCTGGATATTTGTGGATATAGCCACTTCCCTGAGACACCTTCATGGAGGCACTTCAGTACATTTGAAGTCTGACACTTTGCTTTAATACCTGCCTCAGTTTCTCCAAATATGCTGAGAGCCTGTCATCTCTGGCAAGAAGCTACAGGCAGAGTGATGTGCTCCACTCCTGCAGAGGGAAAGACTTAATAATGGTTCTTGTTTCTGAAGTTGTGATTTGACCAAGATAAGAGCATTGCCTTCCCCTGTCTCAGAGGTCCAGCAAAATCTTGATGCTGTGTACTTCAGAGCACCTGCCACTTCCCTTGGATGATGCAGCATCTGCCAAAATTCCGACATAAGAGCATTATTTCAGATTGCACATCTCCTTGAGAAAGGAAGTGCTTGCACAGGAATGTGCTAAGAGATGCACTTTGGCTAAGGGCCTTTGTGTTCTCCCCAGAGTGCTCAGTCTGTGGGAAGATGACAGCAGGAAAGAGGGGGCATGGGATATGAAAAGGAATATGGAATAAACATGGAAACTGGGGTAGATTTGATGGAGCGAGAAAAAAGAGCAAGTTAGAAATTGCTGTTCCTATGACCTCTGCTAGGACTGGAATAGAGAGAGGATGACAGAGAACTAGAGACTCAGTGCTCGTTGGTACCTGGGCTGGAGCAAGTAACTGCTCTTCTCGCTCATCTTCCCTAGGGAATGTAAATGAGGGATGCCGGGAATTTCTCTCAAGCTGCCAGCAAAGCCCTGGGTCAGGCATCCATGTGTCAATGTGATGGTGTCTTCAAGGAAGCTGGGTCACATCCCAGTGGCCTTTATTAAATAAAATCAAGCGGAAACTGCCCTGAGAACAAATGGCAGGAAATGCCCAGATGAGCCACTGAAGGCAAAGAGAGTGGATAAGATCTCTTCATGCTATAGAGCTCTTTTTTCCTTGGCACCTTGGTGATTTACAGTCCCATTTCCTGTGTTCCCTCCTTTTCATTAATGCCCAGGGCCATGCTCCCAGCACATTCCCCATTGTTCTTGTGAAATGCTGAGCAGGGAGATGGAGGCTTGGCTGCTCAGAGGGCTGGGAAACACGGGCTCAGCTGCCTGAGGAGGACAGCAAGCAGGCAGCATGCTTCTGTGTACTCTTTAGACAACAGGATTAAGGCCACCAGGCTGATTAATGTGATTTTAAGTGAAAGCAGAATTTCCCCTCCCATGGAGAAGCAGGAGGACAGTTAACTTGGGCTCTCTGTTGAAGCCAAGTAATTCATGCGTGTGTGCCAAATGTCTTTTTTGCCTTCCCTAAGCTGAGGATTGCCAGCTCCTTATCAAGATCCCGAAGGTCAAGTGTCTACGAAACACCCGTCGAGAAGGTGAGTGTGGAAACTTTCCGAGTTCAAAGATTTTGCCTATTTTCCTACATGACCCTGTTTGCCTGCCAGCTGCTTACATGTTGTGTCTTATAGTTAGAGTTTGTTTTTTCAGTATAAGCATTTGGAAGCTCTGTGGAGGAAGAATGTGACTTATCAGCTCTCAGGCTTCGGGGGTCTTGTTTAATACTTAAATAATGAGAAGTGGTGTCCAGAGGCACTGGCTGGAACAAAGACCACATTTTAAGATCTTTATGAATAAAGATGCAGATATAAGTCTTGTCCTTTTAAACTCAAGCTAGCTCTTGCACTTTTAAGTGCAAGATAACAAGTGGTGTAGGAGAGGTGGGAGAAGGAAAAGCAATCATGTATCTATCATAAAGAGATACAATTAAGGAAAGTTTTTTTCTCCTATATCTCCTACGTGCATAAATGATAACTCTGACTTTCCCAGCTTCTCTTTAGTTTGACTCACATATGCTGGCTTATTTCTAAAGCTGTCAGTGCACAGCAGGTCTGGAGCAAGGATCTAGAAGGAGAGACAGGAATTGCTGTTTAGCTCACAAAGAGCATCCCACATAGCTGGATGGTCTGTAAGGAAGTAAGGAGTCATCTGAGAGCTGGGCTGATATTTCTGCAGGGCAGAATCAAGGACTAATGGGAATAAAGCAGACAAGCAGTAAGGAAGGCAAGAAGCAGAGAGCAGAATTTGGCCATGGGGAATTGGTGAGGGAGGCAGCAGGGTGCTCAGCGGGAGAGACGGCAGCTAGGCAGCAGCCAGGTATCTGTGGGGAGGGCTGGAAGGGAAGAGCAAGGAGCCAGGTGAAAGTTCTGTGTCATGGACAGAAGTGACAGGAGAGGTCATTCCTTGTGTGCTGGGAGGGCTCATCTGACTGCCCCCAGGGGATGCCCTGCTAAAGCTGCTCTCTGCTTCTGATGGAGATGTGATATAGGAGAATCTCCTGCTCTTCCCCTGTAATGGCCACACAAAGTATTTTTCCTGAAGGAGGCTCAACTGTTTTCCTTCCTAACCTTGCTGCTCCTTTGCTGTCCTTCCCTCCCTGTAGGGCTGATTCGCTCTCGCGTGCGAGGAGCTGAAGTGGCAACTGCTGACATCCTCACCTTCTTGGACAGTCACTGTGAAGTCAACAGTGAGTGGCTGCAGCCAATGCTTCAGAGAGTGAAAGAGGTGAGCGCCACGTCCTGCTCTGGGATGGGTGGAGCTGGCCTGTCCTGTGCTGGTGGATCCTCTGCCCTCACATGCCATCAGCAGTGCTGGTGAGGACAAGGCCTGCAAGGTGCTCCTCAGGCAGGCTGCTACAGGGGATGGTACAGCCAGAGCTAGATGGGCAAGAGATCCCTGATGGGATTCTACCTTCTACCAGTGTGACAAGACAGGAGGTACAGAGTGATGGAATGCAATGGTGAATGCTGGAACCACCAATTTGTACCTCTTGTGCCCTGCAGGCATTATGCTTCCTTGTCCTGCTCACCTGCATGTAGGACAGCCACTTGGGCAGCATGCACTGTGCAACTTTTCCATGGTTTCCATCACTTTTCTTGCTGCTGGACCCTCCCCTGTGCCTTGTCACTGCCAAAATTTTCCTTCCATTAATGTTCCCGCTGAGCTGCCAACATACATCACCTGTGTGCAGGCAGCTTCCTAGCACAGAGAACCTTCCTGTGAGTGCGTGGATGTCCCTTTGATGGTTCACTTGGCAAAGGATTGATGTAAGCCTGGAGTAGTGAAAATGAGGTGGAAATATTAGCAGCTGTCACCCTGACTGCGCTGTAGAGCTGGAGGGGGAGACCATACAGCTCTGCCGTAAGAAAAGGCAGGGGAGAGGTGATGGGAGAAGCCATGCTTGCAAGTGGCTGTGATTGTTCCCCTCTGAAAGGAGGATCCCATGAAGTAATGGGCCTCAGGAGAAGGGGTGGAGGCTTTAATGACGCTTTGTAAGCATGTCTGATTACCTTAATATGAAGGAGCGGAAGAAGATGAAACTTCAGGATTGATGAATTAAAAGCTTCTGCTTTTTATTCCTGTTCAATAAATTCTCTGTCTCAGAAGCCCATAAATGTTTACTTTACTATTGATCTTTAAGTCAAACTGCAGCACCAGCATAGAGGTCCCTAAGCAGAAAGAAGCTCGCTCATTTCTTTAGGAAAGGATCTAAATTGTAAAAGCCTGGGAGCTGACTCTAGTATACAAATTTTTTAGCAAGCAGATTTCAAGTCAACCTATTTCTGACCTCTTTTCCGCATTCCTGATGGGCATCCTAGTTAAGATTTCAGTCTTGCCCTAGCCAGTCCTGGCACTGACTGGTTGGAGTAGTGGCTGGCACACCAGGCTGCCAGGTGGGTGCTGGGGGGCTCAGGCTGAGCAGACACACTCTCATTAGGCAACCATCACAGCTCAGAGGGGAAAAACATGAATGATGGCTCTTACCAAGGATGTCCCATCCTGGCCAAGTGTGCTACATCATGCAGGAACGATTGCAAGGCACACAATGAAGGTTTGATAGGAAAGGCATGGATGCTGGCAGCTGTCCAATAACAAGGTGCTGTTTCTGGCATTGCCAGCTCAGTTTCATTTTATATGTCAGCTGTCACAACGCTGTCTTTAACGTTGTTGCAAAATTGTTCAACTTCTACTTACTAAAAGGATTGCAAAGGAAAACTGTAAATATCTAAATCCCTGAATAGCAATAGTCACAATATCTTGATGTTGTAATGTACACAATATATCATATGTATTATAATGTTTGCACTGTGAATCTTAGATGTGGGGTTTGTTCATAGTGCTTCTCAGGAAGATGCTTTATTAGGGGTTTGATAATTTATAGACTGATGATAATGAGTTAATTCAGGGATGGTTGAGCAGAAGGTGTGCTGTCAATAGATATCAAAAGCAAGCACAAAACCCTTGGGACAGTGATTCATGCCCTGTGACTTGGGCAGGAAATGAAGAGCTGTTTCTCAGCAGCATTCCTAAGTGTTGGAATCTGACTCCATTCCCCACATCCATGGAGCGTGGCTGGCTAGTACCCACCATCTCCATGTTTGGATGTAGTGGCTGCAGATCCCTTGCACAGCTAGCAGAACCATATTGGAGAACCAGACAAAGATTTACATGTGCAACTTTGTGTTTCCTGAGCTCTGGCAGCTTTGCCAGACATTCAAGCAAAGCCTGACTCCTTTTTTTTTTCCCCTTTCTCTCTCTCCCTTAGGATTATACCCGAGTGGTGAGTCCAATCATTGATGTTATCAGCCTGGATAATTTTGCCTACCTGGCAGCATCAGCAGATTTGAGGGGAGGTGGGTACAATGAATGGCTTATGTAAGTTAGACCTGAGGGATGGTGGATGAAAAATAAATTGTGTTCTCTTCAGCTTTCCAAGAAAATAGAGTGATGATCATTCCTGATGGGTTATCTGTCCCTTTCTCTCTGCAGCTTGCAAAGTCAGATCTTTTGAAGAGTTGGAGCAAAACTCAGCTAGTATTTTCCTCCTGAACTTGAATCACTGTCATAACATTTAGCAATTTCAGGACTTAGTTAATTGATTAAATATCTCACCATGTCCTCACTATGCTACATGTGTGCTGGCACTTCCAGTAGCTGCTTTGATCTGTCAGGCTATCTCGTGGCATCTTCTGAAAAACATTTTCACTTCTCTCCTCGCAGCTGAACCCCCTGCTGCTGTATCTGTGTTCACCCCACTTCCTGATGCCCTTCTGCATCTTTTGTGGCTGGGGCTTACTTCTGCACTGCTTGCCAGCCAAGGGCTACCTGTTCTTTGGTTACCCTTAGCAGTGGTATAAAGTTAGTGACTGTGCAGTGCTCTACTATCCACCACAGGCTGTCGATAAATACATGGTAGTCTTGAAAGACGTGGTGGCTACAATGATCTGCAGGCCTTTGTTCCGAGAATATGTCACCTCCCACTAACTTATTTATTAAAGCCTCATAACTTTGGCAGACAGGGTTTGCCTTTGGTAAGACAAACTGGCAAAAATACAATTACATCTCAGACTGACAACACTCTCCTGAAGGTGTGGAGTGAAATGGAGGAGAGATCTGTAACCCTAAGGAATGATGGTGCCAAGACAGAAGTTGGTGAGGTCTACATTAGGATAGACTATTGCTATTTTGGGTAGACTGTGAGGGAGGTCAGGGAAGGAACATAGGGATAGCCTGTGATATAAAGGTGGAGACTCTCACTGAAGCTAGTAGTACTGTTTTTACAATAAGAAAACCAATTTGGCATGTCTTTTTCAGGGTTTGACTGGAGCCTTCACTTTAAGTGGGAACAGATTCCTATAGAGCAGAAGATGTCCAGAACAGACCCAACTCAGTCTATAAGGTAACTGTCTCTGATGGACAGTTTGGACTCCTCCAAAGGATTTTACCAAGCCCTTCACCAAGGTGGCAAGGAGGGTTCAGGGACTGCCTTGCTGAGTACAAAATGCCACAGTGTTCACTTGATGATGACAAACTCTTCATGTTATTTTCTGAATACACTGAGGTCTACACCCTAAGTGTAGAGTATTGCTCTCTGAATATTTTAAGAATAACAATTATGTACTACCATGCATTACACCTCTCCAAGACACTTCTTCTTCTATATGTTTGTTCTTGTGGTCTCCCTAACTCAGCACTCTGAATGCCTCAGAAATCCCTTTGGGGTTTTTTAAATTACCTCTGTCTCTCAGATGAAAACTTAAGGAATGAAGCAGATAAACATCCATCCAGCATGTGTAAAGCAGATCAGAGAACTGAATCTTACCTAGTAATGTGGGCATAGAATTACTCTCACCTACTAAATCTGCATGTCCATGGACAAAAGAGATTCTGTTGGCTGGAACAGCTGTTGTCAGCCTCACTGCAGGTTACATGGCTCTGAGACATGTAGAATGTAACAAATCCTGATATGAAAAGTCATGGTGCCTGTCTGTATAGGCAGACAGCTCCCTATTTGTAATATAAAAGTATCATTTAATTCCTCTGTGTAATTTGTGAGCCTCTGTTTTGCACTCCAGAAGCAACCAGCATGCTAACAGCAGAGCAGTACATGCAGCAGCCTGTCACACCACGTCTAATTGGTGAACACAGTCATCAAACAGTGCCTGTCATTCCTTCACACTGTGCATATTTGTATAAATGCAAAAGACACAGCATTACTCTTGTAGTGCTTGCTAGACCATCCAACAAAGGAAGGAGCATGATCTAGTATGGGGCACCTGAGAAACCTGCTGCAGGCTCACATTCCACATCTACCTTTTTTCTCTTTTAAATGAGGTGTTATTTGTGAGGCCTGGACAAATTATCTGCCCTTTAAAATTAAGTTTGTGGTGCTACAGATATGTGTGATTATTTTGTCTGGATTTCTGTGTTCTCTTCCAGAACCCCTGTCATAGCAGGAGGCATCTTTGTGATTGACAAGTCCTGGTTTAACCACCTGGGAAAATATGATACTCAAATGGACATCTGGGGAGGAGAAAATTTTGGTAAGTTTAGGATGTTTCAATGGAATGACACACTAATGCAAAACCACTTCCCAGTCTCCCTAGCTTACCAGAACTCTTTTTGTGAGAGATCTGATCTGCATGTCAGTGTAAGGTTAGGGATGTGGTCAAGTAATCCCCAAGGTGGTCAGAGCTGTAAGGCTGTCAGCATGAAGTAAATGGAGACTTTGTGTGATCAGGGCTACGCTCTCCTACAGACATATGTGCTATTATCCAGGAGCTTCCACAGTGCATGAAAGCAAGAGAAACCTCCTGATATTTAAATTGTTGCTTGTTTTTGGAGAATATTCCTCCAGTTCGTCACATGACAGTCTGTGTTGCCCCAGCTCTCAAGTGGGCAGCCACTCCTACCATCTCTTCTTATACCTGTTCCTTTCTCAAAGATAAGTCTGAATTGTTCTCCCAGCTTGACAGGTCAGAAAGATATTTTTCCTGATAAAACAAACCTCTTTGTAAATGGAATTTGGTCACAAATAGATTCAGAATGCAAACATTTAGAAGCAGACTAGGGCATCACAAACATCTGAGGAATTCAGAGGCCCAGGGTAGTCTGTCCTAGGGCATGGTGTTTAAACCCATCTCCTTGCACTTAATGGTGGCACAGATATTCCAAACATCTCTCTTTGCCCCCCCCTCTTTGTGAAGGGATGCTGCAATGTCACCAGGTGTTAATGACAAAAGCAAGAAGAGTGTTAAAGAGAGGTTTAGGGAGACCTCAAGTATTCGGGGCATTCATTTAGAAGTGGTGCAGGTGGAGCTGAAGAGATAAAAGCCTTCTGTAAATCCAGTGTCTCTCCTCACTTGCCCCTAATCCTCCATCAAGTCTGTTGCTCTTGAAAGCAGAGGAATAGAAATCAACCTGGATTTGACAACAGAAAGTATTCATTTTCCTTGTAGAATTCAGAATGGTTAATTTATCCTCTTAAGAAAAAGAAGTTTATCATACTTAATTGAAAACTTGGATTTCTGATCAAGGAAAAATATTGATAATGTTCTGAAACATTATTTTTACTAATTATTACAATTTTGAGTGGAAAGGGACTGTTTGGATTAGGTTATCATTTGTAGATGATATGAGAGAGTGGTTCTGTCTAAGATGGTGTGAGAAATCCTCTCTTGAGAAATGGACATCACTTTTAAGTTATACATGCCAGACTGAGAGTTTAGTTTTTGTTGTAGACCAAACTGAGTCAGAAGCCCATTCCAGGAGAACAAATGTCAGCTGGACACATCACCGGACAGAAACCTATGTCTTGGGGGCTTTTTTGTTTGTTTCTAAAACCTTTCTTCTCATCAAATCTGGAAAATCTGAAAATAATTACTCTGGAAAAGTCAGGAGAGAAAAGAGCTAGTATGAAATACTACAAAGCACAGTCTAATGAAATGGGTTTTTTTACTTTATAGCTAGATTAAATACACCATCTCCCCCCACCCTGCAGCTCACTGGTTGAACTACCTCTCAGTATGCAGAGAGGAAAGCTATGGAGAAAGATGAAGGTTGGGGAGATGTTAGTGTGTGTACATGGTTTCAAACATCCATTAGATCTGGATACATAATTTCTTTTTAATTTCTAAGCATCAGAGCCACATAAATCAGGCATTACTGGAGGGAGATCCGAACTGAGTAAAGTTTTTGTAGTAATCACTCTATTGCATCTGAAGCCCTTTTGGTAAGGACTACCAAACTATGCAGCTGATTTTCATTTTCCTTCTTCCTTCTCATCACCACATGAATTGCAAGTGGAAAACCCCTCTGGTGTGGCAGTGATTAAACTTGTGAGGACAGACCCAGAAGCTTGAGCAAGGTCACATACCTTCTGTGATGCAAATAAGTGCCTTTACATCAAAGCTCCATGCTCTTCTAATCCATTAACAAAATGTTGAATCTAGCTTCAGGACAGGGTGGATTTCTTCAAGTACCAGGATTCTCTCTGTATTTTCGTAGTTCTACTATATTAGACTGGTATCTGCTCTGAGCAGTTCCCTCAGTAGAGGCAACTGTTACACAGTCATCCTCTTTTTTCATTAGTAACAGAGCCAACCAGAATGGGGGCAAGGAACTGTTGTACGGTGGGTAACATAGAGGTATGAGGGAGAGGACTTAGCTCTAGACATTGACTCCCTATGTCTTCATCTTGTTCTCTTCTTTCCCCTTGTCTTCTAAACTCCCTTTCTTCCTCACATGATTTGCTTTACACAGTAAATTCTTCTTTTTAAATTCCATCTATGTGTAGGGATGAGAGTAACAGAAGTCTAAAACAAGGGGGGTGTGTGTGTGTGAGTGGTCTCAGTCTGTTGCCAAATGCCATCCTGAGGGCCTGACCATCCTGAGCAACCGCAAGGACGTGGTGAAACGCAAAGGGGTCTCACTGAAATGAGACCAAAGAGGAGCAGGACTGGAGAAGGCTGGGAAGTCCCTGAGCCACAATGGTTGCCTCCGTTTTTACAAAGAAGGGACAGTTTCTGCGCTCTCACCATGGCATTGCTTTCCCTGATTTTGCTGTTGTGGGCAAAACGCCTAGAGCAGAGGGGCAAGGAGGTTGCCCTTCTTGGAACTGATGCCAGTCTGTCTGCAGCTGTATGACTCTTGGGGTCTCTTCCAGAGCTCTCTTTCCGAGTGTGGATGTGTGGTGGCAGCTTGGAGATCGTTCCCTGCAGTCGAGTGGGACACGTGTTCAGGAAGCGCCATCCGTATGACTTTCCTGAGGGCAACGCACTGACTTACATCAAGTAGGTGTCGGGTGGTTCCTGGGAGCAGCCAGGCTGCCTTTGTGTTGGGCATACCTAAATAAGTTTGAATTCTTTGTTGTGCTTTTGCCTGGTAACAGAGTGCAGCTTGTGGCTGAGCATCTGTTCTCAAGGGAAGGATGAATTGCTGTTTTCTGTGCAAAAAACCTGTTCCCTTCTCTGTTGTTTGTATTAGTCTGTCTTTTTCCTCCTTAGTCTCTGGTGGAGGCAGGGAGCAATATGCCAGAGAGAGACCCTGGCCATTCACAGACGCTGCCCTGGACATCTCTGTTGTCCCTGAGCTGTACATGTTCTAAGATAAGCCCTGAGGACAACTTCTACTGCAGGACAGATGGGAAGAGATAAGAGATGAGACAAAGTGCTTGACAATGAAGGTGGTTAAGCACTGATGCAGGGCCCCAGAGAGATGGTGAAATCTCCATCGCTGGGGATTTCAAAACTCAACCAGTCAAGACCTTGAACAACATAACCTAATCTGAAGCTAGTCTGCTTTGTGTAGGAGGTTGGAGGTTGGATAGAGGTGCTTTCCAAACTGAGCTATTCCGCAGCGTTATTCTGATCTGGGAAAAGGGATACTGTTAATGAGTGAGATGGTGACAATCAGGCCCAGTGTCTCTGAAGAGGACTCATGTGTGAAAAAGTCATGGTAAACTATGGCTGTTAAATTTTCAACTTCCAAATTGAAATGTTCTTGCAAGGCTTTGTAGACCTAACGTGTTCCATCTCTATCCATCCGTACTGCCCACTCTGTTTCACGTTTGGGGCTGTCCCCCACTCCCTCCTGGCAGACAGGCCTTGGGTCTGCCCACCCATACCTGCTTGCTGGGAGGGCAGGGTCTGCAGCAAAGCATCTCCTCAGCACAGCCTCTGCTCATGCCCATGCAGGAACACCAAGCGCACAGCAGAGGTGTGGATGGATGAATACAAGCAGTACTACTATGAGGCCCGGCCATCTGCTATTGGCAAGTTGTTTGGAAGGTAAGCTGCCCCAGACCTTCGTAGCAGGGCTCTGGTAAACCCTTTGGTAGCAAGAAATAGTTTTTAGGTGTTTTCCGGGGCTAAGTGTGAGAAACAGAGGTGCTCTGAATGGCTGGCTTGCCAGGGAGGTTGAGTGTCTGGCTAATGAGGTTTGCTTCTAATTCCCTCTATTTTTTCCCCAGTAACCCCGCATAAATCATTTGTTAACAGAAGGCCAAAGGGATCTGTAATGAAATTAAAAGACCAGACGTTCTAAGTAGATGGATAGATAGGAATATTTTTCTAACATGGCATGCAGCTGTACTGGAAATGTGAGCTGTGCATTTGCTAGAGCTTGGTCTGAAGTTCCTGTGTGGATGCAGAATTCCAGGGAAGCGTGGCTGGCTGGCACATGGGGCACACTGCACTTGGTGCACTCCCCTCTTTCTGATCGATGAAGGGTAGTTTGCCTGGTTTGTAGGGCAGGTGAGAGCATGGCAAGATGTCTCATTTAGAAACACAGTCTACAGAACTGTGCTCCTTACAGCACCTTTTGCTAAAGCTGTCTTCAAGCCCCATGGGATTTTTTGTTCTCGGTTTAATGGTTCTCTGTGACCCAGAAATTGATAATGGACACCAAACCTCGGATGAGGGGAGAGCTTGTTCTCGTATGGTCTCAAACCCCTATGACTTCCAAATAAATGTAAAAATCCCAGGAGTGCTGTGTTTCTGTGGGCTCTATCTGCCTGTCAACATATGGCTATTGTTGTATCAGTGTAAGGACTTGGCAAATGTGGTTGTATCTCAGATGTGTAGCTGTGTGCGCAGGGTAATGATCCATCTCCTACTTATTTATGACAACCAGGTCACTTTTCTTGCTGTACACTGTGCTTTATTATCATGATGCATTACATATCTTCATAAAAATGGCTTTGCCTACCTAATTTATCAGTCCTTGAGCTGACTGCAGCAGCTGGGCTGGGACCAAATGGCAAGTAAACCTGCTGCTTGGGAAGGAAAGCAGACTATTGCATATTGTATGTGGATATATTGCTCATGTGTTTCAGCAGCAAAACCTGCAGTTCTTGCTTGCACGGATTTCCTAGTAACTTTACTGGCAGCATTGGCTGAATAAAAGCTAGAGCAGAGCATAAGGCTTTGATTTCAGGTAATTTCCTGTAGTAACAGCTCTGTGAACCTGCATTAAATCTAGATTTTAAGGTGCAAATGCCTTTGACACCATCACTGACAACTGGGCCTAAAATGGACCCTCCTTCCCCACAATTCTGATGTGGACATAAAATCTAAGAACATTCCCCTGAGGTATGGGGCCTCATGTATTTGTACAGTGGCCTCTGTGAGCTGAGGATGTAGAGGTACACGGGTACAGTTGAAATTCCTTCCCAACACACAAATGTAGTGTTGTAGCTTAAAGACAAGAGTTCCTGGTTTTGCAGCTCAGTAGGACTGCTGGAGGGAAATCCTCTTCTTTAGCCAGCTAAAGCCGAACAAATCAGCAATGAGAGGACTGCCACAGCAGACAGCTACTGAGATGTTGAGGTAATCTCCCCTTATACTCCCCACCTTCCCCCAAACTGCCTTTTCAGCAGCTGACTGTTGTGCAGGTTTCATGGTATGTCTCTACAGGGGCACCCAGAGGCAGAAATGCTTTCCTGATCTTACAGCAGTTTTACTGCAATATATTATTTAATGAGGTAGGACCTGGTAGGACCTGCTGTGAGCCAAAGGAAGTGCAAGAACAGCTCTCTGAAGGTGTTTGTCTTCTATTTCTATTTTCTGCCACTTGCCTCTCTCCTCCTTTTCATCTCAGTGAACTGCTAGTGCTCTGAACCCAGCAACAATTATGTGGGAGAATGAGTAATGGCAAAAAGTCACATTAATTTCCCTCAAACCTCCTGGCCAGTCTTCATTGTTCCCCTCCCATCTGTTCACTGCCTTATTCTCATCAAACTGCCTGTGTTCCCAGTGTTGCAGACCGAGTGGAGCTGCGACGCAAACTGAACTGTAAATCCTTCCAGTGGTATCTGGAGAATGTCTACCCTGAGCTCAAGTGAGTCAGTTATTCACTTGTAGAATCTCTGAGGGATTTGGGAGGTGGGTCACAATGAGAAGATGAGCCTTGACAGCAGTGGGAAAAAGAGAGACTTACACTTGGAAAATGTTTCCCTCTGTTCCCTTCTGTGTTTTCCTGGCTTGTGTTACCTCAGCTCTGCCAAAGGTCTGCCTTCTGTTCTGCCCCACACAGCTGTCCCTTGGAGATGTGCACCAGTGGTGTTTTCAGAGGTGTGGGGTGTAGACAAGTGCTAGAATACTACACCCCTCCCAGTTTTGATTTGGTCTCTGCCCGTTGGATGCTCTGCCTGGAGGTAGTTGAGCCAAGCAGAACTGGGCAGCTTCAGTGCAGAGGCTTGGGTGGTTCAGAGAAGGCTCTAATGAATGCCAGAACCTGCTGACCTCGTGGCTTCCCCTGCCCTGGGTCAGGACACAGTCATGTTGTGTCCCTGCTCATCTGGGAGGTAGCCTGGGTAGAGCTGTGTTTTTGGCACCACTGTGGCAATGCATCTTTACCCCTCAGTCTGTGGCTAGCACGAGTGGTGGCTAAAACATCCAGCTGTAATCTGGCCTTGATGGGTCTTTCCTGCATTCCTACCAATGAGACAATGAATATGTGTTGGCTGGGGAGGAGACTGAAAAAGGGGGAGGCAGAAGCAGAATAAATCAGTGTGGATATGGCTTTTTGCTGGAAACAGCCTCTTCAGAATTTCAGAATTATCACATTAAACTGCTTGGGGTACCCCTAAAGATCCTGGTATGCCTTCTGAAACAAAAAGGTGCCAGTCCTCTGACCAAGTTCTCCCTTGATTTTTGCCTCCTCCGGATATTTCCAGTGGATAGCATGATATTCCTCACTCTCTGTCAAGTATAGGGGACTGTGTATCAGTCAGGGGCCAATTATACCCTTATAAATGGGAAAGTACTTTGGACATTACTGTGTATGAAGTACTATGCAACTGTTGTTTTACTTCAAGGATTCCTGAAAAAGAGTTGATTCCAGGAATAATCAGACAAGGAGGAAACTGTCTGGAGTCTCAGGCTCAGGATACCACAGGGAATATGTTGGCTGGCATGGGAAATTGTAAAGGAACGGTGAACAATCCACCTGTCACTCAGGTAAGGCAGGCTTCAGTTTGGTGCTTTGCTCCTGCTTTTATTGCTCCTGCTCCCTTTTTATTACCTGAGGATGAAGAGGCATCTCTGATCTTGGTGGGTTTATATGGAGGTGAATGAAGGAAGAATTTGACCCTCTTAATGATTTTAATAGTAAACAGGAAAAGAAGCTGTGCCCATCTCTCAGGTCTCTATTGGCTCAACAGACTCAGCAGTCAGGCATAGAGTGTGAGGGTTTTCATCACTCAAAGACAAAGGAAGTACTTGAATGCTCAGGGAGTGACAGACTCATTGAGAAACATTTTGGGGCTGTGCTTGGCTAGTGCCCTGGCATGTGGATAAGAGATTAGTCAAGGATCAGAAATATTCCTCAGCTGTAGCTGACTTGAATTGTGCTGTTGTGCAGATTTGTTTCAGTATAAAACCCAAACAGACGTTAAATAGCTGATCCCAGTGGCAGTAATGTGGTGCAGTTCTCCTAACTGCAGTGGAGCTGTGATGGTTTATACGAGCTGAAGATCTGCACTCAGGCTCTCCTTTGGTGACTGAAAGCATCAGGGAAGCACCTTGAGAAAGTTAAGGGTCAGAGTAGAATTATTTTATGCCAGAAAATACATATTCACATCTGTTAACTGTTGGAAACTAGTTTGCAGCCAGGATTTGACATGCCATTTAATCTGACTCATTGTTCTATGTCATTACCACTTGAAATCTCTAAAACTTACTGCATTTTGTTTTTCTTCCTTAGGGAAAGTATAGTAATAATAGTCGATTGGATCGGGTACCCATCTAGTCAGAGGAAGGAAAAATGAGTCAGCTTGTCCCTTATGCATGGTGGTAATATATGGATGTGCTTGGACGTGTTTTGCTTTGCTGGACCATCTAGAGGTCTGCTATGTAGAATATGTAGAAGCCATTGCACATCATGTATGTCAGGGCTCAAGATGCTCCTTGCTTTGCAAGCCTGAAATCTGTAAAGCTGCAGAGTTGCCAGTTAACCCTGGGATCCAGGGTTAATCGGACACCTCGGATAGTGAGGGGACACAGCTGCAGGCTTTGAAATGGTCACGATGCACCAAGCCTGAGCATAAACTTCTGATCAGGTGAAGGCTGCTGTGGTAGTCTTCCCAGGGAGCCTTTGGTAGGAAGAGAACAAAAGATAGAGGTTTTTTCAATACCTGATAGAAAAAGCTCTATCCCTCATCTGATCACTGTTCGGATCCTAATGGAACCTTTCTTTTTCTTATTCCAAAGGAGTGGATATTCAGTGACCCTTTAATTAGACAGCAGGACAAGTGTCTTTCCATTACCTCCTTCTCTACTGGCTCTCAAATCACACTGGAAGCTTGCAATCAAAAAGACGGCAGACAGGTAGGTAACTGCACCTGTTTCTAATGCCTTCATTGCCACACACCAGTGTACCTACATCAGTGCAGCCAGCAGGGGCAAACCCAGTACTGTCCAAGCACATGAAAGTCCTTTCCATCCTCTGCACCTCCCTCTCTGGTGTGTTTCATGAGCTTGGATGTATGAGAGAGCATGTGAGTGAGAAGGAAGTGCAGTATGTGGGTGTGTGCTCTGCCTGGGCCCGTGGCAGCGTGGTTGACTCCAGCTCAGTAGCACCCTCACCTCGCTTCTTCTTGGATAAGTTCATGTGCAGCCAGATGGGTGCATGGGTGGAGCACAGCATCAAAGAGGGGTAGGTAAGGCAACTGCTTTGAGTTGCCTAAGAGAAGTGTGGTGTGTGCTATCATTGGTTTATTCATTTTAAAATGAGAGAACTGTGTTCTTTGTGCTGTCTTTGGACATATGAGCAGACCTTTAAAACTGAATGCGTGCAACTGATTTAAGAAATGCTGACTGACATAAAGCACCGTATGTTCCACCTGAACTGCTCCCTAGAGGGAAAATACACAGCAGCAATGTTCCCAACAAAATGCAGCTCTTGACTTTTGCTGTTCCCAGGATGTGCATCCCTGCTCTGTCAGGACAAATCAATCATTTTGCCTTACAGCACTAGGTAAGGGATGGCCTCTGCAATGGCCAGGGTGCCCTCAACAGAGATGTGATATGCCTTTTTATCAGAACTGGGCAAAGCACAAAAGAGAACAATGCAACACTGGCAGACAGCAGATTGGACTTGTTTCATTCGTAGTTCCTGTGCTTCTCTCTACACCAAGAGAGAACAAATTTTCTGTCATGTAAGCCTATGCTGACTCTGTGCTTTCTGACATACCTGTTGTTTTGATAGCCCTGAGGTAGAAGACGGCTCAGCTTTGACCAGTTCTCAGCAGTATCTTCTTTTGTCGGTACTTTTTAATGCTATATGAATCCTTGAAATCAGTTCTTCCTGAGAGAAAGCACAGAAATCCAGTCCTGCCCATTTATGGAAAACCTGTGTAGACTTTCCTCTGGAGGGCTGGTTAATGCAGAAACGCCTTGAAGACTTGTAACCATGAATACGCTGGGAAAACGCTTGAGTTTGGGTTAGTCTGCAAGGATATCCCAGGTGGACTGTGCTTGCCTGCTCCTTTTTCTTGTTGGCAATCACTCACCCCCTTGCTGTGTAATTAGGTCACTCAGCTTCTCCTTATGTGCCTTGCAGTATTTTCCTCCCTGGCAGCAGAGAGGACTCTAGCAGCTGCCAAAATCAGCTGTCTTGCTCTGCCTCCTCTGTCAGGGAAGGACAAGGGTCCCTCAAGGAGGGTGGAGTCCAAGCTGTATCAGCCAGAAGAGAGATTAAGCCACAGTAATACAAGCAGGCTTATTCTGCTGCTGGAATAGGATTTATTGAATCTTGATGTGTTGATTATATACAGGCTCATTATAAAGACATGCACACACTTAAGGATGTGAGCTGTTGTTTTCCATTACCTTATGTGAGCAAACTGCCTTACATCAAGGACTTGACCTAGCAAATGATTTAACCAACTGACTCTAAGCAAGGATTTTGTTTAAGCATTTCAAATAATTAGAGACTGATTTGGATTGCAGCTGCCATTCCAAACTGCCTTGCAGCTGAAGGGATAAGGTGGGGTGAAGTGGGAGAAATGCATTTGAATTTTTAATGTAATTTGGGTTGAAGTGCTCTTAAATGTTGTGGTCTTTTTTGTAGTCCCAAACTCCCATTTCAGATTTCTACTTATAAAGCCAATGCTACTTGCAATGCTCAAGTTTGTTGTGTTGCTGGGGAATGTTGTTATGGTTCTTTCCTTTCATAAACACAACAGTAATTGTTGTTAACACTGACATTAGATTTTAATTAGCTAGAAGTCAGTCAGCTTCCAAGCTATTCCGTTCTCTCTCCTCCTGATATTTGAGAGGTTGATTGCCAAGAAAGAGCAAAACTGGAGGGAACAAATTCCCTCAGTTGCCCTACAACTCTCCTGTCTCCCCATGGATACTCACAGTCCCAAGTGCGAGTGCTGGGGGAGGGCAGTGTTTCCAAACTGTGCATGGGTGTATCTACTTCTCAGTTCCAGTGGGTTTCTCAGAAAGTCAGAGGAGCTGAGTGGAGGGTGCAGGGAGGAGAGCTGAGCAACTTCAGAGAGCTGGAAGTGACAAGCAAGAGCCCTGAGCAGGTGGTCTGAGTGGAGGAGGGTGAGCCTGGGTAGCATGCATCACACTCATCACACACACACAATATCCTAAGAGGAGATGGCAGCATAAAGGAAGTCCAGCTTTGAACATCTTTCCTATCACTGTCATCAGAGATCTGTGATGAAAAATCTTTGGATTTTTCTGGATCTAGATTTCATGTGTCTGAGTCATGAAAAAAGCAATGTTTGACAGAAGACAGTACATGTGATAGCTTTGGTTTTTAGTGTCCCTGGAGTAGATTGCTTAGATCCTTATGACAGCACCACACAGCTCCTAAAGTTGGTTTCTGCTTTCAAGTATACTGAAGCTGTGCCCATGCTACACAGCTGTTCTGCATGAAGCATGTCCCAAGGACAGATAATTTTGTTGTTAATTTGGAGTGCTAACAACAGTCCATCTAAAATAGAGGTAATACTCTAGCAGAGGCTTTAGACTATTATAAGTTGGGTCTAGAGTATTACCTCAAAATAAGTCTAGAATTTTGCAAGCAGGAGGACATGAGACAATAGTCACACTTTAGATGACTTTTGGTTCAGTCAGACTCCCTTGGGTTGAAAGAAACCAGAAATGAAATCTATTTGGCAACATGATCCTGTTGATCATTCAACAGCAACAGCTGGCACTGCTAGCAGAAGACCAGCCAAAAGCTATTGTGCATAATCAAAACTAGATTTCAAACCAGATGGATGTTATCCATAATGTTATTTGGAGAATAGCATTTTTAGTTGAATGCACAATAAATTATTGCCTTCAGCCTTGCTTTTTGGCTCTGACTGACAGTAGGAGTGGTGTTTTAATTTGTATTGTAGTGAGGGCAAATAGAAGGCAAAGTGAGAGTCAGACACTAAAACAAGAGAATGAAAATGAGAAACATTGGTGCAGTATTTCCCAGCAGAACAAGAAATGCTGAGAAATCCTATTAAACAGCTATATTTCATTAAAATGTTCTAAAGGAATGTGACCTCAGCCTGAAAATGAGGACACCAAGTTTTTTTATGAGACAAACAGTATTTGAAATCCTGTGTCCGTTTGTATGCCATTGGGAAATTTCTCCCACTTCTCAGTGTATTTACCTGAAGTGAAGATGAATGCAACTTTTATATAGAGTATCCAAAAAGAAAAGGATTGAAAGCCTGTCTATTTTGAAAGCACCTGACTCAGCATTTTTATGATAATAGGTAGGTAAAACAGTACTGGCAATATGCCATACCTTGAAAGTAGTTTTCAGGAGACAAGAGTTTCTCTCAGTTGTGGTTTAATTTTGTAAATTTAAGTGCTCAAAGGAAGACAGTACTTGCTGGATGCTGGTGTGAGTTTTTCCATCACTGTCTCTGCTCATATACTTAAAATTTAGTGTTCAAGACCAGCTTCAGGCTGCCCATGGCAAATACATTCAATTATAACTTACAACATCCTTGGCTACTCCAGTTATCAGCTCTCCATACATTTCTGTTTGAAGCATCTCAGTTCTCATAAACAAATTTTCCCTTTTTCAGCTGTGCTTTCTGAGCATGGCCAATTCCACTGTTTCACAGTTAGGATTTTGAGAGAAACCCTGGACTGCCTTGGATTACTGGGGTTAAAAGAAAACTTTTGATTATCCTGAAAAATTAGATTAGTGTAAACAATTTCAGCTCTTGTATATATTGGACAGAAGAGGATTGGCTATTTGTGACTTTTCTCTTAGTAATTGCACATGGAGTGCTTCTATTCAGCCACCTAAAAGTACTTTGAAATGATAGATAAAAAAGAGGCAGAGAGAGAGATCTACAAAAAAGTGTGGGAAATAGCATGTTCTTTTACATCAGTGTGTTTTGGTGAGCTGTGGGGTGTGTGGGAGAGGCAGCTGGCAGGCTTCCCCTAGCACATGCACAGGGCAAGGTGGAGACTGGGAATTCACAAATACACAGAGGCAGGGAGAAAGTGGAGGGCAAGGGAGTTAGGTGTGCCTTGGAGAAGGTCGGAAGGCTCTTCACTGAGGTGTCTGTGACACCAGGACACGCTGGTGGGGAGGCTGTCATGCAGCAATGGCACCAGCTAGGCACAGAGCACAGCGTCCTGGGGAGAAGACCCCCTCCTTTACACTCCATCATTAGAGCTGCTGCTTTATGGTATTAACTCTTCCTCAGCTCTTTGTAGGGAGGCTTCTGCCAGATGGGAGCCAGATGGCCCTGGGACCTGTGTAGGCAGTGGGTTGCAGCAGCTGGTGAGGGCATTGTAGTGCAAGGACTGCCTTGTATCCTCCTGTCCGTCATCACTGCATTCCTCTGCCCCTTCCCTGTGAAAATCAGCTTCTTCCTGCTGCACAAACAGCTCTCCTTCAGTGGTGTCCTGTCAAACAGGGCTAGCAGTACTGCAAGTTGATGCTGCCTCTGGTATTTAGACTTGAAGAAATATGTGATAAAGGAGCACTAGATTACTCTGGGCTTTGCAACTGCCCTGCCCTCCAAGAAACATAACAGCTGCCAGCAATATGTGAACATAACTGAATATCTTAAACCACACAGCATGTGGCAGTCTTTTTGCTATGCTACCCAAGAATTAAAATGTTTGTAGGTTTTGACATTGTCCAGTTATTGCAGGAAATTTTAAAATTCCCTGTGCATATCTGTTCTGCAATACCCTTGAGGTCCATCAGTGTTGTCAAACTGCTCCTTTTTCTCCGTCAGTCTCATGGGTTAGCCAAAACATCCTCATAATATTCCTAAGCTGTTTACTGACTGACCACCCAGACCACAATTCTAACTGGGTCATCTGTATGACTGAAAAGAATGAAGAGAATATCCCTGGAGCCAGGAGCCCTCAATCTTCTAACCTGCTGAGCTCAGCTGTGCCCCACTGGAGGTGAATGGCACTATCTCATCTAGGAGATCCCAAATCCACAGACTCATTTCTACATTTTTCTCTTCATTATCAGCCACATTGTTCCAGCAGGGATGGAGGTACAGCTCTTTCCCAGCAAAATTTTTAATTCAAGGTTAGGACATATTTTTGTTTCTTGGTAAGTAGCACAACTAAAGTGGACCTTCAGGAAAGGGTCGTATGTGGGAACTTTTGAATTTGATGAAAGGAGAGATAAGGGGACAATGGAAGAGAAAGAGATCCAGTCGAACAGTAGGAAGTGTGATTTTTGCTTTCTGTCGACGGGATGCTTTCTGTGTTGGGAGACCTTTCAGTGCTTTGTTTTCCATAGATTGGAAAGGAGCCACAGAAATGTTTCAAGTTTTGATAGGTATGTGGGTGCCCAGGACAGAGAATGGCAAGGAAACTGTGACTATAATATGCTTCAAAAATACCACTACTGGCTGATTTTTGTGTTGATAGAATCACACAATCATAGAATATGCTGAGTTGGAGGAGACCCATCCAGATCACCGAGTCCACTTCCTGGCCTTTCACACAACACCCCAAGAGTCACACCATGTACCTGTGAGCATTGTTCAAATGCTTCTTTTGCTCAGACAAGGCTTGGTGCTGTGACCACTAGTGTTGTTTGCCTTCTAGATACATCTGAGTATCCAGCCCTGTAACTCAGCTAAACCCTAACCCCACCTAACTGCAGGTATCCTTAGTACAGGAAACCAGTGATTTAGAGGTGCTGCCCATACCCATATACTCTCCACAGTTGTAGGAATTTACTTGCGATTACCCTCAACCTTGAAGTCACAGTTCTGTAGGGGAATGGAAGTGACATCATGTTTTTTCTGTGTCTTCTTGCAGAAGTGGAAGATGAAAGGCAGTTTCATTCAGCACTTTGTCAGTGGTCTCTGCCTGGAAAACCAGACTGGAAGAGTGGTGACCAACCCCTGTCAAGCAGGTGTACCTGGCCAACAGTGGGAGCTGCTACAAGCAACATGATGGTAGCACAGAGATCTCCTTGTTTCTTCGTGCATGAGACTTTGGGAACAGAGGGGGATCAGGAAGGGAGGAATGATTTTGTATGTCTCACCCTAAATGTTTTCATTGTGCCCACCAGTAAGCCACCGTTTCAGCTGAGCACTTGCTGGTTTTGAGCTTCTCAGAGAAGCTGGGGGTAAGAGGGATCAGGAGAGTTGTTGAAATCTTCCCATCTGTTCTCTTAAGTTCTCCTTTGTAGCTGATGCCTGTGCACAGCCTTACCTAGAGATGGAGGAGAACCCAGCCCAGTACCTGGAGTGACCAGAAGTACCTTGCATCTCTTCTCATCCTTTCCTTTCTCTGCATCCAGAGTCCATGACCTTCAGTCCAGCAGCTTAGGCTATGCTTGTACAAACATTGGTAGCTCTTTGGCTTCCCTGGCTTTTTGCTCTAGCATCATGCATCATTTACGCATATGTCTCTCAGTGAGGACTGGCCAGAAGAGTCAGCATGATCAGTAGAGAGGCTGGGAATGAGCTAGCAGATCCCGTGGGCAGGTTTGTCACCTCTTTTTGTTGGGCCCATTCCTTCTTCTGCCCAGAGGAGCTGCCCTACAGCCAAACGTGCTGAGGTTGGGGCAATGCTGTCAAGAGAATTAAAAGGGACATTCTGTTTTAGCAGCCTAACCATGGATTGGGTTTGGGACTATTCCCTGTTGAATTCTTCATTCCAACTTTTTTATGTGTGGAAGGCCAGCCCTGCCTCCAAGAGTGATCCAAGCCTGCAGGTTCAGGGTGCCATGCTCTGGTGGAGCCAGAGACAGGTGCCAACGCTTTGGGATGTCAGGGAAGCTGGGGCCATTCTCTGGCTGCTCTTCCTGGTGCTACCAGCCATGCCCACTGCAGTGCACCGCGAAGGTGGTGCCCAGAGCTGCGTGGGCAGCACACACACACACACAGAGGTGCTGCACATGGCTCAGGCCTGTGGCAGGAGCCCGCCCCGATCCCCACTGTGAGAGACAGGCGGGGACAGCCCATAGGTCATAGCAGACTTCTTGCTGCTGGCTGGGCAGGGCCACAGTCCTCATGCCTGTCACTCCAGCTCTGCACAGCCCCTGTGAACATAGCCTGGAGTGACAAACCACCCAATCCCTCTGTCTGGTTGCTTTTCTGCCTCTCCCTGAGAAAGACAAGGCAAAAGGGCTGGGGCTGCTATGCTCTTGACACCCCTCTCTTCCCGGTGAGCACTCTGGGGAGCAGTTAGCGGCTGAAGCTGAAACTGCCCCCTGCACAAATGCTGCCACAGTGCAGGCCTGCCCTGAGAGATCTCTCCTTTGTATTCTGGAAATACCAAAGACACTGGTGTCTCTAGCTAACATCCCAGTCCTGCTCCCAGTTACCAGTCGGCTCTAGCTGAGCGTGGGTTTTCAAACCTGCCAAGGGACACTGATCTATTCAAATAAATGAAGTCCCCCCTACCTTGTGTTCTCCTAACTAGATCTGTGAAATTTCCCTCTTGAGCTAGATTTTGTAAACCAGCTCTCCTTTCCAAGAACCTGACAGGGGAACCAGATGGTGGGACCACTTTCATTAGGCAATTCCTTGCCTGGATCCTTTCTGATCTGGTGTAGAAGAAACACGTTGTTCATTTGGATTCTGAACAGCTGTTTGCTTTTGATCATGTTTGTATCTCTTTTTAATTCTTTCTCATGGCTTGGTATTAGCCCAAACAGTTGACAAAAGAACAGATAATGTTCTTCATACATTGCATGTGCTTAGTGTGAAAACTGGACAATGTTTTTTGTTCTTGGTTTAAAAAGATTAAATCCATCATGTGGCAGGAGCTCTTTTCCTGTCTCCCCGTTCACTTTGACATCAACTCCCCATCTTGGCACTGATTAGCCTGAAGAATGACCTGCCTGCACTGTGAAAACTCATGAGGGAGTTCCTTTTGATTGTTACAGAATGGTGCAGCTGCTCTTCTGTGTGGAAGTGAGGGCATTGAATCTGCAGTGATTTCTCCTTCCCTGTATAGAGATGCTTTGGGCAGGAACCACTGAGCCAGGAGAGGACAGAGAAGGAAGGAAAATAGCCTAGGAATGAAAAGAGAGTGGGACAGACAGACCCATCAAGGGAAGAGATGCCATCCTATCAGCTACTGCATTTTTAAACAAGAATATACAGGAGATGCTAATTCCAGAGTAGCATCATTATGCAGGAGACAGAACAGTCAAGTTCTTACACATCTGGCTTGAAAAATATTAATGCAAAGACAGATGAAGGGCCACTGAGCAGGTGCTGTGTGTAAGCTCCACATACAATAAAGTGTGAAAGGATTACATATTTTCATCAAAACACAGGCTGAATGGACCATCTGACCTCTCCCCATTTCACTTTCCAGCAGCTTATGGGCTGCAGCTAACAGAATGTTCACTTCTCTACCAGGTACTGCGTCCTTCCTCCCTGCTCCCACTCTCTGTGTGCAGCTTTCTTGCAGTTCCTTCTTCATAACCGCTCTGGGACCAGGACCCAGCTCCTCTACAAACAATGCTCCTGACTGCTGCACACCACAGAAGCTCTGCTTTATGCATACAGTCTGCAAGCTCTGGGCCAGCCCTAATTCAATGGGCTCTTGTCAGCACGATGACTACTGCCCTTGGCTCCAATGCTGGAGGGTGCTGCCTGCTCCTGGAGCAGACATACCTGGACTAGCTATGTTGATTTGTGCCTCTCTTCCTACTGCTCTCCTCCTGGCAGAGTGTGAACTGGCATCCTTCTTGGGCTGTAAGCTGGGGCACCTGAAGACTGGACACTCTCCTTCTTCAGATGCCCTGGCCTGGGGGAGGAAAGGGCAAAGGTGGACATATGCTAGATGTCAATAACTCAAATTGCTTTTGAAGTTTGAAGTTCAATTTTTTAATTCTACCTGGTTTTGGACATGTTCTCCTGAGGTCACCTCCACATGCTCACTTTTCTGTCAGCTAAAGCATTGCTTTAGCTCAACATAGACCTCACCACACATCATCTTTTGGAAGCCATTGGTTTCCAATGTATTTTAGCAGTTGCTGGAAAGGAGGTACATTACAAAAGACTACTGTCAAGTATGGGCAAACTGAACTTCTTCTTGGAATAAACAAAGTTTTGTCCAAGCTCATTATTAGCATACTTTCTATTTCCCTTGCTCTGAAGGGAAGGAAGAACAATATTATCTCTGTTCTTTTCCCCAAAGTCCACACAGTGCCATGTTTGGAACAGGTCTGTGGTAGGATTTTTTCAAGCAAACAGACTGTTTTTAACAGTCAAAACAAGCAGCTGCTCACCGTTGTTTTCCTGTTTACTTTAAACAGCCCCCTAGACTGTCAAGACAGAGCATTTGCATTGGTAATATCTTTAAAGAAAGCTGTTATTGTATATCAGAGCATCCAATGTAATTTCCTGTGCTGTGAGCCAATGGGGGTTTATTTCAGAGGAGCTGAATCTACTGTTGTACAGAAATCAATTTCAAAAGGTTTATTTTTCCCACTCACTTGTAAGTTACACTTTGCCAGATGTAATTTATGTGGAACCCAGATTAGTTTTCCTTTTTCTTCAAAAAAGCATGTGCCAGAATCTGTTTAATGCCTGGAATAAAATCCATTTTGAAATAAATGTTTCAGCCTGTTCTTATTCCCCTTTCCTTCAACTCTGTTGGAAAAAAGCATCCTTTCTTGCCTGGTGCCCTCCTCTGTCTCTCACTGGCTTTGTTCCCCAGATCGGCATACCCCAGTTCTTTGCATGGGTTCATGGGCTGCCTCAGGAGGGATACAGCTGGAGCTGGCAGAGATGCTTCTAGGATACAAGGGTGTGCCAGTTGAAAAGGAAAAGGACTGAAAAAGTCCTTCTCAGCAGGATAGGGAGACAAGTATCCTTCCTGGCAATTAATGGACTGACTTACATGCTGAAAGAAATCACTGGGGTTGTGGGGAATTAATTATTCCTGTTTCTTCCTCCTCAATATTTTCCTTAAGCTAGCAGCTTGCCTATTTTTTACATAAGCCTCCCAAAGACCCTTCTTCTGCTTCTGGCTTGAGGGCAAAGAAGCATCACCACCCACATATGTCTCCTAGCATGTGCATTGCTGAGCTTCAAATGTTGTGACTACCCAAGGAGGCTGGTAAGCTTTTCTAACCTCATATTATTCAAAAAGAAAAGAGAGAGGGGATAAGAGAGAAGGAAAAAAAAGGGAGGGGAAAAAAAAAAGAGAGGAAAAAAGAAGCCCAGCCAGTACAGTAGTGTCATTTTGGAGACTTGGAGTTTAGAATCAGAGTTTAACAGCCTGCCAGTTCACCTGGCAGAGGCTTTTGCAAACTAGAATTAGCTGGGTCTGCCTCTACAGAAAGCAGCTGTGCCAGAGCATCTGTCTAGGGAAGGAGGGTGAAGGTGTGCTGGAAGTCAGCTGGTGTGGGGGGATCCAGTGCTTATCTGTGCTGCCTGATGTTTGAGTGCTGTGGGAACTCAATAAAAAGGAGAAGAGTGGAGGCTTTCTCTCTTAGTGCTGCTCCTGTAGCAGGGCAGAGTTGGGCTGTGTCCCTGGAGCCCTGCCGTGCACACCCTGAGTGATGACTACCAAAGTGCCCTAGAAACCAGGAGGTTCTCAGGCTGTAATGGTGGCTGGGAAGACTTTAATTAGTCCTGCCTAGGAAAATGATATACTGATCTTCTGAAGAGTCAGACTGGGGGGGTTGGGAGGGAAGGAGAAGTGAGTGAAGAATGGCTTGCCCTCTGAGGAGGATAGGGTCAGACATGCAGTGGTCTGACACATACATAATGTACAGAAGAGTTTGAAGGAGAAACAGGTGCCTCAAAAGGGACTAGAACCTAGACTGGGAAAAATTATATAGGAGTAATTTCTCTGCTGGAGGCTGAAAACATAGAAGCACCATAGCAGTCCACAGCAGTCATACAGCTGGGTCAAATTCAGTAGGTGCTTTGTCTAAAAAGGAAAATCAAGTGTTGTTTGGATTTGTTGTCTGTTTGTTTAGATGTTCTTTTTTTTTAAATACTCAAATACTTCACTTCAGAACTCACAAAGCAGATTATTATCATAGAAATAGAGGTATTCTTCAGGCTACATTCAATAACAAATCTAGGTGCTAAGGGACCATCATTTTCTGCAGTTCATTAAAAGGGATTTGCTTCATACAGAGACCTGATGGGAAAGTCTCTTAATTCTCTAGACCCTCTGCTGTTGGGCTGCAGGGCGTGTGGAAGAGGATATCTCTAGCCCTTTAATTGGACTTCTTCAGCATTTTATAAGTACATTCTAAGTTCAGAAGCATCTGGAAACCCGACTGCTGCTCTTCCCTCGGGCAAGCATCCTAACATGCTCCCTGCATCCTTTTTCCTTTGGTCTCCACTGCTTGGTGAGTGTCCAGATAGGAGCAGAAGAGCTCCTGGATTCCTCCCTTTTAGGGGGCCTAAGATTCATTCCTTCATCATGACTTGTGAGAACTTTAAACAGAAGCAGAGAAGCCCTGGAGAAATATTGAAATTAGATGTTTAGATCTACCTGAAGCAAAACTTGTTTTCAGTGTGTTTGTTTTGGTGCTATAGTAGCAAAAAATCAGCAGTGCAGTGCCCTGTGAAAATGAACAGGATATTTGCAGCATGCTGGGCTTCTGGCTCTCCTTCTCCAGTAGAGAACTCTGTTCCCATGCTCAGGCAGGAGGCATTGCCCCTCCATCACTCTCCCAGCTTGGGTGCAAGGTAGCAGCCCTCCCATTCCTAGGGCTTTGTTTCTGTAAAGTGTTTTGCAAACACCTGTGGTGCAGTCCAGAGCTGTGTTCAAAAATGTTTCTTTGCTGCAGCATGTTGCAAAGGAGCTGCTGGGCAAGGGGAGCCTGGGGGTGGGCGGGAAGTGAACAGCCTTTTGCTTTCTTGACTGATCTGCATCTGTTTGAGAAATGCTGCTTCAATCTCACTAGGGACTGACCAGTAATTAAAACCAGGCCAGAACAAGGTAGATTTTTGTGCTGAAAGTGGCACTGGTAAGTGTTCAGATTTGCCTGTTTTTGAGACATCCCATCCAAATGGAAATACCAGTTTCTGCTTGACTTATTGATGAAACTTGTGCTTTACAAATCTGAGTCATTAAAATAAATCCAGCTTCATTTCTACTGCATGTTGGGAAAATAAAGAATGAGAGAAAAGATAACAAAATAATCCACTTGGGACAAAATTAATGTGATTTTGGTGGAAACCAGCTTCTCTCTCTTTGATTTCCATGGAAACTAGTACAGCTTACCATTGCCTGCAGCACAGCTGAGCTTGGCAGTAACAGCAGCGGTGCACTGGGTGATGAGCTGGCCAGTGCCTGGGGGAGACACAAATCCATGAGCATGAAGTGAACAGAATGGGTTCACTGACCCAAAAGGCCACCCGTGGATCCTTCTGTACCTCCAGGTCTGTCTACTTTCTTTTCCCAATGGCTCTTCTCCCTGAATTTTGTGTTCAGAGAGCAGGGCTGCTTTGCCTTTCCCCATCTCAGTCTCAGCTGATGGGTGGATTTCAGTATCCTCTTCTCCATAGCAGCCTGAGCTCCTTGTAAGCATGGTGGCTGTTGCCTGCCAGGGTGGTTGTGAGCTTTCACAGACTTCATCCCAGCTCCTGAGGTCCCTTTCCACCTCTTGCCCTGGCAATTCATGTCACTGCCCCATGGGGCTGCCATGGGGTCTCCTGGGGGTTCTTTAGTTCTAAGCTGTTAGTCCTGCTGCTGTCTGCTATTGGCAGCTCTTCAGCAGCTGGGTGACCAGAGCTGGCCTGCAGCATGGCTGTATTTTGGAAGTGCCCATAGCAGTTTCCGAGAAGTGGGACAGCTGCGTGCAAAGTACAGAGAACGGTTTATTTGAAGAGATGACATATTTTACAGTTCACCCGAGTTTGTGTGAATTTCTTTAACCACCAAGACACCTTGTTTCCCAGTCCTCTCAACATATAATGAGGGCAAACCAGAAATCATGTCAATGCTGTTATGTTTTGAAGGCGATGGCTTGTGTTTTCATCTTTGCTGAATAGAAGCAGTATTGTCCCAGTGCTGTGGGGAGCAGAAAAGCAGTGAAAGGGGAAGTGCTGAAATAGGTATGAGGACACTCAAATGTGGCCGTAGTTTCCAGTGTAGGAGAAATGGGAAGAAGCTTCATGAGTGCCTTTCAGCCCAATCAGCAGTAGAGCAAGAGGGTGAAGAAAGATGTGAAAGAAGTAGGAGTCTTCCTGTGATGGCTGGGGGTGTTTCTAGGACAAGACTGTTGGGCTCTGAGGACAACATAGACCTGTCTCTTGTTTGTAGTGCCAGCTGCCCCCTGCCCTTCTGCAAGCTGTCCCATTTCCATTTCAGGAGACAGCTTGGCCTGTGCCAGCCAGCCAGGACTTGGAAGAACGCGCTCAGACTGGGACTTTCAAGCCTGGTTCCCACTGAAGGGATGTTATGCCACTGTTAGCCTCACCGCATTGGTGTGAGGGTGTCTGTATCTCAGGCTGCAGCAGGGGCTGGGGCACTGGGGTGAGTGGAGGCTGATGTCCAGCACAGTCTTGCACCCACCTGCTTCTCTCCTTGCTGTCTCTGAACACTGTTTGAGTCTTCTTTCTCTGGATCTCAGTGAGAATCAGGCAGTCCAAGGCTGGCCAGGACTGAACTAGATATTTTCCACCCCTTGTCCCAGTGATTCCTTATAAACACAAGAACCATCAGTACTATAGGTGCAACTTCAATGGTGAGACAATAAGTAGGGACAGTTAATTCTGAGTTTTGCCTCATCTTAATGAGGGCCAGAGCAAAAAGAGTGTGTTCTGCTGTCAGCTGTGATCCTCAGTGATGGCTAACCAGTCACATCATCCCCATACTGCAACATGAAGTGATCACCCTGCAGCTGGTGTGTGTGCCTACACCTATGGCCTTGCCTGCCCAAGGATGAAATTCTTGCTCTATTTAGTCCTTGTGTTCTGCCATTGCCTTCACTTACATCTGCATTCTTCTTTTCTGGTCTTTCAACAGATTTTATGGGTGAGGAGACTGAACAGAGAAACATTTTTCTTAGCAGAAATTGATGTTGAGCTTTCTCCTTGCTGCTGCATTTTTCTTTCTCTTTTTGCAGGGTTGTGTGAATGTTCCTCATTAGTGCGTACACTTGTCAGATTTGGGAAACAGACTTGGCCTGAATTGTTCCTGCTTGGACTAAATTTCTGTTTGTGTGTTTCAACACTATTGGCTTTAAGAAATGTGAGTGGCTGGGAGGATGCTGCTGGGCAGTCACTGACTTTGTGGCAGAAGCAGCAATGAGGAGCTGGACAAATGCAGGTGTGAGATTGAGGGCTAGAGGACAGCTTCGTGGTTATCCTGCTTGGCATTTCTTCAGCAACAGACGCAGGGAAACTGGTAATACAAATCTTGAAGAGGCTGCTAGGAGGGAGAGAAATACAGCCAATGCTTGAATAGGGCCTGCCTTCTGTACTGGCAGCATTCAGGGGATGCTCTGTACAGATCCTCCCTCAGTGTCCAGCATCACTTCCCTTTCGAAACGCCCTACCTATCTCAAGTTGTTAATCTGCAATACTGCTAAATACACTGAAACTTCCGCCCATTGAAATCATCTCAGTGGCAGCTGTAGATGAAGGCTTGACGCTGTTGGCTTATCACCTGGACTGCCTTTGCTGCTCAACATGCTGCAGGGCGGGGAGCATGCCAGCAGTGTTTCAGTGACTCAGGCGTGGCGGGATCTATTTGAGGCAGAAGTCATTTTCTTCAGGCCATTTCTCAGATTTTTGAGGAAAAGTAGCATTGTAGCAGAGACTTATTCCAAATTGCTATGTTTGCTCAGCCTGGTGTATTAGGCTCGCAGGCTGCTTTGTCCTTTTGGCCCGAGCAGTTTTAATCCATCCCCTCAACCAGGCATACTGGCACGGGCTGGCACAGCACAGCCTGACTGTTGTGGGTGGAGATATTCAGCTGCCACAGGGGAGTCGGGTTCCTTGCTCTTCCCTCCTGCCGTATCTGGGATTTTTATGGAGCCTTTACCTCCAGGAGTTTTGTTTTGCCTAAATCACTCAGCCTGTGAGAGCTGATGATGCTGCAGCCTGTTGATGAACAGTGGGAATTAAAAATGCAACAGATGTAGCTAAGTCTAAAAGCACACCAAAGGGTCTTCTGCTTGGGGTGGAATTACTGAGTGCAAATTGGGTTCGAGTTCAAGCTGGTTCTTTCACAGCTCCTCTCAAGGCTTCAGTGCAGCATGTTCAATCTTCTGTGTTTTATCTCTCTGAAACGTTACTGTGCGGTTCTTTAACTGGAGGCTGCGCCTTATAACGCTGTTTACAAGGACAACCAATGATGTCATAGTGCCTCTAATTACCCCAAGCTGAAGTGCCACCTCTGCTTTCTTTCTGAGGAGATGAAAAGAATGTTCAAAGAGACCCACTTGGTACCAGAGCATTTTTCAAGGCAATCAACTCTTCCAAGCTCTTTTCCCCCCAAGCAATCTAAATGCTAAATAGATCTTTAAAATAATTACCATATCTAGGACGAGGAGTAATTTTTCCCTGCAAACACCTGATGCTCATTATCAGCATTTAACGTGTCACACATCATCTCTGGTTACTCTAAACTTTATGGCAGGAGTTTGTCAGGTTTCTGCAAGTTCTGATTTTCTGAGTTTCTGAAGAGTCTGATGAAGACTCTAGAGCACAAATCCTTTGTCCTGAGAGGGAAGAGGACTGTATTTCTTCTAAACTCTTCAATTTCTCCCCTCCCAGTTTCATTTTGATCTTATTAAAAATCAGTAGTGCCAGTGAACTACACCTGGCACCAGTGTAGGACAGGTACCCAAATCAGAGATGAGCTTAGCCCAGGGCAGCGGGACTGTAGTAAAGTTAGCTTCTCTCTGTCTTTGCAGCTTCTCTTTCCCAGGTTAGAACAGGACGCAGCTGGGTCACTGGTGGGTGTTTGCAGCATCCAAGAGCCCTCGGCAGGACCAGCACAGTCACAGCCCCTTTGCCCAGGGACATCTGCAGCACCAGCTGAGCTGTGAATGCCCCGGGCTGCCACAAGCCTCGTGCAGTGGCTTTCCCACTGCGAGTAGAGTGTCCTGCTAGTAGGGAAATCCATTGGAGGGGGCTGCTCACTGTGCCTCATATGGCTGTCAGGAATCCTTCCCACCCCTGAACCAGTGCCGTACATCAGAGAAGGAACAGACTCTTTGGGAAACCGAGGTTTTGTAAGGTGAAGCTTTCTTAGCTCTGCCTGCTAAAGCTGTTCAACTTTGGACTTCACACGATAATAAAGCTTGGTTTGGACAAAGGGTTTATGATTCCAACCTAGCGGTTCAGGAGTTTTCAGTCTCTGGAGCAAGGCTTGGAGCTCAAGATTGCTTCAGGAATTACTTTGCATTTTTATGCAGCAACTATTTAATTTCAAGCTCATAAACAGCCTTTGGAACAGTGCCTGGAATGCAAGACCTTCCTGTAAATACCCCAGCTGCTACTAGAAAACTATAATTACTTTCCCTCTGGTGCGGGTCATCCTCAGATATTCCATACCAAGGATTTCAAAAGAGCTTCATCATAAGACATTCAATGTCCTGTCCTCTAATCCCTCTTGCCAGCCCCAGACAAGCCGATACAGCTTGGTGGAACAGAGAGAGCAGTGACTCTTGTCTTTCCATTTATTTGCAATGGCCATGTTTGGAGAAGCCTCATCAAATCAAACAAAATGGAGGAACACCTTGTTTATGAGTTCCCTTAGCACTTACGGAGGTGGTCTGAGCACAGCTGAGGCTACAGTGCTTCTGTGTGGGTGTTGAAGCAGATTCTGAATTGTGAAGATTGAAATGTGCATATCTGAGGTGTATCCAGCTTTGGACAGTAACTGAACAGACTTTTTAAATTACAAAAATCTAATGATCCAAACGATTCAAATCCCACCTACACCCTTTGGATATGGGGTTCTGGACACCGTGCATCATCTGGGGTGTAGCCTGGAAGAGTTTGACATCATCTGACTTTGAGTGGTGTTTTGGCTAGGATGCCACACATCCCTCTTAATGCACACTTCTTAAACTTCTTATTCAAATGTCTCATTTGAATAATGCGTGCTTCATTACCACGGGGGTTCTTATCCTGTAATACACTGCAAACCAGGCTGAAGGTCTCCAGTGAGGGGAGTTCACAGGACACTTTCATGGGTGTTTTGTGCGTGGTAATGCTGTCATCTGTGACCTCTGTGAACTCAGAGCCTCCAGACACCATGTTCATTAGTAAAAAGGATGATAAAATCTCAAAGGGGTTTTTTTTGCTGTTGCTCAGAGAAAAAGCAAGCACTGCTGTAGAAATTTCCTCTGAATTAGATGGTAATAAAACCTGACCCAGAGGACTGTGAGCATGTGTGAGAAGGGTTATTTGGGGGCTCTCCCTCATACCACAGGGTCCCCACCAGCTGATCTGTTCAATCACATCTTAATCTGACCATAATCCTAGCAAGCGAGTGAAAGGGAACTAGCAGGAAAGGCCCAGTGCCTGCTGCAGTGATGAGTGACCAGGCAGATCCTGAAAGCTGTAAAAGGTTTTAAGGAGATCAATATTCCCTCTGCACTCATTTCTAATTGGGCTTTATTGCAGGTCTCTGATTCATGTAGTTCATTAAATGGACTCAGATGGAGTTTCTATAACTGAGTTTATACTCCTAGGGCAGAGGATCAAAATAGCAGCAGCAAGCAATTGCCAAGGCCCCTAGAACTCATCTGGAGAAGTAATTGCAAGAGTACTGAAGCATTAGACTTCAAAGAAATGTGATGTGGCTAAATCAGTATTATTAATTACATTTAAGTTTACAAAAAGAAGTTATCTGCCATGTTAAGGGTCATTTAAAAAAACACCCACTGTCATGATGTACATATTTCAACTAATTTATTGTACCACTTGCATTCTGAGGCAAGTATTTTTAGAGTTTTCATGAAGCCCATGAGTGAACAGCTCCCAAACAATGACTGTATCAGCTAGAGTTACATCATCTCCAGTTCTTTCATTCTCAGGACACCATGCCTGAAACATCAAACTTATGGATATAATGGGGAAAATACATGGAAAAATCTCACTACTTTTCTACCTTAGGTCTGCATAAATCCTTTCATCTTCCCTGCAAAGCATCTGTGGAAGATGTTTGTCAAGTAAACAAAAAAATTCTAACAAGCCCCCCCAACAGCAGAATGCCTCTGTGTATGTGATCAGATACAGGAGCCACATTATTAGCCTGTTTCTGCCAATGACCTACACCAAGTGTCTCAGGAAAAACATAAGAACAGGGGGATTGCATGGTGCTGCTCTCCCAAAACACTGTCAGGGCCCTCAGTTACTTCTGATGCACTGACACCCTGAGCCAGGGCTGTCATCCTTAGATTTAGATGCCAAGAGCCATCATGGATTTCTCTTTATAAGGTTTATCTAAGTAAATAAGAAGAGGGTGTGTTTCCATTCTCTGATGATCCTCTACATAAACTAATTAGCACTACTTAGTGCCAGTTAGGGTGAGGGTCAGGTTTTTGATGAAGGCAGAGCAGGAGATATCAGTTTGATGCATGTGTGAGGAGGGAAGAGGGCAAAGTGCATGGAAGTGCTCAGCATTAAGCTGCTCAGCTGGCATTGGCCTGGGACCTGCATTTTGCTATTACATTCCTCCAGGAGCCAAAGGAGAGTCCGGGCAAGACACACAGGTAATTTTTTCAATCTGAATTATGTGTCAGATACATTGAGGCTGGACCTCTATTCTCCCTGCACCTTGATTGGAGTGATGTCTAACTTCTACAGACAGCATGCCTGGAGGTAGTCGTGAATTTTCCATAGAAATAGTTTAAATAGAGAAGTCAGATTTATGGAGCTTAAAATGTGTTATTTGACATGTCTTTGGGGGCAGGTGGAAGCTGATAAAAATTCTGCTGGCTGCTATTCCCCCACCAGGGTAATCTGGAGCTCTAAGTGAGCTGCCGAGGTGTTCTGTACCTGAGGAGAAGGGGGTCTGCAGAGTGAGACAGACAGTGAAGCCAGCACACTGAGCAGAGAGCGCCTAGGTTACGCAACATGCTATCTAAATGTTTAGTCCAGTAATTATAAGATGGAGGGAAGTGCCTATTTACCTTGGGTTTTTCAGAAGGGAAATACCTCCTGGAGCTATGGCTGACCTGATTTGGGTGCCTTTCTGCCAAGGAACAGAGCCGCACAGCTAAATGTAGCTCCTACTTTGCTTATTTCAGACAAGCTTTGAGTTGCCTGGAATAGCCGAGGTGAGTGTCCTCATTAAGATCAAATACTTGGTTATTCTCCTGTGTTTCTTTCTCAAGCTTTCTAGTTGAAGTTATTAAATTTTGTATGAATAATGAGTGCTTTTACTTGGAGATGATAGCGGCAAGGAAGAGAGGGTGCCCTGAGTGACCACTGAACAATTGTGCTGGAAACACAAAAACAAAACATGCAATTTTAGGGGGCATTAAATCATTCATTCCTTGTTAAGACTAAGGCGATATCATTACCATAGTATGAAAGACTAGTAATCTTCATTTAGAGTTGCAGGTGCAGTTATTTAATTGAACTAGGTTCAAAGGCAGACAGGAAAACCTGCAGAAAACTGCTAGAATTAACAGGAGACAAAGTGGATAGAAATTGAAATTAAACTCACTTGACCCAAAATTTAGAAGGATACTAACGAGCTGAGAAATGTGTTCTAGAAGGTCATTGCAAGCCAGGCATTGGTTTGGCACTGCCTAGATTTCTAGAGACAATGAGGAGGGAGAAGAAACAATTGTGGATTTGAGAAATGCACGTTGAAGAGAAGACTTGAACACTGACTCTGCTCTTTTGTTTTTAATTGTTGAGGGCTGGAAAGGTGTGGGGAATATGGAGGGTTGCTTCTGGGTGGCAAGTCTGATGACCTCTAGGAACTAAACCTCTGTGGCAAGGGATTATTCTCAGTGTCCCATGTGAACCTTCATACGAAGGTCATTCTCTTCATACAAAGAGAATGAGAACAAAATCAGATTTGACTGTTCTGCACCCTGTCTTTATCACTGGGGAGCAGTTGCACTTTCTGTAGCCTAGTGAACACTACTCTTGTGTCACCCAAACCCACTTGTGGGTACTTGATGGCCTGCCATTTTCACCACTGGCCCCAGTGGCCCAGGGAACACTGAGTTTGAGCACCTGCATGAAACTGGTCAGAGTAGGGACTCAGCTTAGTTTTCCCTTCTTTCATGGCATAGGATTTTCTAGTAGTGACTCTGATAGAATGACGGATAATTTAGGTTGGAAGAAGGCTTCAAAAGTCATCTAGTCAAATCCCGCTCAGAGTGGGTCTAATCAGATCAGTGCTGTGTCCAGTCAGCTCTTGAGTCATCTCCAAGGATGGATATTTCCCATCCTCTCAGGGCAGCAGGTGTGCGCTGCGTGTGAAACCAAATCCACTAGGTAACTAAGAAGATAATTTAAATGCAGGAACCTGTTTCCTGCACAGCTAATGAAGTGCTGCAGAAGCAGGAATTAAATACACTCGATGGAGGCACCAGTGCATTCGAGATCTGGGCAATACAAGTGTTGGATCTAGTCAGTGGGAGAGACCAGACACAACAGCCTCTAAATACACTGGCAAGTTTTTCACCTTTGCGGGTCTTGTTGACTTACATGGCACAAACACAAGGCAGGCAGAAGCTACAGAGCTCCAGATGATGCATATATACCACCAATGGCTGATGTTAAGACAACAGTCCATAGCAATGGTCTTGGTTGGGGACTATGGGGACACTGCAGCAGATGACACTATGGGGTGCAGCAGCAGATGATGCTGGTGTGTAGAAAATTGGTAACAAACCCCTTGCTAATGCTCACCAGGAAAGGCATGGACCAGGCATATGAGGCATGCAAGTTTTACTTGTGTGTCATTGCAAACTTAGCACAAAGAGTTGGAATAAAACCTATTAATTGGAGCTATGCCCAAACTTCATCCAGATAAACTGTTCCTACAGGCATGGTACAGATTACAGTAATGAGAAAACTAATTCCTAGAATCTAATGTTTTCCTGTGACAAATCAAATCAGGTTTTACTTTAATCCTTTTCAGACACAGTGAGGAAGAACCCTGTATTAATGGGTGATAATAGAGAGCTGCCTTGTACTGTGCACACCCGGACGTCTCCATTCAGTGAGTTTCAGTGGCAGATTTCTTCCCCTGCTGTTTCCATGAATGGTACCTTGTATTTGGGCAGCACTAAGGAGCATTATAGCAGACAATACACAGTGTAGAAAACCTAAGGGAATTGACTAGTATGACAGAGGTGCAAAAGAATTTGCTATTTCAACAGATTTACTTTTGCAGTTTATCTATAGCTAGTGCAAATTATTTATCATTTTACCTTGAGACAAATACTGAAGTAAACACTTTCAGACTTCAAAGGCAAGTGGGTTCCTGAGGCAAGTGGCTCAGATGCTCAGTGAGGCTGAGAATCTCAAGCCTCACCCATAGCTCATCTGCTGGAGAATTGCTAACTTATGCTTCCTGGTTCCCCAAATAGTCCCTGGCCCACTCAACCTATGATAATGGTAAAACAATTTGTTTCAATGCTCACCAGGGTCCAGAAGACACCAGTTTCATAGCAGTTGAAAAAACAGGAGCTTCTAATTATTTTGTATTTGTAACCCAGCTACCCTTGATTTTTCTGTTTATTAGCTATTTTTGATGGATTGTTTGAATTTTCAATGTAGCTGAGTTCCAGAACAATCAGATCCTTACTCAGTGGGGATTGTAAATGTACATAACTGTATATAGACTCTAAAGTCAAGCAGCTGCAGCTTTCCTGTCTTCCCTCTGAGAGTAAGTCATCCTAAGAAGTACCCATGCTTTCAGTGCATCATGAGCTAGCACAAATTGCTTGGCATATTGTAATGAGAGCGTAACCAACATCTTTGCAATACACCCTTTTCTAAGGCAAGTGAAAAATCTGGTAGTTCTTTCAACCTTAAAAATACTGTGGGTAGTCAAATCTCCTCTTGCTGTAAACAGGTTTATTAGTTACTAAGGAAGATAACAAGGTGGTCTTGGCTACTACTTTTTTTCTCCACTGTATGTTGACAGTGACAATAAACACAAGAACAGACTGATCTAGCAACGATGCTACTTTCCTGATGTGCTTATGATGCATCGTGATGGATGTCAAGATTTCAGTCTGTTTTAAAAGAATGTGATGATGGAAGTAACAGTAGACAAGTATTTTAACCACCTAGCTTATTTCACCCTCAGAGCAGGAATAAAAACTCAGTTTTGCTTTTCACAATTCACTGCAGAGTGGGATTCCTATATGAGTGATCCTGTTATTATTGTGGTGTCAAATACAACTCAAATTCTAATCTTAGTGGGATTACTCCCTGACCCAGTGCATTACTGACGGGCAGGAGCAAGCAATAGTAGGTAAACAGGTGTTTTATACATACGCCAGTTTATCTACTGTGCTTGTCCTTGTTCTCAAAGTGTCAGGTTGTTTTTGGTTTTTTTAAGTAACCAGCTGCTCTGTTTCTTGGTGCTGACTAGCAGTTCTGTTCTCCCCTTCCCCACAACACCCAGTGTCTCTTGTATATAACTGTGAAGTAGCATTATGCCTTTCAACAGCAGGGAACTGCTAGATCAGCTCAGCCATCTCACATAACTTCACCCTACTATTTATTTAGTGAACAACCATGCCGAGAAATAAGTTGTACCAGTCTGGTCATGCCTCAACTTGAAATCCATGGCAGGCAGACCAGAAACTGTGGGAGGACTTCCCAAGGCTGTGATTAGCAAAGGAGCAGAATGGCTCATGGCTCTACAAGGAAAGCAGAAGTCAGGCAGGCACCTCAGTTGCTCTGCAATCCTGGCAAATAGATGAGGGCTCATACCCCTCCTTGGTGTGAGGCAAGGCTTCCTTAATGGACTTAAAAAAAATTAAGTTATTTCCACACTTTGAAATCCTAGGTCTCTGGATTCCATTCTTAATCCCTGTTTTAAAATACTGTACCACTCTCCTACACAAAGCAGCCAATATAATTTCCTTTATCATTTACTCCCACACTGTAGCAGGCATGACCAGCACAGTTACTTACACCTATCCTTATGTAAGAAGCACCAGACAATTTTCTGCAGGGAAATCATGCATGGGATGACAGATCCTCTGCGATACTTTCTGTAATCATGGCCTTTTTTTATGGCTTCACTTGCAAAATGCTGCTGCTGAACCTCACTTTTATAGTAGCTCAACTTGGGCAAATTATCAGTATATTATCAAAGTGCTATCTGATGCCTCTGAGGACAAGTGCAACTGCAGAAGGTACTAAATGCCCTGCTGTCATCCATTCCTCCATGGGAGCCAAGAAGCCAAGTGAAGAGTCACTTTTCATGGCCTGCTAGAGCAGACTGTGCTCCTAGAGCGCCAGTCTTCTAGCACGTAGTAAGTTTCCAAGTGCTTATAATCCTCTTTCACTAAATTTCTGAAGGCAGAGGTTAGTGGGAGACAACTTTCCAGATTCTTCTTTCTAGCTTGTTGCACGTCAGATAGATGCTGTAGCATTTTTTCTTCCTTTCTGTGTATTTGGTCAGCTGCTCAGCTAAGCAACAGCTCTGTTGTTTCATGAATAGTTAATCAAGTAAAATGCAACTCTGAAAGACTGTGGAAAATAGAAGCTCAAGAGCTAGGCACTGGAGTTTTAACTAGTAGTTTATTTCAGAAAAAAAAAAAAAAAGACTTGCAGATGGGTGAAAAGGGGGAAAAGAGTTGATGCCAAAGTCCCTTCTCTTGAAGTGGCCTACAGACCATACTTTCCTATCAGCAGAAGGCCAAGTCTGGCTCTAGACGTATGAAAGGACCGTTTACTTGCATTTTCCAATTCTGTGAAAACTTCAGTTACTGAAATGACCACAGAAGTTAAAAAAAAAAAAGTGAACTAACCTTGACGTTAAAGGTTGGAATTTTCTACTTTTCAAAAAAACTAAAAAACATACATTCACAAAGTCCCTTTCAAAAAGCAGAAAGGTTAATAAGCACCTACTTTAAAGTACCTTCTTCCTATTTTCTGCTCTAATGTAAGAAATCTGTATTTTATACTTGTTTACAGGTCTGAGTTTGCAGTTATTAGAGCCAAAATCAAGGAAGATTTTTTAAAATCAGACCAAACTTAGGTTACCTTTGAATGAAGAGCTGTGTAGGTTCTAATGCCTGATTACTAGAGTCAGCATATTCCTTGTGCTTTTCACAATAGGAAAGAGCCCACGTTGCTGGTTTTCCTTAAACTGAAAACAAGTTCACAGAATGTAGCAAATATTAAATCACTGTTTTAAATGTGATAGTGAGAAGGGATGGTTTTCTGTCTTGATTTAAAGACTGTAAAACTGCATCCATGAGAATATTGGAATTTTTATTTAAAAAAAAATTGAAGTTAACCTCAAACATGTTGGGAAAGAACATGTTATTTTAGTATATGCTATCCAGTAAGATAAACTATAAAAGCTGTTTAAATAACATTGCCTGTATTAAACCTGAATGTTATTATAGGGGCAATAGTGAATTTTCCAAGTATTACTTACTGTGTCAAGCTGGATATAAAACTTCCATGCCAAAGTGTTTACAGATTTAAATAACCTTAAGTGGATTAATATACTTCTGGCCTACTATGTTTGAAAATCACAATTCATTATAAAGGAAGCATGCTTTGATGTTAGCAGATTGAATTTATTCTTTGTCAATATAATTCTAGAGCTAGTAGGTTTGATCTCCAACCTGTATTTGTGTTGAGAATAAGTTTAACACCCTCACCCAGTATCTTTCTAAGAATTCATCTCCTTTCAGTAATTCGATTTCAAGTCTCCAGCAGCTATTACTTATCACTTAAGTAAAGCTATTTTCGTTAAAGCTTTACTATAGACTGTCAGTTTGACCTCAGATGCTTTTCAGCTAGTGCATTTGCTGTGAGCTCCATCAGGAACTACTGATGTGTATTAGGAAGTTAAGTGCTTTGGAGAGAATAGCATTCCTCTGTCAATCCCAGAACTGCTCCTGGTTGAGTGTATCTGTAGAGTCTGTTGCTACAGTAGGCAAACTCTAAAGGAACATAGTACCAGTCTTTCTTTTCTACCTGCTCTATTTCTCGGTCTGATGTGTTCTCCAACCCAAACCTTTCCAGTACAGCAAAATTACAAAAGTATCAGTATTAAAGATAGATGGGGGCAGATATAATTTTACACTGTGTTCAAACAGCTAAGTCCTTACCTTTAGTAAAGAGAAAATGGAGTTTGGGGCAGATTCCCATAGAATCAATCAGCTTTGCCTATTCATTTATTGGGGGAATTTGTAAGCAGACTAACTCATGGGGCCTGCCATGTGATACATTCAGCCTACTCTTATCCATCACCTATCCCAGGGGAGACACACCTGAATACAAATGCCTCACAGAGAGATCAATTGTAGAGTGCAAGAGGGTTGCTGTGTTTCTCAAACATACCCAGGGAAAACAGTATCCAGACCAAGCCAGAATCTGAGCTGTTCTGTAATACAGGAAACAACTGCTGGTTCAGTCCACATAACCTTTCAAGCCCTATCCCTTGGAAAAGAGATATGTGTTTTTTGGCAAGAACCACAAAATTGAGCACTCAAATTTAACTAAAGGGTATTTTTTTATTTCCCATTAAGACCATCTCAAGGACATAACTGAATGTTGAAAAACCCACAGAAGGGCACATACAGCAAAAGTGGTGAAGTACAATGTGAACAGCCCCAGGGGTTCAAATAAGGTAGGACCATTAGCAAACTGGAGGAAAAAAAAACCAAATTAAAACTCCACTGAAGATGTTGTACTTTCTTCTCCATTTACACTGAAAAAAAGTAAAATCCAACAAAATCCTTGTATCTCTAAAAATACAATCAGTCCTGGCTAACGAGTTTATCAAGATGGCAACAGGATGACTATAATACAAAACTTTCACTACTACACTCTGTACACACCTGTTGTCCAAACCCTCCCCCAACCCATGTAGCGATGGTGCCCCCATTATTTGCTTGCTTGCTGCGCCTGCCTGCGGAGGAGGACGTAGATCTTCTCCTTTATCCAGTCTTTGTTGTATGGTTGGTATGTCTGAGTATCAGCACGGTAACTGCAGAGAAAACAAGAAGGAATGTCAGTCTGACTTGTAGTATATTTACCAGAAGAACTTCACAATCAATTGTCCTCAAGTGTATGAGGCAGAAACTTGTGTACAGAAGACAGTATCAGAAGTAGGTGAGAACTGCTACTTATCAAATGGATTCATCCTGCTCTCTAAGGAACAGTTACCCAGCAGATCAGTCTGAACCTGAAACAAAACTAGATGCTCCAATTATTACTGAGTGACTGTGTGTTCACATTTTAATTCATGCATTTGAGACAACAAATACAGAATTTTAGTATTCTAGAGCTCAGAATACAGAAGGATAGTTCCACCAGGAAACAATCTGACTTGTCTAAATGACTCAAACACTTCTTCAATATTCCTTCAAGGATTTAGTTAAGTTTTCAAGTGTTCAACTTCTATCTAAAATTTTTTGAAAATTAGTAAAACCAAAATTTTCCAGGAGTAAAGGCAGATTCAGGGATGACAAAGGATTCTTGCCAGTTGGCACTGAGGGCAAGCTTACATCTAACAAGGACACTTCATAAAAAGCAAACTGAAAACAAGAACCCACAGATGTATTTTCTTTGCTACTTCAGGATAGTTGATAAAAGCAGTTCACTAGCAAGGGCCAGAGAATTCAGTTACTTGGGGCCTGTTGAACTGAAACAGAATGAAAAATGAAAGCAAACTGTGTGAAGTTATCTGTGTAGGCTCATGCCCTCCTTTCTCCCTGTCATTAGAGCTGAATATTTTGTTCAGGGAGATGGTACTTTCAGTGAATGCTTCAAGAACTACTAAGGTCCTGGTCAGTCTTTAAATGTTGGTATACTTATTTCTGATCAGATAGGAAGGGTGAGATGGTCAGTGGTAAGAAGCTGAGTAAAAATCCAAAGTTCTTACCTAGGGAAAAAACCCTAAGCGTGCTGTTTCTAAGAAAGTCTGGTTATTTGAATCCCAGCATGACTGTATCAAGGCCAAAGAAAGAGCTTCAGTATATGTTCATACAGCAGTAGTACTAGAGCAGTAATGTTAGTTTCAGGTAAAGTTACTGATTTCTACCCTCCACCCTCAAATCCATTCATAATGCTGCACTTGAAGAGCAGACATCAAGTACTTCAGGAATTTCTGCTGAACACAAGACATGTCTGATACACCTCGTGCTACGTGTGCCATCTGCTGGAAAACTGTAAGCTCAAGCAGAATTTGGCACAACACTGATTTTACAAGCCTAAGAAGGGCAAAAAACTATCCTAGGAAACAGTTGCTACCTCCTCAAACAGATGGCTAGTTTCAGTCTTAGACAAACTGTGTTTCTCAAATTGCATCACTCCAGCACTGCGACATCTGAAAATTGAATGTGTCCGAATAAGTAGGGACAAAGTAAATCTGCAGAACTGTGAGCTCATTTTACTTACCATACTGAAAAATTTGGCAAATGGCATTTGTAATAAGTCATTACCAGTAGCAGATTCTGTCCTATACACTAGAATACAAAGGAAAACCATCTGATGCTCAGGTTTTAAAAATAACTTTGTATTTTCAACTGGGAAAGTCCGTTCGCTGGACAGCTACACAAGTACTTGTGCTGGGATTTCAGGCACAGCAATACAGCTGCAGGAATGCCTACAGCAGAATCTTACTCACTTAAAAATTTTCTGGAATTTTGAGATTCAAAAACCTAATACAAGACTTTTGTTACTTGAGTATGAGATTTGTATCCTTATTTCTACAGCATTTCTGCCAAGTTGATACCACTGTTGTATCAAAACATCCATCTTAAAATTTATAGTAGGGAAAGTACTCAACCTGACATCGTAAATTTTGTTCTGAACAGTGAAATTTAACATTTGCTTTCACAGTGAAGTCAGAATGGGAAGTACACAAGACCATCTTTGCTTGCCTACAACTTTAACATACAAATGAGAACTGGAGGTGTTTTCACAAGAGCAAGTAAACAATTAGCTAGAGCTCTCCAGAGGATGCATCTGCTCCTCAATAACTTCATCAGGATTTACAGAAACCTTCATCTTGCTGTTTCTTGATCAAAACAAACTTTTGGCTGCAATGCACCTGTGTAGCCTTCTACGCTACCACGAGTACAGCCCTCAGCTGAAAAAAATTCTGTAATCATCCTGCCTCCTGAGGAATCAGACCAACAGCACAAATTTAAACAGATTCTAGCAGTAATAAAATAGGCAGCTGTATTAAGCTGTTGGATTTCAGTATCTGAAATGCTGTGAGCTTCAATGTGAGTAAAATCCAAGCGGAACTGTCTGTTTCTAAGCCTTCTTTAGAGATACCTTATTTCTATGCAGTTAATTGGATTGGGCAACATGTTATGACAGCTGCAATATTGCTGCACTAGTTACTGCAAAAAAAGATAAAATAGCAGTATGTTAAACTCACATAAAAGAGTTTAGAGGGAAGAATTGTGACTTTCCTAAGTCACTGAAACGGACTTGTACAATTGAACTTACACAAGACAGCTGAGGTCTGCCAAGTCATCGATGAAGTCAAACAATTGGCTGATATCATATGTAATGGATGGACTGTTAGGATTCATTCTCTTCAGATGCTCTTCATACATTTTACAGACTCCTACAGAGAAACAAGTTTAACAATGTAATATTAAAAAACTGTATTTGCTGAAAATTTTTTGGCTATTGGTCCACAAATACAAGTTTAGAGATTGGTTTAGAGACCATAAAAACAATTGGATTTTGCAGAGTTGAAATTTTTTTGTTCCTAGTGATTTGCATTGAAAATAATAAGGTAGGATGCATGGAAAGAAAAGTTTTTATTATCTAGAGGAAAAAATTTTAGTTCTGTCAAATATGTAACTTCCCTTGCAGTAAGTTCTAACGGACACCTGGAATTCCTCCTAACAATTTTAAGACAGCAATTACAACATATATTCCTACTGCACAAACACCTGAGAAACAGAAGTACTTGTAAGATTAATCATTCTTGATCAAAGAGTCAAACAGGGCTATGGAGGTAAAAGTGACAGCACCAGCCTGTATATAGATTTAAATCACTTTTATTTATTTAAGCTAGCCCACCAGTAATTCAGATACATTTGAGAAGAAAGTAATATTTAAGTGAGCACGAAGACTTTATATGGTCTTTACTACACTTTTGTTTGCCTTACAAAACCTCCTGGAAGATTAATGTTAAGTGAACTCCAGCTCTAGTATTTCAATCTTCTTTCCATGCTCATTATGTGTATCAAAGTCTCGAAGTATCTTTCCTCTGGCACATGTGCCATGAGATTGAAAATTATGTACCAATTGCACATAATCTTTTATTTACTGTATTGCTCCCAGTAGCAATATTTCATTTACAGTGCTAAGACAAAGATTAGTGAGAATTAGGTGCTGATCCTGCAATGAAATGCATTGAACAAGTCTGCTGCATGGCCCAAGCAAGAATACTGTCTACTCTCCCAAACTGGATGTGGTTTCATCTAGTTAAACCAAAAACAGACATTTAAAATAAAAAGGAAGTTTTAGAAACGAGCAATAACTAGTTTTTAGTTTGCTAGAACATTAACTAAAACCATGAGTCTTTGTGAATGCCCTCTGAAAAACACGAAAAACAACTTATTTTCTTATTAAGTTTGTGAATATGTCAAAAATGAGGTTTTAACAACAGTTTTTAACTACCATGTCTGCATCCACCCACCTTCCATGCACTCGTTCACCGATTCATAATCAGCATATGTTCTGCCTTCTGGCCTCTTGGTAGGCTGGACAAGTAGAATTGTGTGAGACTGAAAAACAAAACAAACACAAAAAATACAGGTTACTTGCACAATTTGAATGATTTTTGTTTGAATTAAGTTACTTATATGAAAGAAGGAGTAAAAAGAAGAGTAATACTAAAATATTAGACTAGAAATCAAGGACACAGACATTTTCCAAATAGCATTCACTATTTATATAAGCTGTGTTAATAAGTTTCGTTTCTAACGGATCCTGTCAATCCTTATGGAACTTCAAAATGTGTAAAATTACCAGTAAAGTGGCTACTGTGTTTGAAAAAAAAATACTAGCGAAATAGTAGTTTCTATTTAGACAGACAAGCAAAGCAATAAAGTCAACGTATAAAAGCTATGGCATTAGTGCATTTACTTACTTTGTTCCAAATGCAAGCTGTTAGTAAAATTTTCAATGCCCCAATTAAAGAGCAAGGAGGGGATACAACTTAACCACACCATCAGTCTCACCTTAAAGATTTTAACAGAAATAGCTATTTTGAGTTATTAATTTAATTCAAGGAACACAAATGATACAATGAATCTGCACTTAGCATTCAAGATTATTTCCTCCAAAACAGATGTACTGGTTTTTCCCACTTCAATGAGTTTATTTAAATAGTATTTATGGCACAGAAAACTGTTCCAAATGTTGGAGTCCATAAGCTTGTTCTTCTGCAGGGAAGACTTAGATGATTGTACACTCTGAGGCTTCCATTATTTCCATAACATTTTTCACTTGGCTACAGCAAGTAATTTGAGCAAAATGGCAAGATTTTTGAAGTGTACACAATCTGTGATCTAATTAACAGGTTGCATAGCGCAGAAAGTTTGCAAGCATGCTGCAAATGGCCGTTTCCAGTGATGCTAATTGGATCCAACATTTCCAGTGCTAATATATGAGGTGAGCACACAGCATAGAGGCAACTGCAGGATAAGACATTATTTGGCTTTGATTAATCAGCTGGTGATAGAAAAATCCTGACCCATACTTTCGACATCAGTGAAGATACCTGTTTAGTGCTTGTCAAATGCAGTGAGAGAAAAGAGAAACGGCAAATGTTAGGATTTATAGGAAAAATGGAAAAAAAGAAGAATTCCGAGCTGCGTACTATAACAACAAAAATCACACAAAGGAGGGTAGATCATTTAAATCCACTTTCATGTATGCCAGAGGATGTTAGATTTGAAAGGAATTCCCCAAGGGGGGCTGGTATCTGGCTGTTCTGAAGTGCATTGTACTTGAACAGGCATGTCTTAGCAGGGAGTCCAAACGACTGCCAAACATTATTATAAAATAATTTTTTCAGCAATATCATTTTAATTAGCTGGTCACTGAGGAGCGTTAAATGAATGTATGCATTCTGAAATTATCCAAATAATCAGATTATAGAAAAAATTGACATTATTTTACTTTAAGGGGAGAAGAAATTGATTTGACAAAATTGCTGGTCCTGTCCTATCACATAGGTACAAAAAAATTACAAGTTCAGAAGCCTGAGGGAAGTTTCCTCCAACTATTATTACCTGCCCCGTGTGCCTAGGTGACATAAAACCAAAACAAGGGAAGATCCATAAACCTTCCAGCATTAGCACCAGGTTACCTGGAAAAGGCCAACATGGACCCTTATTATTATAATGGATATGTTGGATTTCTTTGCATTTTCCTTAAAAGCACAGTTGTACTAGCTGCTTTTAGGCAGGACACTGAATGAGACACCACATGGTATATATTGTACCAATTTTGAAGTTCTAGAGAACACTTTAGAAATTGCTCCTGTTACTGAAGGCAGAACCCTGTAAAACTGGTTAAGGCAGTGCCAACAGCCAAAGCAGCAGGACTTAAAAGCTAGGCAGCATCTGCTCAAAGAGGCTTCCACCAATTGTAGTCTATTAGACAATAAAGCGTTAAAAAAAAAAGGAAAAGAAAAAAAGCCCCGAAACAATAAAAAAGGAAGATAAACACGTAAGGGTAAGATGTGCAGTGATGGAAATACCAGTAGCATACTGCACACACCTAAATGCCTTCCAGATACCTCTGCCAGGCAGAAAAAGTGGTCTAAGGGCCACCTTTCACTTTGGCCAACAGGGACAGGGCTTGTAGCTGCTCATCATGGCCGAAGCCAACGGCTTTGGAGCGAGGGCCAGGCCGATGTGGAATTTCGCTGCAAACCGAAAAAGCAGCTGTCCTCCCACCGCCGGGCAACAACTTGCTTCAGCAGATCTTAATTTATTAGATGAACGCAACAAACCACGGCGATCGGGAGGCCTTTGAGCTTCAGCGTGCCATTCCGACAGCCCACCGACGCAAGCTCCCGCCTTTCCCTCCTCCGAGCAGAGGGGAGGAGCAGGGAGAGCAGCATGGAAAGCGCAAATCAGCCATTTAAGGCAGGCTCGCTCGACGAGCGAAAGTCGCGTCAAAGCGCTACACTTCCAGCAGCGCCCTGAGAAGGGGCCGAAGCTGCCGGGGGAAAGAAGCGGGAGCCTCCAACGCGACGCTCCCCGAGCGCCGCCGCCGCCTTTGTGCCCCCGCCCCGTCCTGCCCTGCCCCGCCAAAACGTGCTGCCGCCCGCCCGGGCCCGCACTACCGGCTGCGGCCTTCCCGCCCGCAGTGACCATGGGGGAAGGGAGAGGAAGGGAAGGCAGCCCGGGTGGGCGCGCGGTGCACGGAGCCCGGCGATCCCGTCCCGTCCTCACCATGGCGGCTCCGCTCCTTCAGCACCACCG
>VZRL01002888.1:286622-365223 GCA_013397895.1 Origma solitaria | reverse complement strand
CGGGGTGGGAGCCTTGGTCCTGCGGAGTCTCCTCGGCTCCGAGGCCGCCCCGCCGTGAGGAGTCGCCTGAGTGCTCCCTGTCCGCCACCGCTCCCTGCCGCCTGCCCTGGGAGCAGCGCGGTGCGGGTGAAAGTTCCCCCGCCTCAGGTGAGGGCCGGGCCCACCTGCCGGTGGCCGAGCNCCCCGGCTGGGGGCCGAGCCGGCCGGAGCCGGCGGGCGAGAGAGACATGGCTGAAAGCCTCTCCTGGGAGCTCAGTGTCTGCACCGGTTAAGGCGTGCGGTGGGGCGAGGTGGGAAAGTTGCTGTTGGATCTCACTTCAAGAGACCGGACAGAAAGCGGCGAAATGGATGACTTCCCTTCCATCTGCCTGCTGTCCCTGGCTATGCTGGTCGCCTGCTATGTGGCAGGAATTATACCCTTGGCAGTTAATTTTTCCGAGGTAAGACAGCTCCGCCAAACTGCTCGTTGGTTGCTAAAGGAGAAACCAGAGACTTTTCCCAGTAGGAGTTGGTGCCGTCTCCTTGCAGTGCGGCAGCGCTGTTAAGGATGAAACTGTAACTTTAAAAGTTGTGAGTGCAATATTAATTGTCATTTAAAACTGCTGTGTAAAATTTTGCTAATTTCACAGTGCGTGTAGAAACCATTTAAACTCGCCAGATTTGAGTTGCGTCTCTGCTACAGGTGAAGGGAAGTCTTAGCATATAGTGTAAGGACACGAATAGGTATGGCTATTCTTAGAAGCTTGTGTAAGAAACTGCTGAAGTCAGAGATTATCTCTCATTATGTGCCTGTGGGCTACTCAAATTAAGGCTTTTAAAAACAATTCCAAGAATATTCTCAGAAAACTTTGATTCACAATTTTGTTCACAGCTTGCACTGTTGGAAATTAAACCTTAGCTCTTTGATTACCATACCACTTCAAGTTACTGCCCCGTGTAACTCAAGACATTGTTTTGGAAAAATATCTCGGATAAATAAGGTACTGTTAAGCTAGAGAAAGACTTTCACAGATTGGGTGAGTTTCCAAACAGGACGGGAAACTGTTAAACTCATTAAACATATTTGGGTGTTTCTAAGAAATGGTTGTTATGATTATGATTGTCACAGTCTCTGGAAGTCTCTTAATATCCTCTGATGCCCAAGGGTTTTTTTTCTTTCTAAATGATGGTTGTTATTATAGAGGTATGGTGTAGTGAGAGTTTAGTTGTTCTAAGATAGTAAGAACACTCTTATGAGGGGTTTCCCATTTCCCTTGGAAGTAGTGCTGCTTTTGGGAAGCAAGGTGCTGGTGGAGAAATGTGACTTTGTCTTGCATCAAGTCCAAGGGCTCCTTGCACCTGTCCTTTTGTTCCATTGTTATTTGGAGGCCTTGGGAGCAGTAGACGCTAAACAGCATTTAGGAAAAGTGCAACTCAGCTACATGAATTGAAACCTAACAATGTATTCAGGAGCCTTACATGAACATTAGCAGAGTTCTGTTTTGCCAGTGCTTCTTCTGATGCTTTGGTGGACCTTCCCTTATGTGTCTTCAGTGTTGTTGCTTCCACTGTTTTGCTCTTCAAAACTCCGTTTTGCCCTGAGGCCCACAAAGGGTTTTCTTGCATATTTGCTGAGAGCACTGCCTTGTGTGTTAATATTGTCTATTTTTTATTTAATATTGCATTTTGTCATGTGTGTGCTTGACAGTCACCTGTTAACTTTATATTCAGTGTAGTTTGAAGGTAAGGCTCCTGATCTGTCTTTGTGTTTTCTCTGTATAGCTGAATCAGTGGTCTCCTAAATCTTTCAAGGCTTCCAGCAGCTGCAGGAATACAGATCTGTTGTGGATCTAAAACTCTGCCTAAGCAGTAATCATTAGCCTTTTGTGTGTGTGGTATTTTACCATCAGGACACACATGTGCAGTCAACTTTATTGTGGTATCTTAAGTATCAGAAATTCTTGACAGAGTTTTGCACTTGATTTAAATATTGGATATTTTAAGGTTTTGCATGCAATGCTGGTTTAAAAGAGGAGCAAAATATCTCTGTATGTGATGTACAAATCCTAGCTAATCCTGGAAGTGTCTAATTAGAAGTTATAATTGTTTCATTTGATATTGCTTAGGATTCTGCAACAAAGACAATTTCAAACTGAAATGAGTGTTTGGACTCTTCATTCTATAGCTTGCAAAAAGTTTTGCAGATAGCCCAAGTGAATAAAATGCCTCTTCCCCACTGGCCATTTGTGATGATTGAGTTGAAAACAAAAGTGAATGCTGTGCATAATATACCCCAGATGCTGGAGAACAATAAAATTATTCATTAGTGTTAATACATTCCTTCAGATTATTTTTTTGCCATGGAACTTATTACTTGTGTTCTGATCTCATGCTGTGTTCTATTGTTTCAGTTAGATTAGGGTATTCTTGAAGGTATAAAACTCTGGGAAAGCCAGGTATGACTACATACCTGGTGGTTAAAGGTGCAAACTGAACAGAACTTTGCCTTATTTCTGTGTGCAGAGGTACCCTTTCAGCTTAATCCTAATTTACAGGACTCTGTTGGTCTAATTTAGGGCTGGAAACCACACTGTACCAGTTCTGTGGCAATCTCTTAAGCTGTGGGCTAAATGCAGAAAATTTTAAAAATGGAGTTGTAGCAGTTTCAGTGTTTTGGTGGTGTAATAGAGGTAGGAACTGGGGGCACTTTCTGCTGAAAGTAGCTGTGAATTTTTGATAGGTCCAAGAGTTTCAGTGCCATACACATTTAAAAAAATACCAGTCAATGGAAAAGTTTGCTAATTTGAGAAATTTGAGATTTTTCCCGTGGACTTCTAGCACTATTTACTGTATTACTCTTGTTTTTTAACATGCAAATGTCTTTAACAGAAGTGGTTTGGTTTCTTGGGTAAAACTATATTGCTTTTGTCTATGTAGGCTGTTGTTATTAAATTCCTCTATTCACCACATCTAACTATTTTGTACTGAAAAGGAGATGGAGACTTATCTTGAAATAATAACTTACTAGTGTATATTATTTTCATGGATCTTTAAAATTCACAGGTGCCCAAATGAAATGAGCAATGCTCTGTGTTTGCAGTTTTAATAAATCAGTATTACTTCTTACACTTTTCCCTGTGTTTATATGTATGCAAAAGATACTACAATGTTGCAAATAAAAAGAATCTTTTTTTCCTTTGAAAGATACTATATTTTTGCAAAATTACTTTGTGAACAGCAGATGTTGAAAATTGATCTTCTTGTGTAGATTGCCGCTGTATAACAATTTACCAGGTATAATTGTTATATATGCCAGTATAAAGTGCATGTTTGTGGAAATTTTACACTTGTTTTCCTCTCTTGCATATTACTATTTGAGTTTTCCCCAGTAATGCTGCAGTTGTTCCCTTATGGCCACATTTGACTTGCTTTCAGGAAGCTGCTTGTGCATCTCCCTAGTGCCTCTTCCTTCTTCTATGCTAGTGTTGCACATTTTGATGAGACTGAGCAATTTGTGTCATTATGGTGCATGAAGGAGAATGGATGGCATAATAATGATATGCAACAAGTGGCTTCCTGTTAATCAAATGCTGACTTCTGTCTCCAAGTCCTCAGTAGTTAATGTTAGTATTTTGGCGTGGAAGATGATGATGGTCCTGCCACAGAATGGGTGCTACACAGTTGTTAGGAGGATCTAAACTCTCATGATTGCTACATGTTATATGACAGGGGCTCTTACAGAAATTGAGTAATGGCCTCTGCAAACTGTCACATTTTAGACTCTATTACATGTTTATGTAATTGGATTTTAGTACGTGGCTTTGACTTTAGCCTGTCAATGTAGTCACAAGGAAGTGAATTGATGACTTTTTTGGTAAAACAGAATGTAGTTAGTTTGGGAGGAAGATACCTCTAAGCTTTTTACCCCAAAGTAGAATGTAACTAGAAAGATAGCTCTAAGTAATAGTAGCAAGTAACACACTGTGTGTATTTTGTGTTTTTGTTGTAGAAATTCTTCCCAAAATATGAATAAAACTATTATTCTTTATTATACTATAAAAGCATTGAGTTTATGTATTGTTGTTCAGGTTTAATTGTAAATTCTCAGTATTTATGTCACAAGTAACTCCCTTCCCCAACCTCTATTTATAAGGGAAAGCATTTTCATTCTTAAAGATGATACTTGTTTTGTACTTGCTTGCAGGAGAGATTGAAGTTGGTGACTGTTCTGGGTGCTGGGCTGCTGTGTGGAACTGCCTTGGCTGTCATTGTGCCAGAAGGAGTACATGCACTTTATGAAGACATTTTGGAGGGTAAGATCATGGTGTTATGGTATACTGAGGCTTCTTTTTAGAGCTTTTAACATGAGATTAATGGAAGAGCTTCACAGCAGCATGACACAAAGCAGGCATAGAAATGCAAACTTGCTGTAGGCATGATATGGCATGTTGAGGGATGTGATTAGACTGTAGATTGATGACTCTTGCTGAGTTGTCCAGTCATTTGTGGGTGTGGATACTGTACTGTTCATGAAATAACAGCCTTTTATGACAGGTCATGTGTAGTGTTTCTTATTCCTGGGGGGGAGTTTACTTCCACTGGAGCTTCAAAGGTGTAAGGATGCCTTTGGCAGAGAATGTAATTATGGAGTAGTTGCTGTTTCTTTTTGTAGTTTTGACTGCTTCTCATTAAAGCAATTGCAGGAGGTGTTTTACAGATTTATGTCCTTGCCGTAATAAGAATTTCCTGTGAAGCTGAAGAACATCTTGAAATCAATATACTTAGCTGAAAACTAGGGTTATATAGGGCTAATTCACAGAGTAGCAGGCATTTCTTTCTTGGGTGGTGGTATACGTTACACATCTAAATCTTTCTGTGTTTCCAAGTTCAAGCATCCTGTTCTAGTCTGCTGTCACTGCCTTCACCACCTCATCATCTCTAATGAGGAGCTCAAAGTGAGCAGAGATTGTGTTTTGCAGGGATGTTTGTGTGGAGTACATCTTACAGCCAAAAGCCTTAATAGAGCGCAATTTGAGGTTATGACATTGTTTTAAATTGCCAGGGCTTATCACCTCTGTTTGAAGTGCACTTTAAATTTTGCTTTAGCTTGGAGACTTGTGCTGTTAGATGACCATTGCACATATGAGATTTTTCCAGTATGCTCAGAATCAGATGTTTGAAGGTAAATGGCAATGACTTACTGGTTGCAGGGGAAAGGTCTATAATGGTGAGGCTGTAGGGAACTTTGCAAGCACCTGGTGTACTGTTGTGGCTAATCTGGGATTGAGAGGTAACTGTAGTCCTTTGCTTTTCTTGTAGTACTGGGTTTTGTGTTTCTAAACTCTTAAATTTCATTTTTGTAATATGCTTTAATGTATACTGTTTTAGCTTCCACTAAATTTATGTTGTTCTTTGTAGTTTTAGAATAAATAGAAGATAATACATAGAATCATCCTTTATCAAGAAGTGAAAGAAGCTCTAATTATGCTTTTATACTGTACTATAATTTGTGCACTCTAATGTCGGATGTCTCTAATGAGCTGTGGTTGTGGGTTTGCTCTCTATTCAATTTCAATTCTGAGTAGACTAATTTTCTCTTGTAATGGTACAGCTAGCAGTGAATACAATTGCTGTGAATGTTTGTGGGTTTTAATACTTTTTCACTAAATGGGGCATACTGTTCATGTATGACATCTACAGCTTTCTGTGTAGAGCTGTATGGACTACACCTTTGTTAAGTATATGGCGAAAAAAGACACTTCCCAGTACTGCAGTAGTAATATCAGAAGTATTCCCCTAGGAAAAAAGAATTTATCTGGGAATGGCTTCAGGCTCAATGTCTAACTCACCGTATTGTGTCAAAAGCCAATCTTATCTGTAAAGATTTTTTTTATATTGCAAAGGGGGAGAATTAATGGGTACTACAGATTTAACTACAAAAATAGTTTTTAATACTTATCTTATTTGAATTTGAATTTGATATTCAGAATTAAACTTAAGATTATGAGAACAGCTTTCTCTTTTTTCTTTTTTTTCCTCAAGTTTACCTATTTATATAATTAAACCTAGAAAGGTGCAGCTAAGGGAAACATTAAGGTATATGAATATAAGTGGAAAAACAAAGAGAGGTCTTTGTTCTCCCTGTTTCAGGTGTAGCTTAACTCTCACTGGTTGCTTGTTATCAAGCATTTGAGTGTTTTTCATTGATAGGGAGGTAATTTACTATTCTGTATTTGCCCACTGGCCATGGAATAAATAACTTCTAATTTTTGACCTTGTAGGCTGAGAGCAAACAGCATATCATGACTTGGATTATTCTTTGATCATAAACCTGTGTATGTGTGTAGTGAAACCTTGGTTTGGGTACTACCAGAAAATAAAATTCTTTTGCTGACTTCAGTCCTTTGTTTTAACTGCTGACACTGTATAACCACTGTCAGAAAGACGGCCCTGAGTTACACACTATGTTTTATGGCTTGAAACTATCTGAAGCAAAATCAACTTCATAATATAGATGGCAACAATCTTATGTGGTCTAAAGTGGTTTTATTGCTCAATCTTGTTCAGCAAAGATATGTTTGAAGTCTTTGCTACCAAGCCTATTCTGATGTGCTTTGACTGTAGTAATGGCATTGTGACATTTTGTACAGTGGGATGAATATATACTTGTGTCATCCAGGAAGATGTATGAATATTCCAGCAAGACCACAACTTGCTAGAGTAAGTCAAGTTTTTGATGTAAGTTTCTAAAACTTCTGAAGAGTCGTTGCCATCCACAAGACCTACTCAAAATGAAAAAAGCATGGACAAGCTTTAATAGCTTATGGAGAAAAAGGAAACAACCATACATCATTCATCCCCAGGGCTTGGACTTTGGCTTTCTGGGATGGTACTGACATTTGTAGTTCAGCGTGCTTGACTTTTGTTCTAGTTCGTATCAATGGAGTGTATCAATACTAGCTTGTTTATATCTCAAAGCATCAGTTAGTCTTCTTAAAGATGGTATTAAATTTTTGAGTGGCTGGGACTTATTTTATCTCCTTATCCTGTATTTTCTCATTTAAATGAAGATAATGAAGTAACTGCTTGACAGTATCTCTGAATATTGACATAATTGGCCATTTCAGTTAAAAAATGAATTATACAGCAATTTTTATGAGTTAATCTGTATTTAAAATGCAGCTTGGCTTATAACATATCAATGCTTTCCTAAGAACATTGTCTAAGAAAGACCTTAAACAAGGTCTTTAGTGTTAGTCCAGGAAAGTGTGAGGAAGGCTTTTGGCAAAGGAGGAAAGAAGTGACTATGTCATGTCTAGTCCCCTGTCCCCTAATCTGTTTGCTTGCTTGTCACAGGGAAGCATCACCCAGCAAGCGAGATGCAGCATGCGATTGAGTCTGAGAAGGTAGTGAAAATCCCAGCTGTACATGAGCATGGCCATGACCATTCCAGGTTGCATGCCTACATTGGTGTGTCCCTCGTCCTCGGCTTTGTCTTCATGCTGTTGGTGGATCAGATAGGCAGCTCTCATGTGCACTCTACAGATGGTAAGTAAAGATTCACTTCAACTAGACTTGCTAATTAGTCTTAATTAGCAAGTTGCAATTTTTTTTTTTTTTAATGCTACCAGGATTTAATTTGTCCGGTCATGTCCAGAGTTTCAGTAGGTTTTAAAACCATAAAGCAAGGTCCATGTGAGGTGTTTATGCTGGAAATCTATCTCAAAATTCACCGTAATTTGAGAGCTTGCCTCACTAACATGAAATAACTGTATGAGCACATGTGATGTGGGGATGAAGGGTGACTTGACACTTGAGTTATTGTCTGTTTTACAGTATTACCCATAGGGGATTTCTTTGGCTTTCCAAAAAGCTTCAGGTTTGTCATATTCATTTGTTTTTTTCCTACTTAATTGTCATATATGTAGGTAAAACTTGCAAAGAACAAGGTACCTTAAGTAAGATGGCAGAAATAAGTAGATGTAATCTCTGGTACTGTACTTTAAGGGCATAGCTGGACCTCCCACACTAGTCTAGAACCTCACTTACTTCAAAATACTTTCTGCTTTGTCTAAAGATTTGTCAGCTTCTTGCAAGACTCTAAAAAGGTCTACAGTTGTCTTTGTTTCCTGCCTGTGATTTCATTCTCAGAGTGTAGCTTGAAATGCACCAGAGGTGTTCTGTCATTTGCAGAGCTATTTTATTGCCTTTGGCTGCTCATTTTCTCCCACACAATGTCCTCTGATGGTAGAATGAAAAATTAAGGAATTGGACTTAAACACACACACACACAAAGGAGCTGCGATATGTTTTGGTTGAATTCTTGTCAGTTCACAGTGTGGCTTGTATGGGGTTAGTGTGGTGGACAGATGAAAGGCCAGCACAGGCGCTATATCACCTGTGTTCTCCTGAAGAAGTGTAAATGGAGCCACAGCCATCGGTAGCTGATTTTCAGAGTTGTTCTAAAGAAACAATGGCAATGAGGACATCAGGGAGACACAGGTGAGCAACTTCCTAAAGAATCCTTTGTTTGTATAGGTTATGACCCTTTTTTATGTCTCTGATCATACAAATACTCTGTGTTAAAGATACACTCTATAAAATAGAATATTAAGTTAACTTTTATCTAGCCTGTGCCTGTCACAGGAGATGTAGTAGTGTTTTTGTAATGTTTTTTAAAGTGACTAAAGAAAAACACTTCTCTCTTGAACTACTGTCCTGTAGTTTTGTTACCTACCAAGTGACTAGATATTACTTTGTCTAAACTAGAAAAATTCAGTAGGTCAGTATGAAAGTATGAAGTCAAATGTGACTCTTTGGGTGTGTTTTATAGTGGTAAATCCAAAACAATGATAAAGGAAAGCGTTTTTGTATCTCTTCCTTTTTGACATGAATATACCATTGCTGTCAGGCAAGCTGAGCTGATGCAATTAGTAACTCACACAGGCTTCCCTTCATTCAGAAGTTTAAGCTGACCGAAGAGAATGCATTAGTTTTTAGCCAGCCTACTTCCTTGATCTGTCATTGGGAGACTACATGGGTGCCTGGTAGTAAAGAGAGACTGGAGGGTGAGAGACCAGGCAGGAGGAAAGAACAGGACTAGAATTTCTGTTTTGGTATCACTGCAGACTTAGTGAAGCAGCTGTGTAGGTGTGCATACAGTTGTCTTACAGGACACTGGGGTAAGTCAGTCATGGCTGTTCAACTGTCTGGAATTAAACAGCTGAATAATAACGTTTCTGTAAGTGTGTAGGGCTTACCTGCCCTGCAGTGATTCTTTGTAACGGTTTCACCATTGGTTTGTAGTGGTGGATATTGATCTTGCCCTGTTGTGCTGTGTAATGAGCTAGCCTGCAGATGTCAGACAGTTGTGGTCAAAACACTGGATCTCACACAGCACTGGCTGCATTTCTCCTTTGTGGTGTATAACATTGAAGGGAAATCTTTGCAACTGGTGCCATGACAAGTAGACTTCATCGTATACTAGGAACTGCCAGAGAATCGCTGCAACACACTGACCCAGACTGTCACCTGAAGGAAACTACAAACATTGAGCTGTGTGGGGAAAAATCATCCTGACTCTTGGAGCAGCTCTGGATTCTTGGGATCCAAAAGTAACTTCTTTCCCTTGAACTTTAACATTTCATTTCAGGAGGTTAAGAAAAACATCTATTTCTGCCTGTGAGAGAAATCCTGCAAATTGTAAAGAATTGTCTATGAGTCTGTCACTTGTTTGTTGGCAGAAATTCAGGTGATTTGAAGATGTTAAGTGTCAAACTATTTTACAGTAAGTCTAATGCAGAAATACAGAAGCTGGTAGTTTTGAATATAACTGCCTAAGTGGCTGGGTGAGATATGTTCAGCGATACTTAAAATTTCTTTTCTAGCGTAATTTATTCATTTGCTCTCTTTATCCTAACTGTTCTCATATTTGTTTCAGATCCAGAAGCTGCAAGATCAGGCAACTCCAAAATCACCACAACACTGGGACTAGTAGTCCATGCTGCAGGTAATGTGGGACCTATTGTTAGTGCTTGACAAGGACATGCATTGCTGTGTGGGTCATCTTTAGGTATGATAGAGACACCAGGGTTTTGCTTTTGAAGGTGGCTTTTTATACAAAAAAATAAAGGCAAGGAGAACTAAGGATCTTCCCCAAAATTAACTGGGAGCTCAGATGCTTCACAGAGTTTTCTTTGGGAACAGAATTTTCTCTTTCGTTTTTTTTTTTTTTTTTTCCCATCTGAAAGGTTGTGTGACGCTCACTGTCTGCCTCTTCAATTCCTTTGCTGGCTCCTTTAGCTGCTAAATTTCAATGCATGCTAACACATTTGATAAGTAGTGTGAAACACCTTTGAGTTTGCTTATTGGTTGATGTGTTTTTTAAAAAAATACTAATTGAAAAGAATAGTACCTTGTAGGGAAAAAAAGACAGTATAAGGTAGAGCACAAAGACTTTACTGAAACACGTTTAGGCTGACTGCAAGGACTGACCATTAGGTATGTGTTACAGTCAAGCCATGTTCACATTGTAATTCTTCATTATGCGTGTGTAGCATAAATATGATGCGTTTTCATGTCCTGCTGAAAGTTGTTGTCTAGATAAGTCAGAAGATGTTGATCAAAAAGATACTTCTTCACTAAACAAGTGTTTAAGGAGTAGTATAGTATCCATTTTCTATTTCATTTAGACAGTATAATTATTTTAAACAATAAAAAATATTATTTACAGTAGTATTTATATTTGAAAAACCATTTAAAGGGTAATAATGAAAATTCTTGCAATGTTTAGTATCTACACTAGATTTTTTAATTTGGACAGGAAGCCTCTTCTAGAACAGAAGACTAAAACAACTATACTTGTTACTTGTTCTAATTTGAAGGAATGTGTCAGTACTAAGTAGATTCCCAGTATGGTTTTTATGGTCTTGGGAAATATGAGATAGCTCCTGTTGAGGGTTGTCTGATATTCTGTAATGTTATGGCTTAACAAAGGCAAGTGAATCCTGTGTTGGGTTGCTATTGTTAATGGCAGTTCTCAATAAATCAACATGTTTTCTACTGTCAGCCTTTGAGGAGGTGGGGAAGCTCACGTGGGAGAATAATCCATGAATCTGCACTCCTTTTTCAGCTGATGGTGTTGCATTGGGTGCAGCGGCTTCTACTTCTCAGACTAGCGTCCAGTTAATAGTGTTTGTTGCGATTATGTTGCACAAGGTGAGTTACCATTAAAAAAATTTTACTTGTTCTACAAAAGACTGTTCAAGCTCACAGGAATTGCTTAAGATTTACAGTTTCATTAGTGATTTAATACAGAAATGTTTAATGCCATTGTACTACAAACTTCTTTGTTTCAGTTTCAAGGACCAAAAACCACCAGTATGAGGTATGAGTATGATGTATGACAGAAGAGCATATGATTGATGCTAAGTCTGAGTGGGGTGTAAATGAGAGAGAATTCTGACTGCGTACTGTCTACCTTGGTTGCAGTGGTTGGGAAAACTCTCCCAAAAGTAGGGATAGAAGAGTAGCTCATGAAGAAATGTGTCAGCTTCACACTGACTTCTTCTGAAGCTAGTGTAGTAGTGTTTATTTAATGAACAAAAACTCCTAGGTTATTACTGCTGTAAGAGACATGTTCAGAGAAGTTCTAAAGGGTGAGGCAGAGAAGTACGTGCTAGTGCACTCAAAGAGGAAAAGCAGTTTTATGCTGAATACAACAGTCTTTTGTTTCTGTGATGTTCATAAGAAAATGGGAAGGATATTTGTTGTGAAGGGTTTTAGTGTTAAGGGTTAGTCTTTTGAATCCACTGAGTATCAGAGTACTAAATTACAACTTCTGGTTACATCTATTGTAGTAGCTTCAACATCACTAATATATCATTTTTGTAGGAAAACAAATTAAATGTTTTGCTGATGGTAACAACAAACAGTGCCTCTTGAAGATAGGGAGATCTTTGCTTAATACTTGTGTGAATGTACCTATTGTCTATATAGGCTCTAAACATACACGTGCAGATGAGATTTGCCTTACAGTAGCACATGCATGGATTACAGTGGTTAGTCATAAATTCATCAGAAATCTTGCTTGCATAATTACATGTTCAAAATGTTAGGAAATGTTATCTATTATGTCTTTTCTTCAATGTTCATACAAGAAATTGTGGTTTACATAACTCTCTTTGAAGGTGGCAGTGTCGCTGTCACATCTTGACTTATGGTTATTGCCAATTGAAACTTGCTTTCGTTATTCTTAACGCTCAAATTAACTGACTTCTGAGATTGTACAGTTTTAGAGGAGGGAAATTTCTCGTATGAATATTTGGTATGAGAAGAGAAACTTATTTCTTCTCTGGTGCCTTTTTTCTTTTCTTCTGGTCCTGTTTGATGCTTTTGTCTTTCTCATCTTTATTCCTTCACTCATAGTTTCCTTCTTCTAAGTTTAAAAAGAAAAAGGATTCAGTGTATAAAAATGCTTAATGTATTTTAGTGTTATGTCTGTCTCAGAATTGTCGGGGTGGATCGCCTTGTCTTTATGCAAGCAAAAATGTAGTAAATTCTGTGAGTAGTAGGACACCTATGCCTTTTGGATAAGAAACTGGATGCCAGCAGAGGGAGAAGACGGAAGTATTTGTTTGCTTCTTGGTGAGAACAGGAATGAACTGAATGTTGAAGTAATCAAAAGGGCACTTAAGTCTTTGTTAAAATGGAGGCTGACTGTTACCTGTCTTTGGGCAATGTCTTTCCCTCCCCATGTTAATTGTAGAATTTTTCTACTGCAGATGAAAAAACTGTCTATCTAAGGATGTGTGATAGTAACAGGACGAAAAAAGAAATTACCTAAGTTAATGGAGTCTTAGGGATTATAGCAGTGACTCAAGTCAGAATGAATATTTTAGTATTTATAATGACTACACAAGTACATGTCTTCTGATAGCCGGAATGTGAGTTTCCATTAGGTTCAGTTATTAAGGTGGGGCAGTCTGCAAAATGCTCTTGATCTGTGTTAGCTGCAGCATGCTGGTGCCTGCCCTCAATGTCTTCCAGCTCAGTCCAGTCCAATGTAGTAAGTCACATTTCAACTTTTTCTCATCTTTCAAGGGATTTTGGAAAGTATTGTATTACCACTGAATATTGTTTTTTGCAGGCACCAGCTGCCTTTGGCCTGGTTTCCTTCCTGATGCACGCTGGGCTAGAACGGAATCGAATCAGAAAACACTTGCTAGTCTTTGCGTTAGCAGCACCTGTTATGTCAATGGTGACATACTTAGGGCTAAGCAAGGTAGGTCCATGATTTTGTTCTGCCCAAAATCTGGCTTAGTGGTGGAGTTTGGGCAAAGGGCTGTGATACGAGTTTCATATTACGTAATTCCAAACTGCTTGAAAAATTCAACAGAATGAAGATTTAAGAAAAATTGATGAAAAGGTAGCAATATGAATGCACAAAACAAGTAATAACCCCTGTTTTTCCATCAGAATCAGTGACATAACTGCTTTATAGAGTTTGGTATAGCTTTTTTTAAAAGTCTGATTTCTGTCTTTTATTTTTTCTGCTGCTCCCTACTTTATTGAGAGCAATTTGTTTATATACCAGGTTTTATCTGATGCCTATTTAAATAAGTAATTTTCAGCACTGCTGCACACATTCTTCTTTTAATATGCAGGTAGGAAATAATCTCCTCTAGTTTCCCCCACCATCCCAAAAGTGGACCTCTATATTCAAAGTGTGTGTCAGAAGTTGAGTCCTCAGCTAGAACAGTTTTTGCCTTGCTCTGTAAGACGTCGTTGTGTCTTGGGTCTGTACAACAAATGGTCTGTGAAATGAGACACTGCACATGAATTTATCATCTCTGTCCCAACTAAATGTTTCTGCTTCTCATAGCATATCCTGAGATGCTCTTGTATTTCTAAACTACATTTGTGTCATGCTGGTGATACGCTATGGTGGTGTGTTGTAAAGGGTATCTCACAAGTGATCTCACAAAACTCAAGTCATGAGAGGAAAGATTAAACAAATTGTCTGGGCTAATCCTTTGCTTGCTGGATAGGAGTTATATTTTACATTACAGTATAAGAGACAGCAGAAAAAAAGGTTGGATTTGTAAATAGAAAAGAGAATTCTCTGAGCAGTCTTTTGAAGTGTCCTCATCAAGGGTTGGGTTTATATTTTGCCCTTCAGAAAGAGCAGAGAATTGATAAGGCATCAGGGCTGTCACAGTGGTTTTACAGTTCCAGATGATGTATCTTTGCTCTTTGGAAAATGACCTGAAATTTGAAAGAATCTTAAAAGAACTAAGATTACATGTGAGTTGGAGAATGTTCAAGAAGGATTTGAATCTGTTATGAGTGTGTTTGCATTTCATTGCATTTACTGATGTGTAGTGTATTTTAATCATAGTATGAAGGTAAGTTTTAATGCAGAAGATGCATTTTTTCATGAACTTTGTGTGAAAATCGTGGAAAAGTTTGGGTGTTTACTTCTACATACAAGTGAAATACTGAATGAGGGATGTTTCCAAAGAGCAGTGGCCCACATATTTAAAGGCTAACATCTTATTTGAACCCTTTATTTAGAAAAATGGAGGGAAAAAGTCTGTCTTGAGCATCCTCCCTAAAATTTGTGGCTTTGCAATATAAACTTTCTTTTTTTTCAAAACGTTTGGTATGTTGGCTGTGAGATGATCAGAAAAGATACGTGAGCAGACTGACTTCTTTGCTTTTTTGAGGCAAGGGTAAGGGTTTCTATTGTAAGGGTTTCTTTCTTTTGTAAGTCCAAAGTGAAATAACTAGGAGGATGGGTATTTTTCTGCTCCCCCACAACTTCAGAGTGCCAGTTACTACATATAAAGTGCAAGACAGAAAAAATCACACTAAACCATTGTCATTGTGGGACAACAAGAGTTGACAGAAATCCTACTGTGCCTGATACTGAGAGAAATTTTTTTCTATTACTGGTTGAAGAACTTCTGCATATTCTCACTTTCTTTGCTCTTTGTGTTTCAGAGCAGCAGAGAAGCCCTTTCAGAAGTCAATGCCACTGGAGTTGCTATGCTGTTTTCTGCTGGAACTTTTCTTTACGTTGCCACAGTTCATGTCCTCCCAGAAGTAGGAGGAATTGCTCATAGCCACAAACCTGAATCAACTGGAGGAAAAGGACTCAGTCGTCTGGAGGTGGCAGCCCTAGTATTAGGGTGTCTTATTCCTCTAGTTTTGTCCATTGGACACCATCACTAAATGCTCAAATTTCACTGTTCTCCTCCTCGATACGACACGAGCAGTAAATGTCTGCTGCTCCCTTTGTCATTCTCTTACCCATCATCCATCCCATCCACTTTACGGAGTTCAGAGGGAATCTTGATTGCAAAATGAGGAATACTGGGCAAGTTTTTAGTGTAGCAAAATGTACTTTGGCAGCCGGACGTAAATTCTATGTAACTTTCTTTTCTGAAGACATTTGCAATTTTAATTGTTACTTCTGGCCCTATTCTCAGGGAAGATGGAACTTGAAGTTTAAGAAAGGTGAACAGAGAAGAACATAGCAACTCATCACGAAATTGCAATCACCAAAGTATCCTGCAGTTCAGCTTTTACAGCTGAGAGCAAAACCTAAGGATGGCTGCATTGTGAGAGGTTGAAGTCTCACTAATGAAGAAGGGGGCTCTCCCCCATTGGTTCTCCATTGTCCTGGCAATGCGACTGGCCCTTGTGATGCTTGTCACTTACTGTATTGCAAAAATGGGCTACACTGGGAACTCTGGATAGCACTGCTATTGTCACAGAAGTGTCACTTGATAGGAAAGAAATTATGTAGACTCTGTAGGACTAGGGTAAGAAATCAGCTGGTTAAGAAAGTGCAAATGAGTTTTGCAGTGTATTCCATTATTTAAGACAAAGGATAGAAGCAAGGAGCATAGCGTTTTGATTGTTTCTGCAATTGTTAATAAATTCTAAAAAGGCACTGTTTCTTGGGAGATGGTCTTCTGCCAAGTCAGTCAAGTGTTAAGCACCAAAAATGTTAGCAGGAGTTACTTATTGGCTGCTGTGATACACTACTGCTTCTGTTGAGAGAGATGCCTGTAGTGCCCTTTGAAATAGAGCTGTTCTGGGCTCTGAGGAGTAGAAATCTGATGGAGACAGCTGTTGAGGGACCAGAGAACTTTACTAGCTCATTTTCAGAAATCTGAACTGCTGAAATCAGTGGGGGGCTGTGTGGGTTTTTCACTAAATAGAGGTATTACGGCTAACAAAAGACATTTAGTTAAATATTTATACTGCAGATACAATACAAAGTTTTTCTAAAGCAGTTCTGAACAAAAAAACCAACCCACAAACAAAAAACCTAACTGGTGGGTTCCAAGTGGACCTATTAGACATTTTGCTTTTCCTTTGGGAATTGTTCATTCACCTCTTACTGATAAGCTTTAGTTTTGGTGAATCTACTGGAGGACTTATTGCCAACTGCTGATGTCTCTCATTGCAGAGAAGTGGTAGAAGATCCCTCCATTTCCAAGGCACAGCTTTGACTTATCAGGCATCATTTCCCTTATGCAAAATATGTTATACTTTAATAACTGTAGTGCATTGAAAAGTCAGGAATGCTTGACATGCACAGAATCAGCATAAAATTATTTCTTCAGGGGAAAACTTTTTAATGCTGTACCCCTTTTAAGCTATACTTTGTCTGCACTTTTTGAAAATAACTGCCAAATGTATTTTTCTTTTTTCTTTTTGATTTTTTTAAAATGAATTTTGAAGTCTTGAAATATCTTCTTAACTGAAGTGCTTCTTGTTTCCGTTTGAATGAGTGCGACTCTTTTTCATGCCATTTATTGCTTAAGCTGCAGAGCCCACTGTGCCTCATAACTTCCTTACATTTTTGTTATTGTCCTGTTTGTCTGTTATTGGGTATGTTCAGTTCAGTATTGGGTATGGCTTGGCTCTTGGACTAGTGATTGTTTTGTCTGTTGGCTCTGTAATGATATGGGTATATCCCAGAATTGAACTTAGTATTGATTTCCAGGAGTGCCTGTTCATTTGTGTGTTTTACTATATAAGATCAATGCAAAATAATTAAAAGTCATATTTTCCCATAAGACAGTATTTTCCAATAGAATTAGTGCTTCAGGCCTAAACGAGCATTTTTTTTATATTAGACCTTCAATATTGTGTTTTGAAAAGCCAGTGCAAAATTAGTGATGTGTATGAGATCCTCTTCTATGTATTTTTAAATGGTTTTGTCCATTTGTTTGGTTTTGGAATTTTTACAACATACATAATGCAACTGGTAAACTACTGGTATGAAAAGTTCAGCAGGACAGGTTCTTAACACATACAAATGATACACAGGGATGTTTACTCCAGAGTTCTGTTCTTCCTGATTTCTCCCTAATTACCTTCTTCCTTGATAGTCTCACTATTTTACCACATTTAATCTTTCCACATAACCATTTCCAAAAGCTAGACAGTTTGCAGGAGCAAGAGATAGCTTACTGCAGCACTAAGTACTTACATTTAGTAAAGCAGTAAGTTTCTATTCTTTAAACTCTGTCCTGTCGCTTGCATGTACACTCCACCCTGGGAGTTAAGCTGACATCCTCACTGCATTCCCCTTCAGCCTCACTTTGTGCACGGCAATAGCAGTGGTTTAGGGAGGTAAGGTCCTGTTTCATGCCTTTGGTTCCAGGTTGAAGCATGTGGATAGTACCTTTTTACATGGATCAGTGTGTCGGTGAGGATGTGGCAGCCAGGCTTTTCACTGCTGACATAACCTCTGGTACATTAATCATAGGTGCCACTGCTGAGAGGTCTTGTCGTCTTTCCGTTTTCCTGTCCTTCAGATCGTGTTTCCAGTTTCTGAGGCAGCCATCGGAAATAGTAATACTCAGTTTAATGATTCATGAAGTATAGAGGCCAAGTTATAGCAGCAGGTGATGGAATTTGAATGAAAACACTGGCAGGTTAAAACTGGCACAAAAATTCTAAAAGCATACTCTTCATTTTGGCATTTGGTTAAATGATAGTAGACTAGTGTGATTTTTATTTTTTTCTTCTACCCATTTAGAAGTACCAACAGCATTTTGTTTTGGCTGCCTCTCATCTTTGTTGAATTATTATTTTCGATTCTGTAACTGAAACTGCAGTGACTAAAGCTTTTGGTTATATTGATATGGAAAATGTAAAAGTTTCTATTATCAAACCTTTCCAAATTGTTAGTACCACATGGAGGATTATTTTCTTGAAGCAGAGTATTTTAATGAGTTAAATGAAATGGTCCATTTTGTTATAGCCTTTCTTTGTACCTATCTCCCCATCTGTCACAGTAAATCCAAGCATTGTGTGTGGTCATGGCCATCTGGTATCATTTTCTACTCCTCAGGAGACCAGAGTGCAAACAGATTCCTCTTACTCTCTCTGTAATAGCCCCCTCTGCCTGTTTTCTCTTCTGTGAGGTAGGTGGCAGCAGGTCTAGTAGGTAAATGCTTAAACCAAGTGCCAGCCATGTCCCCCTTTACTTCTGTAAGTCCCTTTAGGAAATCCATAATCTTCTGTTTCTTTTCAGTTAATGATTTCTTAATTGGCAATAGGAATTGGACTAAAGCTGTTTCTGTTGATCCTGATGTCTTCAGGTACTTTCCCTACTGTTCTAATGCTTTTATTTTACCTTGTATAAAGAAGGGAAATACTTATTTTTTAGCACTCAATGACAAATGCAGAAGCTGCACTGACATTAACTTCAGTAATGATGGCAGAGCTGTCGCACCAAGACAGGATTTTTTGATTGTTGTGGCTTGTCAGGTGGCGGGGTGTTAAAACACAGAAACCACTGTTGACTACAAAGAGCTGTTTCCAGGTGGATTATGTAAAAGGCTAATCTTATCCAAGAGGCCCAGGAAAACCACTGTGTTTATTCAGGAACTAGTTCAGAGCCTTCAAGGAGCTTTTGACAGTAGCAGGTGTGTCCATGTGTTGTCAGCAGAATGCAGAAAAGAGAGAGATGATGTGGAATAAATGTTACTGCTGCTCCCTTCCTGTTCTGTGCTGGGACTTGGAAAAAGGAGAAGGGAAGTGTTCTTGTATTCTTTTGAGGAAGGAGGAGGAGTGATTGCAGTGTGGTGGGAAAGTTTATGATGAATATTGGATTATTTATCACAAATTTCATATTCCTGTTCACATCAAACTTCTTTTAAAAATAATTTTTTTCCTTACTGTTATTATATCTCTTAGTAGCCTTGGCTTTCCAGGGAGAAACATTGTGTGGTCATTGCTGTTTACCTGACTCCATGTATGGAACTGTAATTCTGATGTCTTTTTCCCAAACCATTTGTACACAAAATCATTCCATGAATGGCTGCCTTATAATTTTTCCACTTTAATTGTGAATGGTTAAAATAATATTGCCGTTTTCAATTTGTTTTATTATATTAAATTTTTACTAGGTGCAGTGCTTCCGAGTTGGCTTGTCATTTACTGCATGGGGTTTTGTGACAGCTCTGACAGAAAGAAATGACAGTCTTAAATGGGATGCAAGCAGTGCAGACAGTACGTTTTATTTTTGTAGAAGTGCGTTTGCTGCTTTTCGTCATGATGTCTGAGCACCTTCTGCAAACCTGGAGTGTGAAACCGCATGTTGGGAGGCACTCTAGCAGGTGGATTTGGTTATGGGTATGAATGTGTTCAGAGGTATTAATGCAGAGATGTTGTGACAGCTCTGCTTGAGCAGGGAATTTGGCAACTTGTGTGTCTCACAGAGTTTTTAGGAGTTGGCATTGCCCCGAAGCTATCTCCTTCTGCACCCCCAGAGCACCCCCAGGGAAATCTCGAGCTTACAAGGCTGAGACCTCCTTGGAGGGCAACAAAGAGATGATGGGCTCAAGGTTGCTCCAGGCCACTGTTAAAAGGCCTGAGGACTTTTGACTGTAGCAGGTGTGTCCATACCTTTAGCTTTGGAGCTAAAGGAAATTGTCTTCACTCCATCCTGTGCTCTCAGTCTTGTCAGGCCCAAACCCAAAATGCAACCACTAAGTCCCTCTATTCTTTTTGGAGTCTTTGTGACCAAGTAGCCTTTCCTATACATGTGTGGGCTTTCGTGAAATTTGGATGAAAAGTCAGCTTTAAACCCTAGCCTGCTTTTGGTTCTTGTCTTACAGGGGAGAACTGCTAATGAAATATTTCATGCCCGTTACATGGTTTGTTGAGGTTTTTTCCCTCCTATCTTGCTGTTTTCAGGCACTGCTGAGCTTTCCTTGTGACTGCCCAATGATCCTGCTACTTACCTGTTGACAGCTCTTCAGTGTTGCTTTGCTTTGCTGTTGATGCAGTTTCACTGGAAGGCAGTTCACCTTCCTCCTGTAGCCTGCAATTACATGGAAGCCTGTTAAGCCATAGCCCCCCATGTTCTCTCTAATGCCATGGTGGTCATTATAACTGAGAGGGGACTGTGCTCTTGCTGTGGAGAAAATGTGTCTTCTCAGGCTCCTGAATTTCTCTGGGTTTTATTTTCCACCAACATAGTTTTGAGTGGCAAAGAATAGTAGGATATTAAATTTTAATAGTGGTCTCTGAGAGGTACTCAGGCAGGGGTTAGGAGGAGTGCTTGGAAAATTGATTCTGTTTTATTAGAGCTAAAGCTTGCAGGGCAGTCGGGTTTTTTCCTGTAAGACATTTTAAGCCACATTTTTAGGGTCTATAGGTTTTATTAAAAGATTTTTGAAAAATCCACTGCACACTGTGCAGTGATTATAGAAGAGGAAAACTTTTAGAAAAAGAAATTCAGTGGATTTATAGGGCAAGGTGCAGCTTTAAAGAATGACCAACTTAGGCAGCTTTGACTAAAAATACTACTTTACCAAATTTGGTTGGGACTAGATTTAACATTTTAAAACACATGTAGGGCTCAAATAAATAAATTAATTAGAGGAGCAAATGGAAAGGTGCTTGTGTCTTGCCAAAGCATCTACCATTGTGTGTATGATATTAGGGGTTTTTAGAAGAAAGTTATTACCACTGCGGCATTCTTTTTCTACTGTCAGGTTTTAGGGCAAGGATGAGAATTGGAGTTGGGATACATGGAATAATTAGGAAGTTGACTCCCTGTCACAAGGCAGTCCATAAGGAATTACCTGCATAGGCTTTTCAGATCTGTAGGTAGGTCTGTGGGATTTGCAGGCCGGTGGTCTGCAACTTTGCCTCCTGACCTTGCATGATAACGCTATCGGCTGGAGCAGTGCAGGAAGGGATTAAGCAATCTGAGCATTTTACAGATGGATTGGCCTTTACCCCCCTGGTTGTGGGGATGGTACCTGGCGAGTTCTTCAGCATATTGTGTGAAGGCTCTAATTGAATTGAAGGCTCTAATTGGTCTAGAGCACTGATTGCAGAGTGATGACGTATGGAAGAGACCTCCAGATGTCATCTAGTCCAATAACACCTCTGCTTAAGCAGGGCCACCTAGAGCCAGTTACCTAGGACCATGTCCTGATGGCTTTATAGTAGCCCCAAGGAGGGAGACTCCACAACCTCCCTGGGCAACTTGTGCTGGTGCTCAGTAATGCAGTAAAAAGCATTCAGAGGGGGTGCCCTCAGTTTCAGTGTGTGCCCATTGCCTCATCCTGTAACTGGGCATCACTGAAAATAGTCTGGCTCCCCTTTGCACCCTTCCATCAAATGTTTGCATAAGGTGATGAGATTTGTCTTAGAGCTGCTGAGTTGATGTGGTGTATAGATATTCTCCATACTTTCCAGCTGCCCTGTATGCTGGATTGGGTTTTAGACCTGCATTTTCAGAAAAGAGAAAGGGAAATGTTGCTGTTACAGGATGAGTGATGCATGCATTTGCAAACTTCATGCATCCATTTAAGAGATAGTGCTTGATGGAGATAATTCATAAGCAATTTGTTTAAAAAAATGGATTTATGTTTTTCTGCTGCACTTGCTGTCTAGAGACTTATCTAAGATCCTGTCACACAGTGTTTTAGCTCTTTCACTCCAGCAATAAGCAATCCTCTCAGCTGGTTGCTTGCTTTTGATTTTTCTGGTAACTCATAGGACTTGTGTCATTAAGAAAGAGTGTAATCTCTTTATACTGGCTTAAGCACAAGAGAGTATGATTAATGTAAAGTCAGTAGGAGAACTGAAGCAAATGACAGAGGTGCTGTTAAAGCTGATACAAGCAAATGTAAAACAGTAAGGATGGAAAGCCAGTATTTTTCCCAGACAGTCTTCATTTTTTGGCAAGTAAAACTCAGTTTTAATTGTAAAGCATTATGCAGTATATTAGCATTCTTTTACTGTATTTAGTAAATATGTCACCTCTGTAGCTGGAGATTTAATCACTGTAGTCTGTGGTAAATCATTTTGGAGATGTAAGGAAGTGCTTTAGGTGCATTTATGTTACAAGTTACCACTACAAACTTGAATATTTGGGAGCTGTGGTGCTGCAGACTTCCTGATGATTGCTGTAGAGTGTTCCTTCATTTGTTAAGGCGATAAAAATGTACATCAGCATTTTTATGAGAGACCCATTAGGAATGAGCACAGCAGCAAGAAGATGAGCTGTCATCTATTGTTCCAGCTTACAAATTAAGCCATTCTTCTACTGATATGTGCAAGCCTTATCCAAACATCCCTGCAGGCGGAATTGCACAACATTCCACCCTCCTTATCACAGCGCTTCTCCCTCTTGTCTGAGATGTTGAGAGATTAACAAACCCTTATGATGGGTAAGGGGTAAAGAATAATGCCTCATTCAGAAAAACTTGTGGACCTAATTAAAATTAAGCTGTATCATCCTGACTGACACCAAAGCTACATAGTATTTAGAAAATCTAAAAGCAGATTGAAATTATTAAGGGGAGAAATGCTTATTCTGTATCTCTATGCCCAGCCAGTATCTGAAGTGGTAATTAGCTTACGATATATGATTATAGTTATGTTGGAGTCTATGGAGGTTAATGAGCTTCTGCTGTCTGAAGAAACACTTTCAATGAGATACTTATGGTTATAGAGTTGAAGAGGGCTGCTAAAAACCCTGCTTGCAAGCCTTACTAATGACACTGTTACACCTCTTACTCAAGCATTTCTTGCTCTCAGAGGGTGATGTTATCAGTAGAATGAGTCGACTTTTAGGACTGCAATAGATTTCCTATGTTCTGTTGTCTCTTTTTGACAGAGAAAGTGAGAGGCAACTGATCTTGAACAAAACTTTGTATCCCTGATATCTCCTCTGTGCAGGCACTTCACCTGAATGTGTCTGGGTAGAAGTGGATGACTAGGCAGTGGGTCTGGGAGTTTTTCCATGTTTATCCCTACGATCTAAACTTCAGCATTATGAAAGAACCCTCATCTACAAAAGGTGTGTGGCAGCATGGCTCACAGGAGAGTAAAAGGAGATGGCCAAGGGCAATGTCTTCGATGTCCTTCCTTGCCAGACAGTTTATCTTTCATCTGCCTGCTGGCTCTCCTCAACATTGCAGGGTTTGCAGTAGAGCTGTCATGGTCTGCTACTATGATAGATGGTAGCAGTAGATCTTTGTGCCTCTGTACTTAGATAACCACTTGAGAATGTGGATAGGAAGGAGGCAAGAGGTATGTCTTGTGCCTGTCCTGTGTATGTGCACAGCAGGGAGCCCTGACCTTGCTGTGACTGGCTGGATGAGCAGGACTGGGGAGGAGAGAGAGAAAAACTTGGTGGAGACTGCTGCAACTTCTTTCCTGTCCCTGTGTATGGAGGTTCAGCCACTCCTCCCACTGTGGGAAGTAGCCACCACTCCTGTGGTAGCTGCTGCGCTCTCCCACATCCTCAGAAATGGAACTGTGATTTGGTTGGCTGGGGCTGCTGGAACAGTCTGGCTTGCAGGCATGCAGCACTGCCCTCCCCCAGGGAGGAATGGAAAGGAGCATGTGGCAGTGGGTTCATAATCTGTGGAAAGAATGAAAACAAACAGAGCTGTATTTTCAATGCTGTTGAACAAGTTGCTGGTTGGAAGCAGCTTATTTAACTATGGAGTATCCAAGCATTTTCTGTTTGTCAGCCATATGATCACTTTCTGGTATTTAGGCTTGATGGGGGAAAAACTGGTCCCTTACAGGAAGCCTCTGCGCTATTTTTGTGGAGGAAGCTTTCAAATGTAGCTGACCACTCTGATGTATTCTGAAAAATGGCTTTTTAAAAGGAACCTCTGTTTAACAAAAAAAACACCGGAGTAAATGAGTTTTCTTCCAGAAGAGCTCGCTTAGCAGGATTTTTTAAAAAAGGTACTCCTTTTCATGCTGAGAGAAATAGTCGTTGACTATGGAGTCAGTTCCTGAGAAGCTACCTCCCAAAAGCCAGGCTATGGGGCTGGCTGCTTGCTATCAAATCCCTTTGCTTCAGTAACCTGATACCTTATTTTCTGTGTTCCTTTAAGTCTCCTGAAGTGGTGCTATATCCACAACAAGTAGTTGGATTAATTAATTGGATTAATACTCCTGGGCTATCTAACATGGATCTGGGTGGGTTTGAAGGGCTAGAACTGGTGTAGGGCTTTGGCTGGAACAGGTCACTGAGACCACATAATTCTTACCAAGGGATGTTGTCAAATGGGGTTATACATCTGTAAGGGTGATGTCAGATGAAGTTGCAAATCTACACAGGCACTTAACTTTAATGCCATTTGCTGAGTAACTTTTCTTTGATTTCTGCAGAACAGCTTTGACTTTCCATCTGACACTGAAAATTTAATCATGTGCAAAAGAAACATGCTCTGCCAGTGTATCTCACTAGAGGTGGATTGATGGTAGTTGCTTTTGTTGTATTTAAAATAGCCTCTGCACACAGTTGTGTGTCTTGGAAGCTGGAGCACCACTTTGAGGAGTACATGTGACATTTTGTCTTTGCACGAAAGATACCATAAGTGAAACTGGAACTGGATTTTATTTCTTCATGTTGTTCAGGTACCTGCTAATACCTTCCGTAACTGCTAATGTTTCGCAGGGTTAAAAATGGCTTTGGAACCCATCAGAAGCTGTAAAAGAAAAATGAATTTATACTGGAAGGTAAGATCTGAATCTCCCCAACTCCAGGGCAGCTCTGATCCATCTCAACTTACTGGGCCCAGCCCAAGAAGCAGTTTGTTCTTTTCTGCATAACACACTATTGTAAGGCTGCCAAGAAAATGAAGGTATAACTTTTCACTTAAAAAAAATTAAAAATACAAGCCTCCTCAGCAGCTGAAGTTAGCCAGTATGTGTTTCCTTAAACTGAAAGGAAGCATCTTTGAGCTGGAGGGTGGCCTGTGATGAAGACACATGGTGTGATTCTTGAGCATGTCCTGTGCAGGGCTAAGATATGGTCTTGGAGATCCTTGTCGGTCCCTTCCAGTTCTGGATATTCTGTGAAGAAGTGTTACTTCTGTATAGCTTGCACTGCTGTCTGCTTCAAAGGTTTTATTTTTAGCAAAATTTTATTGGCTTGATGTGTAGGAAAAATAAAGACACCATATTACCAAAATAATTCCCATACCATTGCAGCCTGTTGTTCCACAGAAAGGTTTTCTGATTAAAGCTCCAGTGCTTTCTCTCAAAGATGTACAGAGAAAGCACCAGAGTTTCCCCTTAATTAGGTTAGTACGCACATAAAGGAAATGTTAAAAGAACTGCTGTTGCTACAGATTACAGTGACCAGACACCAGCAGTTACAAAATTCACCTCGCTGCTGTCTACTGCCCTAGCATTGCTGGCCTGTCACTTGACAAAAGCAAGTTGCTCTTTCCCTCCCCTGTAGTGTTGACTTTAAAGAACTTACTTTAACTACTCAGTGCCTTGCTTGTCTTAAAGGCTTACAGAGGGAAAAAAAATTGCACTTTTTGATGTCAAAAGCTAGAAACCTCTTTAGTCTCTTGGTCTGTATAAGGTGAAAATAAGTAAAGAAGCAAAGGATGAAAATCTGCTTCTCCTTACTGCAGGTCACTGCTGTCAGATCTTTGCATTGTTGGTGCAGTACCGTGGCAGGGGCACTGGATCATCCGTACATGGGTGCCCTGTGGGTTTTCACTGCACATTGATAGAGTAAAGTGAGGCTGTTGGGCCCAGAATCATTTTTAACCTTTGTGCAGCATAATTTGAGGGGAAATTTTCCCTCTCCTGCTTGTGAGTACTATTTCCTTCTTGGTCTTGTCAACAGAATGGTGTCTATAGCATTAATGCTTCTCTTCTGCAATGCAGTGTTATATTCAAGAGTTAGAGCTCAGGTGAGATGGAGGCAGTATCTGCTGCTCTCTTCTCCACCCTCTGCCTTAATGTCACTCTGAGATGGGACATATCCCATCTGGGACCTAAAGGTTGGTCAAAGCCAGGGTGAGAGAAAGTAACAAATCATGGAGTTTGCTGACTCTCTCATCTGTTGATCTGCTGTGACTTTTATCAGTGACTTGCATCTCTAATTTCTCTAATACTGAATGCAGTCTGAGGCGAGCTGCCTGCATCTCCTCTCCTTAAGATGCTTTGCAGGTGCCTCTGACTATATAAAGCTAAGTGAGCCCATGCCCCGTAGTGTGATCTAGCATATGACATATCCCAGGTTTCTGATTGGGGATGGGAAAGGACCATGTAACTGCACTGTGTCTCTTCTAACTATCACATTGGGAAGGGCTGACATGCAGCAATTACAGCATCAAAATTGATTCACATAGGATGGCCCAGGTTAAAACAGGAGCAGATGCCTCGGCATCTATGGCATACATGCCATGCAGCATGTATGTGTCTGTACTGGTTATATGATATCCCAAAACTTCAGATGCCTTAGCAGCTGAATTCTTCCCTAAAATCTAATCTTGGAGGAGAGGCAGGATGCAGTAAAGAACAATATGATGCTAATCTGCTTTCCTGTAGGCCCTACAAAAGATGGGTTCTTTTGGAGAACTGAGTTTGTATCTATGCAGGGAGGAAGGGTTTCAAGAGAGGAACAAGGGCTTAGGGAGCCAGATTAAAAAGCTTGCTGTGGGAGTACTTAAGCAGGAGATGAACACAGACTCACCTGAGCTGTATGACATATTCCTATGTGTCTGTGTTGTGGCCAAGAAGGAACTTGTGCCCAAGAGGCAAGGCAGAGGCAGTTCTTGCCACATCTCCAAGATGCAGCAAAGCATGAAGGCAGGCAGAATTTTGTGCTCCAGCTTTGATTAGTTATGGCCCTTTAAGGCTGAGCAAGACGTGCAGTATAGACACTGCCCAGTCCAAACCCAGCAGCCACGTGAACTCTCCCCAGGTGGGCAGTGCCAGGCTGGCACAGCAAGGCCTCCCCCCCACCCCCTGCCCTGATGGCGGAGGGAGTCTGATTGAACTTGCTGGCTCCCACTCACTCTGCCCCAATTTTCCTCAGGACAAATGAGAAGAGCCTGTCTCCAAGCACAAGATTTTGGGAATATGTGTCAGAGATGCCTGCCAGTAAAACATCCGTCTTGCCCTAATTTCTGCATGGAGTGCTGCAATGTCGAGTGAAATAACCTTCCAAGCTGGCTCTGGTGCAGAGGTATTTTGGCTTGTTATTGCTGAGAGCTTTCCCTCTGATGAGCTCTTTCTGCCTCTCTGTGTTTCTGATGTCTGACTCTCTTCACTCTTCTTTTTCCCTTGGGCTGGGATGTGTGCTGTTTGCAATGCATCAGGAAATAATACGCAATGAGAAAACTCTCATCATCTGTGCATCAGGGAGAGAAATACTGACTGAGTGCTGAGCAGTCAAGTTATTGATTCAAACCAAAGCCCAGTCTCTCTGTCTGCTGGGCTGGTTACGTCCTGCTGGTTCATTGCATTTAATCGGATTCCCTGAGCTGCCACGCAGAGGGGGAGAGTTAGAACCAGACCCATCTATAATGTTTGCTTCAAAATCCAGTTCTGTGTCCCCATCTCCATCCATGGAACAGGCAGATTCGGATGCTCTGGACATCAGCACCAAAGTGCAGCTGTACGGTGTGCTCTGGAAGAGACCCTTTGGGAGGCAGTCGGCAAAATGGTCCAGGAGGTAAGGCACAGCTGCTGAGGGATGTCGGGGGAAATACGAAGCCTAAGGGTGCTGGGATAAGTGAGTGCTTGACTCTTCAAGTGCAGCCAGCCAGGCAGAGGCTAGGGCAAAACTTGGGCATAGCTTCCCTGCTGTTCTGAGTCTCCTTTACACAGGTGGCACCCCATTGTGCTCTCTTCTTTATCTGTCCAGACCTTGTGCTATGTGCACTTCAGGGTGGGAATAGGGACTAGATGCCTCCTCTGGATAATTATCTTACGACAGTTCCATGAAAGAGGAAGAGTCAGCTCATGTATTTTGCCCCTAAACTGCCTGACTTTGTTCTTCTAGCACTCAAAGCTCTTTGAGTCTTTGGGGTGTGAGATGGCTGGGCTGAGCTGACTGCATGTGGGCTGTATGTGTGTGTGTGGTCTGCAGGGGTCTGTGGATCAGCATCAGTATTGCTGTGCTGCCTGACAGTGACGGCATGCTTGGAACAGCACATGCAGGCTCTTCCCTGGGGAGAAGGTGGCTCTGAATTCTCTTCCATCTGGCGTTAGGGAGTGAGTTGTAAGCTGCTGTGTGGTGTCTATCAGCAGTCAGGGGGGTTGGAACTGGAAAGCATTTGCTATAACCTTTAACCAAGGACAGAAGTGTGTTCTGTAATACTGAAGTGGTGGATTGGTGTTAAGTTTAGAGTTGGTGTAGTTTCTTTATGCAAATCACTGAATCTCTGGTTCTTACCTTTTGTAGGTAAGTACCTCTTTGCTGCAGTCTGCAGTGTAGATACAAGCAATCCATTTCTAAAGCCAGCTTTCCCAGCTTCTACAACTTCTGTGTAATAACCACAGTGCTGCCCAGTCTGTGAAGATGGCATAGCCTGAAAAAAACATTACTTGGAAAGCAGTTTTGTGTTTGTAGCAGTCTTTGACCTGTGTATGGGTTTTATTCCCTCCCCTGCCAAGAACAGCCTATTTTCACCCAGAAAAGGATTTCTGCTGATGCTCCCTACTCAGCTCACAAATATTGATATTTAAATGAATTATGTCTGGAAACTAGTGCGACTGTGTTACGGAAAAGGAGTGGACAGAATAACAGAGGGGAAGGTAATTTGCCATGGAGGAGACATTCTTAAAAGGCTATCCCTAATAAAAATTTCTTGCAGGCAAATGGCCCATCTCTGCTCCCTCTGTCATTATTTATTTAGTGATGTTCTATTCCTAGAAATCACCCCCCTCTTCAGCAAGTGATAAATATTTTAGTGATAGCAGCTGGGAACAGAAGGGGAGGTGACTGTGGGGCAGAGATGATATGGAAGATTAGTTGCAAGCACAGCGGCTGAGGTTCCTGGGGGACCAGACACAGGTCAGTGAGAGTTGAATACAAGGAATCTCTAGGGTTTGGAATGAAGTGGGTACTAGCGTAAAAACACTTGGACAGGAGGAACAGTGTATTGTTGGTTGGTTTGTTTGGTTTTTAATCATGGGAGAGACTTGCTTTAAAGTGAAATAACCTTGCATGTTATTATAACAAATTATTATGTGGAGACAAGGAGTAATTTATCCATTTCCCCCTCTTTCCCCCATGCCCAGCAACACATAGCTGGTCAAGTACATTTTTTTTATGAAAAGGAGATGTTTCCCACTCCAGTTAAATTAAGAAAACAAATTAACTATTGCTTGATGTCATTGAGGATCTGATTTCTGATGAACGTAGGTTTTGTCCTGAAATCTTGGACAATAGCACTACTCCCAGTCCCAAGGAAAGTCTTTCCAAGATATGGGAGGTAAAAAAATATCTAAGGGGAGGATTGATCTCATCAGGCCATCAGCCATGAAGATGGGTCTGTGGGAGATGCATAGTATTTACTGACTTGATCCCATTCATTTGGCTTGTAGCAGCAATGCTTCTGGAGACACAGAGAAGAAAAGCAACTGTTTAAGGAAAGGATGGAATCTGACTAGATAACAGATCAAGGAAAAAGTGTCCAGGCATGGTGTCCAGTACTTTGGTGATGGAAATTCCAGGTTTTGTAATTTCACAGCAGTAGAGGTTACGCAGGGAGGGACAAAAGAGCCTTGTTTTAGTCAGGGCTAGATCTGATGGCGCTTGTGAGGACAGCTCAACTCAACCTGAAGCAGCTGTCTGGAGCATTTTCAGTCCTTTCTTTTGCCCATGCAATGGTCTGCTCTGAAGCCCAAATATTTGTGTGCTGCCTCAGCTACTGTCTGGAAGTGGGCTGGGTGCTTCTGGCACTGGACCAGTGTGGCTGTGTTTATCTGCCAGGGCCTATATCTGAGCATGGTGCCTTTCAGAGCTTGATTTTTGAAATGCCATTAGTAGCATCCTAGTGCCAGTCTCTTAAAGAAAAGAACTTCTATTCCTAATTTGAGTTTTCTCTCCTTGTAAAGTAATATCCTTCCAACAGAGAAGCAACTGTCTACTGAGTTTACTGTTGCTTTTGACCAGGCTAAGCTTGGGTCACTACTGGAGTGGCTTTGGGAAATCATATTCTCAGTCCCTGACTTATTTCATCCTCTTCCCAACAAACTGCACCCCATTCTTTCTTCCTATGAATAACAAACAATTTAGTCTCTCCTACTACCAAAGTTTAGGTGGTAATGGCATCAGCCTAGCGTGGAGGCTGGAGGGAAATGCATAATGTGTGTACCTGCCCTGGATATGGCATGAATAGGGTACTGTAGCTTTCGAGAAAGGAAGTGGCGCATCCTTCTTTACTAGGAATAATCTCAGTCCCATACCGAAATATCAGGCTCTAAACTCTGTGTCACCATCCAGGTCTGAGACTTTGAGGTTCAGTGGGACAGTGCCAGGAGGAGGCATCTGCTTGGTGGACAACTGACAATCAGAGAAGCAAGGTGGAGCATGAGAAATAGAAGGCAGGAGAGAATAAAACACAAAAAACCACAAAATATGCCTATATCTCTCAGTAAATCCATCAGACATGACAGGTTGGAAGGAGGGAAACACAGCACAGTTAAGAGACAATTTTTTTTCTCTTCTTGAACCAGCCCTGTCTGTGGCATTGCAAAGCATGCACATAGCCCTGTTTTCCACAGTGGCTCCTAACAGTCACTGCGTGTGGTCACAGGACAGATGGAATAGAGAATTGTTTAGGACTGCTTTCTGCTCAGAAACCCCCCAGGAATTGCACAGCTGCAGAGCTGTGTGTGCATCACAGGGCAGCGGGGGCTGCCGAGACAGCATGGCTGTGAGAGCGTGTGCTTGCCTCTCGTCCTTGTAAACTTCCCACTTGGCTGCTTGCTGGCAGGAAGCATCCAGCTCTTCCAACTCCCTGCCAGGCTGGGCGTGCTCCGCTGCCGGGCACCAGGGCAGGAGGCAGGCAGGAAAGCCTGGGGCTGTCAGGAGAGGAAGAGTTAGGGGCAGATACTTCGGACTCTGAACTGACATGCTGTTAAAGATCACTTGCTCATCAGTTTCCTGAGCTGTCCCCAGGGACAGAGAACTGGGCTGATCTAGTAGCTGGGATTTGCTGCCTGTGCTCCTGGACTGGTGCCTGGAAAAACACCATCGGAATAAAGGACCAGGGAGACTGCTGCAATTTCATAGTGTAACTACTTCATCTGGGCCATTGTCATGTCAAAAATTTGTACAAAGATTAGCTAATTAATTTCATTAGCCCTCTGTGATACAAACAGAGCACTTTTCCCTCAGAGATCAGGTATCTCAACTTGTCCAATATAGAGCTGTTTTTTCTGCTTTACCTCCAAGTCACTCAAATTGTTACTGTTCCTCTGCTATTCCGGTTTAATTACACTGTGGTTTTAGTGGTTCCTTAGTGCATGATCCAGCAGCAGGAATGGGTGACCCAGAGCAGCTGACCACATGAATGGCCATTCTTGTATTACCTGTGCTACCTGTGGAGTGTGGCTGTGCCAGCCTCTCTCACCTCTCACACCTTTGCTGCTGCTCTCCAAGGTTTTGAACTCTGCTCTGTTTTTAAATTGCTTCTTTTTGGGGGTTCTTGTTTGTATTCAAAATCTTCCTCATCTGTTCCTAATTCAGATACGTGTTTAGTGTCTCCAGTCCTCCAATCACAGTCCTAACTGGATGTCTCTCCCCATTCTCCCTTGGCCATCTTTTCCCTTTCTACTCTTGCCCACCTGGCTGCTGCTTTAGTCTTCAACCTGCTCTTGAGTCTTCTAACTCTCTCCGCTATTCCTTTACTTCATCCCTCTTTTCACTATGTTGCATCAATTGTCCCTGGATTGTTGTATGGAGAGTTTGTCCTGAAGGTCAATATATAGCCATTTTATATATATATATATATAGTTGGTTGCTTAGATGTTGCTTTCCAAGTAAGGATAGATGAGGGAGTATGATCTGATCATAAATACATTATGTCCACAAGCTAACCAGATTTTCAATGTTTTTCCTTCCTTACTTGCAGTGGGATTTTGTTCTTATTATTTTTTAAAACTCTTATTTTGTATATTTTCAGTCCAAATCCCCATTTTTTCTCTCCACATATGTGAGGTCAGGGATCTAAAAGTTCATTTATCTGTGAGAGACACATCAATTTTCAAAGATTTGTGCTATGTTTTGTTCTTATTTTGCTTTGATTTTGGTTTCCATTGGAGCATAATCTATTATATGAGGATTATCAGCACTGAGCAACAAAAATTATGTAACACACTAAAGCCTGGCTTTAACTGGGGGCTAACATTTAGATTAAAAATCACACAGAGTTAAAGATCGATGTCTTTACCTGTCTTGCAAATGTTTCTTGAGATTATTCAGACTGAAAAGGGTGTTGAAAGTGATGAGTAGACTTTCTCCTTCATGTGGAGAAAGTTGTTCATGAAACTCCATATTTCATGTGGAGTGTTGACTTTTGGCATCTGTAGATTCATTCTTGTGCCCACAGTATCTGGTTCCCTCTGGCTCACTGCACCAAGCACAAGCCATTGGGCAGGCAGGTTTGTCCTTTTAAGCTGTTATTTCTGTATTTATTGTGCAGATAAGGCAACATTTCCCTCTAAAAAATTAAGTCCTCCTGAAACTAAGCATAGAAACATAACACAAAGGTACAGCTACTCATAAGAAAACTTTCTTATAGAGTTAACGGCCAGAGGTGGGAGGAAAAATTCTTCAGGTAGGCACAAGGCTGTTGTTCCCAGAAGAGGCATGGACAGGAGGAACCAGCAACAAGCCTTGTCTGCTCTGTGGAGGTCTCTGATGTCTGCCTTGGCCAGGGTCCGCTCTGAGCTTGCTTCAGGGGTTGTGGCTGCCTTTGCCATTAATGCAAACATCTGAAATATCTGAAAATGCCAGTTCTTGTTTCAAACAAAGGTGAGACCTCGATTAATCCACACCATCAGTAATGTGTCCCCCAGAGATGTGCCCAGTGCCTCTGCTAAATGAGCAAGTGTCTCAAAGTTGAGCAGTTCAAGTATGGGACAGCCACCACGGGCAGGGTCACACCTTGCTTTCCCCACTGAGGGAATGTTAGATGCAGCTCCTCTGGGTGGTGCACTGGAACATGAGTCTGAACTGGAAAGGAGTTAGTCCGCTGGGTGGGAGGTGAATAGCAATTGCTTCTTCTCTGGTAATTTGCTGGACAGGCTGCACTGTGAATGGGTGTCTTTTCAGTCCTCTACCTACTCAATAAGCTCAGCACAGAGGAGTGATTTTTGCAGTGAGTTGTGCTGCTCTGCTTAGATTTTGTCAGGCTGTGTTCAGGAGCAAGAGGGGAGGCTGGGCAGTCAACCATGATGTTCCCAGGGTATCAAATGTGTCCTTCTGAGGAAGCAAACCGCCTGCTTCTCCCTACCTCTGATGTCATCTGAACAGGTATAGATGAGAGGGCAAGGAGAAGAAGAAAACTGGGGAACAATAACTGCTTTGTGTCTGTACGTTCTGAAAATTTTTGGATGTAAATATGCGCATGTTCAATGACTGTCACTTCTAAACACTTTGGAGAAGGTACAAAGTAGGTCCACAGTTTGAGTTTGCTGCAAACTTTCAGAACTTTAGCTTTGTTCTGCATCTTTTTATTGCCCTGATAGCCCATGGTCTCTGTTTCCATGGCATTTGGCAATTTCATTTGTGTTGCCAGAGCCATGGCAGAATAGCAAGAGATGGAAGCTGATGGAAGCAGTAAAGCTTTCACCTAAGTAAAATAATGATAATTATTATTAATAATTATATGTATTATATTATTATGATTACGATAATTCTCTGCCAGCTTCAACATCTTTCTTTAGCTTTTGGAACTAAACTGGTAACAAATTGCAGTGCTCGTCTCTACTGGAGGCAGCACTTGGCTCCGTCTGACAGCCCATCCACTTCAGGAGAGGACTGGGGTGGGATGGGCACATGAAGGCATTAGAATTGTCCTTGTGGATCAGCTCCCTTGGTGTGTATCCCATCACTAATAGTGGCTTCAAGGAAAGGTGCAAGAATGGCCAGGCTGTAGAAGCCTCTTGTTCCCTCCCAGAAACAGGAGGGTTTCCTGGGAATGTTCTTATCATTCACAGAAATGCCTTATCCTTTCCAGTTTCCTCATGATCTCTTGTCCTCGGGACCACATAAAAGTAATTTATACAGTTGTGTCTCATGAAGCATAAAAAGGCATTTTTAAAATAATTTTCAACTTCTTACCTTTCAGTTTCTTCCCAAATCCCTCCTTCTCATGTCAGAAAATATGTACAGGACAGTACAACACATTTTCTTTGTCGTTTACTCTTTTGAAACCTCCCCACTAAACTTGTCCCCATTTTTTTTTCAGCTACTCTTCATAATTTTTGAGTGCTGCAGAGATTTAGACCAAATTGAAACTAAGTCAGATATCTCTCCCCTGTACCACTGCCTGCAGAGTACATGCAACCTCAATTTTTGAAGAGAGGAGGGACTCTCCCAGGGGCATTTCAAGAATCCAGATAAGTTAAAGGTGGCACACCTTTAATCATAATTTTGAGGACATGCTCCAGTAAGTTAGAGGCTCAGCTTACAGAAGCTGTGATATTTTGTGGGTACTATGCAATGGTCATCAGAGCATACCTAAGGTTAAGTGAGCAGAACAAGCCATATTTTAATGTTACACATATGAGAAAAAAAATATTCAATTTCCTTTGTAGTTGTGAAGGTCAATGACAGGAGACTTTGCCAGGTGTTCTGCTTAAAAATATCTCTCAAATTTATATCTGCTCCTAAGTGCTTTGGTGGCCAATTTTTTGCCTGAAGAGTCACTTGGGAATGCTAGCTTGTGATTCTGTATTAGAGTGGAAACACTTCCCTTCTTGCTTATACTGAGATGGGAGGGAAGAAGGTGGCAGGCAGCAGATTGCAAAATAAGCATTTAGTTGATCTTAGTCTGTGTGAGAGACCCTTAAAAAAAAGAGCAGGTCCCTCCAATAGATTGAGTGCAACATATGAGCTAGAGAGAGTGCACACATAGAGATGCCAAAAATCTGTGGTCCTGTCTAGGGCACAAAGCGCTGTCCCAATACCCTGTGAGTATGTGGTGCCATGGTTTGCCCTCAGTTCTGGAGTAAACTGTACGCACAAAGTACTTGAACCTGACACTTGCTGTTAAGCACTAGCTCTTGCCTATGAGCAGAAGTGAGGCACCTCAGACTCAGGTGGGAGTAGTAAACTTTTCTGCTCAGAAAGCAGCTTTAATAAGGTGGAGATTTTCTTGTGCTGTGAACCACAAGCTCTGTTCTAGCAGAATTTATTTCCTTTCTGTCCTGAAGGTTCTTCATCATTAAGGAAAGTTTCCTGCTCTACTATGCTGAGAACGAGAAGAAGAGTTTTGAAAGCAATAAATACTTCAATATTCATCCCAAGGTGAGCAGTGTTTGCACAAGGAGGGGATTATTCTGTTTCTAGCTCCCCCCTTCTCCTTCCTCCATGGGCCCAGCAAGTGAAGAAGAGGTAAGTCCCAGCAAATCACAGACATCTCACAGGTTCAGGGAAGCCTGGAAAGAGAAAGAATCATGTTGGTACCTTTTCAGGATATTTAATGATTCAGCAGGCACATGACTTCTATCTTTTTTACCTCATAGTAGATATATTCCCTTGTTTTCATGATGCGATCAACTAATCTTGTGGCTATAAAAATAGTGTTGGTAAAGCTTGTGGTGGGGCTAGCAGCTCCATTTGCCTCTTGTTCCTATGAATGTGAAAGTTCAGCTCCTGGTTAGTTGATAGTTATACTTGATTTTGCTGACTGATTGGAGTGCTCTGGTTTATCTCCAGGGTGTCATACCCCTGGGAGGCTGCATTGTGGAGCCCAAAGAAGAGGCCAACATGCCTTATGCAATAAAGATCTCTCATGAAGACTTCCATGTAAGTATATTTCTTTTCTTCTAAACAGCTCCAAACACCACAGAGCAGGTTAATGCTGATGAGCAAAGCTGGACTGGCAGTCTTTCCCCTCCCCACCAAGGTATACCTACCCCCTCTGGACAGACTATCCTGAGGGGAAGGGTAGCTTAGCATCCTAAGTCCTCTCAAGGCTTTTCTGCTGCTTTGACAACCAAAAAGGAAACTTGCACTTTCTGATACCAGGTTTTATGATACTAGCAGACCAGTAGACAGATTCTTGGGAGCCCTAGAGTTCATGTTGACTTATCAACTATTCCTATTGTGACTGTTTGCCACTTGCACCCTGTTCAATGTGTGGTAGGCCTGGGTCTTATTTTCTCCTGTGTGATACTTCTTGTGGAGGTGGAAGACTGTGGTGGGCTCTCCTCCCACCACAGCTGTGTCCAGTTCATGCCATGAGTACACAGAGGTGTATAAGGCACCAGCCTCTCTAATCCGGGCTTTTTTCCCCTCCCCTCCCCTCTTCCAGGGTAACATTGTTCTAGCAGCCGAATCAGAGTTTGAGCAGGCTCAGTGGCTGGAGATGCTACAGGAGTCTGGAAAAGTGTAAGCTTCTTTCTATTCCTTATTCGCTTTGATCTGCTCTGTAGATGTGTAAAGGATAAAGAGGAAGAAGCCTGACAAGAAGGGCTACAGGGAGTCAGACAAGCTCCTCAAAGCCAGTGAGAGCTTCACTTACCTCCTGGACCCATCCTTTCCCTAAACAGGAATGCTCTAAAATGGATCCAAAGCTTCCCACCTTGCTGTGCAGTGCGTGTGCGGTATGGGTCTCTGCTCACAACCCCAGGCTGTCACCTGTCAAATGCTGATACACTGAATTCTATCTGCTATCCCTCTCTCTTGCCTCAGAGAGGTGAGACCTGGGTCTGAATAGGAGCCCTCCTGGTCCATTTTGTGTGGGTAGCAAGGTTTGCAGGCTTGACAAAAGTGGGGGTCAGAAAACCTCTCCATATGAATTTGGCGTAAAGTAAGAGCAGAACAGACAAGGCACAAATCTAGTGAGCAGCTGCCCATGTGGCTCTATGTCCTGCTGAGAGCAGGGACCTCACAGCACAGTACTGATCAATAACATTGATTGTGAAGCAATTGTGTGTCCATGGGCCATGCATTCCTTCTGCCCAGATCTGAGGGTGCTCAGACCATGCAGCAGCAAGATTTGGCCTCTCAAAACAGTTTAATTGTGAAATGTGGAGGCAGCCTAAGTCCCGGGAGAGGCAGTGTTAGCAAAGCATTTCCAGCCCACCAACAGGGGTGAGAGGGTCTGGTTGCTGTATGTGCATTCAGTACTGGTTCACAGTCTGCTGCAAATGCTGGACAGAGACTTGCAGTTTGTTGGCCTCCAGCTCTGCAACCCCTCAGCACCCAGGAGCCTGACAGTGCAGTGAGCAGCTGTCCTGCAAAACCAGAGCAGGCTCCCTCTAAATCTCAGCAGATGCAGGAAGAGATAACACTTAAACAGGGATTTGACTTTCCCAAATGAGATATAGAAACTTCCTGAGTCTGTAGAGCGGAGCCTAGCATTCAGCTATGAGGCTTAAAGCAATGAGCACTTTGCTCTGCCCTTCCTGGCTGCATTTCAACGTGTGCGGTCTCTTGTCTTGTAGGGACAAAAGCTGTTTAACTTGTAATACCAGTGCATGCGTGTATGTGTAAAGGCAATATCTCAGTTTCAATGTTGTGAGGCTCAAAATGTCGATTTGTAATTAATGGGGAACCCAGTGTTATGGAGGATCAGCCCAAGCCAAGCTCTGTGCTGCTGCAGTGTGCTTGTCTTTGGTGCTGGGGCAAGCTGTTACCTCCATGGTAGTGTATAAACTGCAACACAAAGCTATCCATTGAAGTTTTGTGGGAGCAGAAGTCCTATGGGGACACAAGACCCAAGGCAGAGGTCTGCCATCCACTTGGCATGAGCAGCCTTGGCCACTGCAGAGGACAAGTGACACAGAGTTAGCCCTTGAGCAATTTGGAGATTTTTATTCAATAGCACAGGTCTGCACTTGCCTTCACCAATGTTAAGCTAAACTATTGCTGAGGGCAATAATTTGGGACCAAGTTCATCTTTCAGGTGTGTATGGGAGGGATGGACGAAGGCAGCCCAGGAGCGGTACTCGAAAGTAAGCCCTGCACTTCTGCTTTTGTCACAGAGCCAGCCTTTTCTCTAGTCCATGCTTCAATGTTCCAGCAGAAGCATTTCAAACAGAACCAGAGAGTGGCTGCTATCATACAGACCACCTGCACCTAGCTGAAAATCTGCCTGAGACACCTCCCTCCTTCCCTTCTCTGCTTTTGTTCCTGCATCAGAGGAGACTGGTGCAGCTCCAGTGTCGGTCTCATCAGTACTGAGGGTAGCCTGCATGTGAGGAAAAGCACAGATTATGTGATTTATGGTAACAGGGTCAGGCTGGGAGCTAAACAGCAGTCAGAAAGGCCAGCGTGGGCCAATAAATTGATCTGCAGTGAATAGAAAAGCTAAAAGAATACAGTTGAATTATTCTAGGCAATCTGTTACAATGTCCTGTTGTTCCTAGATGGAAATTGTACTGCCAGTGGCACTGTAGCACTTAGTTGTGATCATCCTGCTTTCTTCATTATTATTTAAAACTGACCAAAAAAAAAATCCAACCCAAAACCCACAAACAAACATCCTCAAAAAACCCCCCTAAAACCACCAAAACAAACTCTGTAGACTGAGATATGGAAATAGATGAAAGAGGAAAAACAAACCCAAGCTGGGAAGTATCCTCTGTCCTTTGTTTCAATTTTGTCCGCTGCCTCTTTACATCTGGGGTGGATCACGTGTGTGTGCCTGCACAGCTGGTTATTGCCTCCACCATCACATCTGCTCAGTGATCTCTTCAGTTCTTCATCCCTTTCCAAACCTCCTGCCCTGATAGGGAAATGGCTTATTCAATGTGGAGGGGCACTGATGATCTCCCTGCACTTCTAACGTGTTGTGGCTTGGACTTACCACACTTGCCAGATTGTGAAAGCTTTTTGGAAATGCACAAAGCCCTGACTCCCAGACTGCCAGGCTCTCTTCCCCTCCAGAGAGGCTTTGCTGCTGCTAGTGGGGGAGAGGGCACACATACTCTCTCTGTCTACAGCAGCATTCCCTGAAATGGTAGAAAGTAAACTTGGGCAATGGGGGAGGAAACAAGTACTATAGTACTTATGTCCTGTGGAGTATAAAGTGCTAAGTGTCTCCAAAAATTGGCTGTGGGTGCTTCCGAGAGAGGTAAAATGCAGGCAAAGCTGAAGAGATATTCCCCGTACTGCAAAAGGACTGAAATAGAGAGTGATTGAGATGTGTATGTGATGGAGATGCTCTACAGATTTGGGTTTGGGTTTTTTTTCCAGGCAGAGGCTTTCTATTTCTGCCATGAGCTTTTCTGGTCCTGTATTTTCCAATACTTTAAGCGATGTAGCTTAAGAAATACAAAATGAAAAAAGCTCTTGCTTGCCCCTCAGCTTAAGTCATAGCCTGTGCCTGCCAGTAGCTGTGGTGACAGCGGCACTGGTTCCAGCAGATGAAGGAATAAAAGCTCTAATGCTGCACAGTGATATGAGTGCATTTGCTAAGTCACACAGCAGTGGGTGTAGTAACCTTTGAGTAACAGACAGGGAAATGTGTTGTTAGTCCTGGGGAAGGGAGTGAGCACTGAAAAGGTGAATCTATAAACAGACACCTTAAAGGCTACAGCTGTTTTGAAATCCTCATGTAGTCATATGATAAACTCTGCTGTTCCCCCCACTCCCATCTTGACCCGTTTGCTGTTGGCTTCTCTGGGATCAGATTCATCCTGTAACAGGAAATGTTAGTGAAGAAACACATTCACACCCACATATTCTCACTCAAGAGGAAGATGCCTACCTGTGGGCAAAACACCACCTTTTTAATTAGCATTCTAATTTCCTCTGCACTTTAGAAATATCCTCATTAGCTGAAAAGAAACACATCTATCTGCAAAGAGCTTGGGCTGCTGGAGCTGTGAGCTGCCTGGTCCCTGGGGTGGTGTGTGTTTAATTTATTTGTCTGGCTTTTATAAGAGACAATGTACAGGTTGTCTTGAAATAAGAGATTGATGAATTAACAGTTTCCAAAAAGCTACCATTTCAAATGGTTCACAAAGAGACCTGGTACAGGAAGCTTTACAGATATTTAATATTAATAAGATCCCTTAGGATTTTAAAAAGATGGCAAAATTTCTGGGCAACAACTGCTATTCCTTTATGCACATCTATATAAACAGATTGGGATCAATTTTATGTATGTTTTAATGTTATGCATTTTATATGTGTAGATATTTTTTCCTAATGAAACATGAACAGAAGTGAGCATCCAACTCCATTTTTGGTTCTGTTTTGATTTGTGTGTCCTTGTCCTTGGTGTTTAATATCTGTATTAAAGCCTATCCTGTCTGTTAACTCAATCAGTAATGGATATCTGCTCCACAGGCCCTTTTTGTAGCTTGGCTTCATGAAGTGTTTAAGAGACCTTGAGATCCTCTGGGCAGTGGTCCTACAATAACACAAGGTGCTCTTTGAGTATGCCTGCTTCCTTTAATATTCCTATTTGCCAGCATCTTGCCTGGCTCTTATCTCTGGTTCTTCATTGTCAGGGAAAAGCACTTGACTCATGGTGTAGGACCAGACACCAAGTCCTAGTGGCTTACAGCATTAGCAGAGGAAGGATTGATTGGTTCCAGGATGGATGATAGATACTAGAAAGACTGAAGGTAGAAGGCCATGGGATGGATTCAATACATGGTTGAAGTCTGAATGGGGAGAGTGACTCCAAGAGCAAAATATTTGAAAGGCTGCAGAAAACAATGTCGCTGGCAGTGGGAAGCTGTTAGCGTTAAAAGCTAAAATCTGGTTCTAAAGGCTGTCATTTAGAGGGTTCCAGGTACATCCTGTTGCAGTTGGAGGCTGTGGATGTTCTGGATTGGTCTGGAGAGCCCTTAAAATTAAGCTCAGTGTAGAAATCTCCAAAACACTGGAAAAAACATCTGAATAGCTGCAAGGTGTTGATATACAGCTCATGTATTAAAAAAAAAAAAAATTACTGAAAATTAGGGAAATTTATCCAATTCATTTGTGGAGAAAAATTTTAGAGAATCATTGTCCCAACTGATGAGAGTCCACATGTTTGATTTCCTTGGTAGTTTGCTAGGCTCAGTCCCCTGTCCTAGTCTGTGGCACTCTTAGCTCTTTTACATTGCCTGCTTTTTGTCTGCTCTCCCTAGGACCTGGAGGAATGCCCAGCTGGGAGAGGCCATGATCGAGAGCCTGGAAGCTCAAGGACTACAGCTGGCCAAGGAGAAACAGGAATATTTAGGTAGGAAACTTACTTTGAAAAGCCATAAAGGCCAAAATAGACATATTGCTTTTCCTGGAGTTGTCAGTATGGTCAAGACAAACAGCTACAGGTTGTCACTGGATGAAGCTTTTGCGCAGTCAGCAGCTGAAATTCAGGTCTGAAGGGAGTCAAAACATGCAAAAGTTAAGGTGGCATCTGGACATCTGTATGGAGCATTAAAGAGGAATATGCTTTCGCCACCATGTTGCAGTCCTGCAACCCCTCATGGCTCTTCTGTGCAAACATTTGCCACCCCTGGGATGTTTGGATGTGCTGGTTTCAGCTGCTCCCAGGCAAACAGACAATACCTTTGTCCCCCTGAATCACACAGGACTGATACTTCTCAGGCAGGTCACAGCTTTTCATGCATGAGTTTTCTTCATGTAGCTGGTGGTTTTTTTGGTCTTACTCTACCTGATCTTTGTGTTTGCTCACACTGTTCATATGAGAAGTGGGAGCATTTACATGGGCTTGTTTGAGGTGTCTAATGGCACTGGCTAAATTATCAGTGCTCTCTCTGTAGACAGTGGAGAGAGAACAGCTGCTCCAGGTGAACATAAAATAACTTAGGTATGAAGAGAGGTAGGTTATCTAGTCCAATCCCCTACTCAGGAACTGGCCTTTGAATGGCCTGGTACCTTGGATGCTCTGACTGCCTTGGGAGGTCCAGTTGTCTCTTCCCCACATTGCCTATAGCAAAAGCCAAGGGAGAATAGCCATTTTAACCCAGATGCCCTCTAAGTTAGAGCATTCCCCAGGTCTAACAGTCATTTTGGCCTGGGAGCTGCTGGGCACATGTGGAAGGTCCAGTGACTCATCTGAAGAGTCATCTGCTTTGAACAAGATAGCAGGAGTTTGGGTGCTTCATGTTGGTGATGTCTTGAGCAAGGGCTCATTGTATCTACTCCTAATCATTGGGCCACTGGAGGAATCATGATGAGCTTTTTGCTTTTCTGCATCCATGCTGATCAGGGGTGACCTCAGTATATGGTCTGACATGTAACAGTGATCATAGCTCAAGTATCAAACTGTGTTCATTCTGGCCATCTGAGCACCACTCACACACGTGAGGTGATGGATGGGCTCGTATGTGCAGGGAGAAGTGGTTCCACACCTGACAAAGGAATAACAGGGGATGCTGAGAGGAGGACCTGAAGGGACAGAAGCAGAAGGAAAATTAGAAACAGGAAAGTTTTGTCACAACATTATTTTTCAACCACGAGAGCAAATTAAAGGGCTTTAAAGACTAAAGAGGTCTTTAGTATGATAAAAGACAAAGTGATGGAGGAATAGAGGAGCACACATTCTGTGGCAAACAGGAGATATCTGGAATATAAAATACATATTTCACTGAGTTCTTTGGTCTGTGACAAGAACATTCAGAGCTGGTCAATTGTCACAGCTGGTTACTTTCTTTTGTTAGGAACTGTCTATTTCTGTATAACTGCTAAGGCTTCTGCCTCATTAGCCTTACTTTCAATGATCTGTGTCCATCCTGTAGTTAAGCTTTGAGGTCAGGTACTGTTCCTGGCAGCAGGTCAAGGTTTTCTGGAGGAATATTGCTCTGGGGAATTTCCTGAATCCACACTGAGTTACCTTCCACCCAGCTGGGCTCCAGGTTTCATGGCCAGACATGGACTTTACAGAAGCCCATCAAGTCCAGGGCTTGGGCCCCCCACTAGGAGCAGAAGAGAGAAGGTGGGAGAGCCTCTGTGTAATTACACTGCATCTGCACTGGGTGCTGGCCAGGAGGAAGAGGGAGAGAGTGGGAAGGAAAGGGAGCAGTGGTGGTCAGAGCTTTGGCAATGTAATTATTTCTCTGGCACCAGAAGCCCTGCCCTGGGCAGGAGGAAGAGGTCTGCATTCCTTCTAGCAGTAGTAATCCTGCCAGCAGTGGTAACCTTGTCAGGTCCTCCGTGCCAGGGAAACCTGTAGCATCCCACTTGCCTGACATGAGGAAGGCAGAAGTGCTGCAGTGAAACTGGCCCTGCTCCCGTGGCAGCTGGGTGGCAGAGCTGAGAGTGAAACCTGGGGCTCGACCATGAGGAGTGTTTCCATCTGGGTTCCTGTGAGCCTGGCTAAGAGCTGCCTGAGGCACAGCCTCTGAGCTTAGAGCCAGCACAGCACAGGTGCATCACGCTGCAGGGTGAGGACCAGAGCAGAGCCTCTGGTGGGAATGTGTTCAGTGGACAAGAGCAACTGATGTTGAGGGGAACTGCTCCAGACAGCAAAAGTTTTGTGGCTAATTTAGGGAATTGATTTCTGGGCTTGGCTGGGACATCCCAAGGTGACAGTAGGGAGTTGGCAGTGCTGCCCAGAGGGCTAAGGAGAGGATGGTGTGCTAGGAAGTTGAGGATGTGGCACTGAGCTGCAGGAAAACTGACTGTTGCTACATGTTGTGTGACCCTTTGCACTCACTTAACCTTTCTATGCCTTGTTCCTTTTCTGTGAAGAAGAGATAAGAATATTTTCCTGACTCAGCTAGAGGATGGTGAAGGTTGATTCATTAATGCTCTTTAAGAACATTGAGAGGAAACCTTAGAAGGAGTACAAAGCAATATGGTTATTTAGTTCATTAAGTTATTTGGCAAGAAGGAAATTATAGAACATCCCATTAGTGCCATCTCAGCCTTTGGAGCCTCCCAGGCAGATACACACAAAGGAGTAGGGAATGCTGCATTTTCAAGCTTCAAAAAGTCAGTTTTTCTTGTTTGTAAATATCCCGAGGATATAAAATGCTTTTCTCTGAGCTTGACTTTTTTTTGGGTGCTTGCAGATAAACTAATGGAAGAAACAGAAGAGCTATGTCTGCAGAGGGAGCAAAAAGAGGTGGGTGCTCATCACAAGCCAATTTCCTTCAACTGGCAGGACTGGGAGATTGGGAGCTGTTGGTTTGAAGGCATGTCAGTGATCAGGGAGAGAGGCTTGTAGAGGCGCAAGTCTCCAGCCAGCCCCTGGGCCCTGTGGATGAAGAGGAATAAGACCTGTGCCATGAGATGGGTGGTGGAGGTGTATCCCTTTCCCTGTTACTTTCCATGTAGTGTGCTTGTGATTATGTCTCCAGGAGGAGGAAGGAGGAAGATCAAATGAAATTCATACTCACTAGATTGAATTATACAATTGTTATTTGGCAGATTCAAGAGGACTGTGGCAATTGAGACTCATCTCCACAGTTAGAAAGCAAGTAAACAGGCCTGACATTGTTCTAGCATACAGATACTGTTGTGAGAAACAAGAAGCACAAAAAACCAATGTGGTTTGTTCTTTGGACACACCAGAGATGGGGAAAATAATGAATGTTGCACTAGGGGAAAATCAAGAGAGCACTCCCTTAGATGTGACAATTTTACCTTCATTTACCTTAGAGCAGAATGGTTTGGTTGGAAGGGACCTTATCATCCCATTCCAGCCCCCCTGCCATGGACAGGGACATCTTTCACTAGACCAGGTTGCTTTATCAAGTTTATAATTGCTTTCCACACTATTCATGACTTGTATTTGCTTCATATAAGTAGTGCATTCTCATGTTTACACCTAATCTATGCTGATTTTTATTGCACCATCATAAAGTCATGGCAAGATAGCTGTGCAAATGGATTGTCCTATTACACTGTAGGAAAGTGTGCATGGATATTGACCACCATGTTACAACCCTGCAAAGTGCCTCATGACCTTTTCCAGTTAATCCAAAATGACTGTTACCTCTCCTTAGGAAAATATGGCAATGCTGACCTAGGCTTCTCAAGCATGTATTTTTCTTGCATACGTTTCTGGAGGGCTAAAATCCAAAGGTGGCTTGAACACTTGCTTAGGGCTAAGCTACTTCTGCCTTTGCAGGGAGACATCCCCCTCTGGTGAGGTAGCCTGCTGCACAGCCCTCAGCCACAGGGAGGGAAATACCTGAGGATCCTGGAACAGATCCCTGCTCTTCCAAAGCCATGCACAGTAACCCCATTGCCCACAAAGTGCAGGTGGGGTGGGTTAGGTTGAAGGAGTTTAGTGCTGTGAAGGACTGAATGCAGAGCTCGCTGAGCTGTGCTGGTCTGACCTGCTGGGAGCCCAAGGGCTTCAGAGCACTATGTTGGGAAAGGAGCTTGAACCATGTATCTGCACCATGGACCAAGAGTCTTATTATGAATTTATCCAGTGTCAGTACTATTTTGTGACTGGCATGGGCCTGTAGCAGGAGTTCTGCACAGCAGCTATGGCTGCAAGGCAACCTGATCATGAGAGGGACCCTTGCTGAAGCTTGTTCCTGTCTTTCTCTGTCTGCAGTAAGTCTCAGTGCAACTGCTTCCTCTAGATTATGGGAAGAGACTGTTTCACTGCTCGAAGGACAGCTTGTGGTATATGATGCTCTCTAGGCATGGTTTCATCAGCACAGGGATAGTGACAGGCTGATTAAACTGTGCAAAGCTGTAACTGAATGGTTTGTGTTTGGGGTGGGAAGCAAGGCTGAGGTGGCAGAAGTGTCACACTTCAGGCACATAAATTCTGGCTCTGCAGCATTTTGGGGTTGTCTGGGTTTTCCGTGCCTGCATGTGTGGATGCCTGAAAATGGCACATACAAGTGAGTCCAGCATTCCCAGGGAATTTTGGACCTTCTGTGTATATGTTGCTGAGCTGACCTGTGCAAGGACCCTGTCTGGGGTTTCCAGATGCTTGGTAGCCTGGCTGGGACTTCCAGATGTCTGAAAATCCTCAGCCAACCTCAAATCCTTCTAATTGCCCCTGGACAAAAGTGTGGTGGAATTAGACAACCCTGTAGCTCTACACAGCTTGGGTTAAATGCCATGCTAAAAGTCCCAGGCATTGTTAACAGGGAAGCTTTTCCTAACTGTGTTGGCAGTGTACATTCCTGTCTTCTCTTTTGGTGCAGGAACTTGAGCGTCTGAACCAGATCCTGGAAGCAGAGAAGCAGCGTTTTGAAGAGGTGGTGCGGGAGCTGCGGCTGGAGCAGGACGAGATCAGACGGTAGGGCAGCAGACTGTGCAGGACAGGAAAAGGACACAAACTCGCACACCTGGCAAAAGTGCCACTGTGGTGGCGAATCAAAACAGTCTGTAAAATCCACCTATTCTTTGCATGTAGGAAGGAGATGCTATATTGACCAAAACAGGAATGGCTGTGGGCTCTTTACCTGCATTTGCTATTGCTTGTGTGACCAATAGAATACAGCTTAGTTTCATTTTGCACTCAGGGCTCCAACAATTTAATTTCAAAGGGCTGGGACGTGAGCAAACCCCTGATTAGTTAAGGTAGCATGGCAATGCACAGGTGCAAGAGAGGATTTCAGAGAGGCAATTAGTTCAATTGACTGAGCAGCCATATGGGGTCCAGACACCTGGATCTGGTTTTCCACCATCAGCTGAATGACACTGTGTGTATGATGATGTTGCTTCACCAAGAATAGTTTTGTAATTTTAAAAGTTAGCTATGAAAAATATGAACAGCAAATGTATTTAGAAAGAGAAGGATCCAAGTGCTTTGCTCCGAGTGTTGAAATGGCATTTTTGCTATCAAACTTTTTTTCTTTTTTCTTTTTTCTCCCTAAATAACATCTCAGAAAAGCCAGTGTGATTTTGCAAACCGTTTTTATTCTCATAGGCCTTCCTTGGCTTAGATGTGACTGCTGTGTCTGAGCTCTTTCAGTTGCAACCATGGCTGTGCCCTTGCTAGAGAAGTACAGTAACTGTTGGGTTGGGTTTGATGATCGGGAGGCACAGTGAAGTTCCTGGATGCCCACAGTGTGTCCAAGGCATGATGTGGTGCTTCCTGGCAAGCTCCTGGCTCTCCAGGACTGTGTGCACCAACTGATGGTTGCAGGTCCTGCACCAGGAGACCCACAGCCTGTGCAGCCTGAGCGTGGTCTGTGGGGCTATCATTCCCCTGCAATAGCTGTCACCCTTTTTGCCTCTTTAGGGAGCTGGAGCTCACAGCCCGCTCCCTTAAAGGAGTGGAGGAAGAAAAGAAAGAGTTGCGAAGTCTGACACAGTCCTTACAGAACACCCTAGAGGTGAGTGACCACTCCTCCTCTGTGAGTGACAGCATTTTGGTCTGAAAGCAATGCTGTCCCATGAAATAAATCCAACATCTGCTAATGCCAGTGCTGAAGTGCTGTACAGATGAACAGGTTCATTTGGTAGCTGATATGAACACCAAAATCCCCTGCAAAAAAGGATGAGAAATTACACAGAGCACAGCTGAACCAAGGTTTTCTCAGCAGTACCAGGTGATGTGATGGTAGGACAATAACCATAATGAGTTGCAGTTTAGGAAGCTTAGGTGGAACACTAGGGAGAGAATTTTCACCAGATGTGAGGCACAGAGTCGGAGAGGCTGAGGAACCTTCATCGTAGATGGTTTTCACAGCTGGACTGTGGACAGCCACAGCTGACCATATCTTGCTGTGCTGACAGACTGGCTCTGAACAGCAGGCTGGACAAGAGCTTACTCGAGGGTCCCTTCCAGCCAACACAACTGTAAGTCTGAGACAGATTTCTGAGCTTTTTTTTTTTAACTGCAGCTCCCCTACCTTCTGGTGGAATTTGGAGCAGCAGAGGGGCATTCTTTGTTCACAGAAAGGAGCGTGATTCCCTTCATGAAGGAACATGGGAAGAGAACATGGGAATGTAGGAAACAGAGTCTTGATGTCTTCCTTTTTGGTGGATTTGTGGGAAGTGTCTTTTCTAAATGTATATTGTTCATGAAATTTCCACACAGTTGGCCTTCTGAAGCTGCAAGGTCATCCTTAATGTTTGCGTCAGATCCTACGAATTTGTCAAAAAATCTGTTCCTTTGAGCTCTTCTCCTTGCCCACAGTTATGGGTATGAAAAAAGAACTGGAAAGCTACGGCAGTACCGTTCCTGCCCTAATGGCACACTGGGCTGAGCGCTTCACAGGCAAACAGTGCGATGTGTCCTATCACCTGCAGTTAGAAGTACCTCAGAGGGGGGTGCCTCCAGTTCCCACTAAGGAACAAGCCAAGCAGGGGAGCTGCCTGCATCTGTGATGCACCAGGGAAGCACAAGAGTCCAGTCCCTGAGCTGTGTCCTTACTAGTATATTACATCAAAGGAGCGTGCAGGTTCGCTCTCTTTGTAGCAAAGGCTATGGTGGAGGCTTGCTCCTCATGAAGCAGGTATGAACTGAAACCCACATTTTGTTTAACCTGCATGAGGCATGTGGATGTAAGGATGGAGGGACTCAGTAAGGAAGAGCCAGGCAGGAACAGGAGCAGAAATGTTAGACTTGGCTGATACTCACAATCTCTGTCCTTCTTCAAGGAGCTCTCCCTGGAGAAACAGCAAATGCTGGAGATGCTGGAAGAAAATGAGAGCCAGGTCCCACCTCCAACCAGCCCCAGCAAGGAGCAAAGTCCCATCTGGGGACTGCACTGCAGCCTGCGACAGATTGAAGAGAAGATGCAGCAACTTCTGCAGGAGAAACTCCTGGCAGAGAAAAGGTGAAGAGGGCAAAGAGGACACTTCTGTCCTGCTCAGGCTTGGTGGTGCCAAAAGACACAACTGTCTGCTGACTTGCTTTTTGATTGCCAGCAGCAGACAAGTCTGGAAGCTTGTCTGGTTCCCACGGCAGGAGTTCAGGTTACAAATGCTTCAAAGGAGACAGAGTGAGGCAGGGAGCTGAATTTGCTCCCAGTTGGACTGGCTCCTTTCAGACTAGGAATTGGGCACATGAAGGTGCTCGTGGCCTGTCCGTAAGGAGTGTTTGGTGCTCCTGGGCCTCATCTGGGAGCTGGAAGTGTTCCATTCAAGAACATTCTTGGACACTGGCAGACACACCTGGCTTTCTCCAGCAATGCCTGTGTTATTGGAGTGGAGCACACAGTGCTCCTGTTAGCGCCTCTTTGTTCCGAGTAGCCAGGAAGTTAAGCATGTTCCATCATGATACTGAGCTCCTTTCCTTCCTGGGAGTTGTGTTGGGGTGGGAATGGTAATCTTTCTTTGCTGTGCTATGCACCAGGATGAAGGAGAATGAGGAGCGGTCCCGAGCACTGGAGGAAGAGCGGGAGTTTTACTCTTCCCAATCGCAAGCGCTGCAGAACTCGCTCTCAGAGCTGACTGCAGAGAAACAGCAGGCAGAGAGAGACCTCAAGGTATCCCCTGCATATATTGCATATTGCTGTCCCTGGGCCCAGAGTGCTTTCATTTTCCCTTTCAGCTCATTATCTATCAAGCAAAACTCTTGGTTTTGTTTCGTTTTTACACTGTGGTCACAAGTCTTCATTGGCTGTGCTTCATATTGCCAGCTGTGTCCTGGGCTGCATCAAAAGCAGCATGGCCAGCAGGGTGAGGGAGGTGATTCTGTCTCTCTGCCCTGCTCTGGTGAGACCCCACCTGCAGTGCTGCATCAGCTCTGGAAGGACAGTGACCTGTTGGAGTGAGCCCAGAGTAGGACCACTAAGGTGCTCGGAGGGCTGGAGCACCACTCCTGTGAAGAGAGGCTGAGAGAGTTGGGGCTGTTTGGCCTAGAGAAGAGAAGGCTCTGAGAAGGAAACCTTATAGCACTTTCATTGCCTAAAGGTGTCTGTCTACAAGAGTGCTGGAGAGGAAATTTTTACAAGGGCACGTAGTGATAGGACAGGTGGGGCTGGCTTCAAACTGAAAGAGGAGAAGTTTAGATTAGGTATTAGAAAGAAATTCTTTACCGTGAGGGTAGTGAGGAACTAGAAAAGGTTGCTCAGAGAAGTTGTGGATGTTCCATCCCTGGAAGTGTTCAGGACCGGGTTGGATGGAGCTCTGAGCAGCCTGGTCTAGCGAAAAGTATCCCATGGTTGAGGGGTTGGAATGAGATGATCCTTAAGGTCCATTCCAACCCAAAACACTAGGATATCATGGTAACACATGAGGTTTCCATCTTATATCTTTGTAGCACTACTATTAATTTTCATATTCTGTGAAGTCTGATTAATCCCTTCAGTACAAGTCTTTTAGTTTGTTACTGTGAAAGCATTATTTATAGACGGAGGGAAGAAAAAAAAAGAGGAAAGTAGACACAATCAAGAATAAAGATGATTTGAAAGAACTGCTAACATGTACATTGCAGAACTGAACAGACATCTTTCCTCCTCTTTTGTACTCAGAAAGCCAAACTCAAAACTTTTAAATCTTCAATAACCTCTGCAGGAACGTGAGTTCAAAAGCAGAGGAATTCAGCTGAGGGACCAGCCCTCCTTCGTAATAGACAATACATTAATCTATGCAAAGGTAATGGGACAAAGTATGATATTTTATTTAAATCTAAATAATGTAATGCTGTGTTAATGCTGTGTTAATAATTGGTTGTTTGACACTCAACCTCCTTATACAAATATTTTGTCCAAAAAAACCCCTTCAGTTCTTTTTTTCCTGCACCTCCGACATTTTCTTCTCTTGTAACCTTCTGTTTGGCCAAATGAAAGCTAAGTTGACCTAAGCTGTGTAGTCTTTCTCATTTGCTAAATTAGTACTGTATTTCTAACTTCTCTTGTGTTTTGTTTCTGAAACTAAGCACTGTACACCCCTTTGTGGGAATTGACTGCCTTTATCTCAAGTCTGTCTCAGCTGGAATGATGTCCTTCTGTTCCTGCTCAGCTGCAAGTACTTGCATTAACACAAATTCTTGTGTTGAAATACCATCTCTGATTCCATATGGTTTATAGAAGGGGAGAAAAACTGTGAAAAATGAAGTCAGAAAAAAAGGAGAATTACTAAAATAGTCTGGACTTCAAATTCAGATTCTGTCTGAAGACATGAGGAACTATTTTATGTTGCCTTGCAGTGTTTCTAAGGATTTTCATCACTCTTGTCTTTTCATTTTCATCCATGGCAAGTCCCTCACAGACCTTGTGAATTACCAGGATGATTATTGAGAAACAAGCTGCTTTTCAGCATTTCTTATTTTCTTCCTCAGGCTGAGGTGAAGGTACGCATGGATCTGGAGAGGAGACTGAGAGAAGCTGAGGAAGCGTTGCAGAGCTTGGAGCAAGGCTTAAATTCTCTGGATTGCAACAAGGAGAAAGAGAAGAAGATGAAAGCAGATGTCAGCAACTTGAGAAGTAAGTTAGTCATCCATCCTCTCTACTGATGAGCAAATTCAAAAGAGGAAATATTTCTACCCATCTTCCCAGACACAAAAAGAAGATTCCAAATTAGCAAGGCTGCACATAATGTGCTCTCCCAACTTCTTATACCTCCACCACACCTCCCCGTTGAGGAGCCATAATGTGCTATGCAGGCAGTTGATGTTTTGCCCTCAAAAGAGATTGAAATTATTCCAACTTTCTCTGTTGGGTGGAAGACAAACCTAGAGATGAGCAAATACTTTCCAAAATGTCAAACAGGGAAGCTGTGGCAAGGCTATAAAGACTGACTAGGTCTGAGTTATAAAGAATCCTCTGATTCCACTCAAGGCTTTATTTTCTCAGCCTTGTTTACAAGAATTTCACCAGTTGAGGGAGGCCCGTGGTTGCTGTAGCAACGTGCTGGTAGGTGACCCAGCAGGTGAAGTTTGGACCTTTACTCAGAGCTGAATCACAGCATCAGCCCAGCACTGCAGTCCATAGGTCAGGTGTAAGACTCATGTTCCTCACAGGTTACCTGTTTCTTTGCCTTTTTTTTTTTCGTTTGTTTGGGTTGGGTCTTTTTGGGTTCTCTTGAAGGGCATTACCCTGGCATTTGGCTTGAGTCAGGCTTGGGAACTGACATTAGCAGCTTCAACTGAGTGAAATCTTGCTTGTTTTCCATGCTCAAGTTATAGTGCAGGGAGATGCGATTATGAAGATGCTGTGTCTGTACAGTTAAGGCTTCATTTCGATGAAGGGTGGATGTACTGGGCCAATGCAGAAAAGTCCAAAAGTCCTGTGGTATTCTGAGCACTGTTAGGTAAATAGGGATAAATACATGTATAAATAGTTTTATATCTATTTATGTATTTATAATTTTAATATATTTAAATAAAACAAGCATTATAAAGTATTTTCTATGTAAGATTTCTAAACTGAGAAAAACAGGCATGATTCTGAACTTCATCCCACTGGCTCAGAGCCATGGTAAGCAAACAGAGCTAAAGTGGATGTGCTGAGCACAGCATTCAAGCAGAGTTTCACAGGGCATAAGTGAGTAACTGGTACTGAATGTCTCCTGATATTTCCAACCTTAGATTTTGGGGGATGTTTTCTTCAAGAGACTAAAAATGTACTGATGAGCAGAGCACTAGAGAAAATAAGGGACCAGCAATGTTTCCCTCAACACTAGCTCCAGCACAGATTGCCTCAGTCCTTCCAAGTGGCTCCTGCATCTCTGCCCTGCCCTTTGATAGAAGGGTTTGAGCACATGAGCACATGAGGCGTTTGGACAGCAAGGGAGCAGCAACAGGCAGGAGGACAGCAAGACTGGAATGGCAGAAGTGGTGCTGGTTAGACCTAAGAGGGGAAATGTGCCAGGAAAAGCAGTTTGTGGCAGATCAGGGCAGAATAATGTCAGAGTTTGGACATGGGGCTTTGCTTGGAGCCTATAATATATGTAACTGTGTGTTAGTGTTTGCTATGCTATTAAGAAATCCCAATCCACATATGTGTGCCTGTGCTGGTGTTGCCAACACCTTCCTTTCCCAGTTAGACTTGACTGGTTTTAGAAGTCCTTCCAAGAAGGTATGATGAGCAAGGCTTCAGAGTTGAGAAGTTTTATCACAGTATCAGAGGCTTTTGGCAATTGAATAATAAACAGTTGTGGGAATTTGTGATGTGGCTGCAGATCTTTCTAAAATTTGAATATATATTTGTTTGGAACTGGAAGCTTTTGTCACTTTGAAAATATTCATTCTGATGATATTCTGGAGGTTTATGGATTTGTTGTTTGTGAAGGTCATCATTACCTGGCTCAGTCCATCAATGAGTGCAGTCCCTTGTGACTGGTTCCTTGCTTGGAGTGTCTGTCCCATCGCTCTTACAGCGGTGTCTTCTCCCCAGAGTTCTTTGAAGAGTGCATCCGCAACGCTGAGCTGGAGGCCAAGATGCCAGTGATCATGAAGAACTCCGTGTACATCCACAAGGCTGCCACGCGCCGCATAAAGAGCTGCCGCTTCCGCTGCCGGAGAACCAGCGCTTCGTGGAACGACAGTAGGTATCAGGCAGCCGCCTGCTCCATATCCTGCAGGCGCTGGTATGTGCAGATGGGGCTGGCGGAGCAGTAAAGTCTGCAAATATTGTTTGTATTTTGTGTTCTTTAGTAGTAGAATGGAGCTGCAGCACCACTTGGAGCTTTCTTTCCCAGAGAGCAGGCACTGAGCCTATGTGCTTGTTGCCCATTTCTTTATGTGTGTTGAAAACTAAAGTTCTCTGATGCTTCTGGGCCCCCCAAAAAAAATACTTAAATATGACTTCATCAGAATACCTGATCACAGACTGAGTGAGGCTCAGTCATGTTGATCACATGGCTCGTGAACTCTAGTGAAGCTTTTTCTTCAGTTTGTATCTCTGATGGAGAGTGCTGACCTTTCTGTGCTGTTCTTGTTTCAGTGAAACAGTCCCAGTCCTTCATCTTCTCACATGCAGAAGCTGAAAACATTGAGGAGCTGAAAGAAGCAGCCAAAAGACTGAGCCGGGACCAGCGCTTTAGGAAAACTATCTATCAAATCATGAGGTCACAAAAGGATTCTGCTTCAGGGGACAAAAAGTGACTCTTCTTGAGAGGGGGCTTCTGAGCTTGACTTGCCATTCAGCTCTGCAAAAGTTACAGCCTTGGGCACAAGGGTCAGAAGGGAGATTTGGCATTTGGTGGGGAAGGTGGGGGAAAGTTGTGTGTAGGCAATCCCTTCAGTTATTGGCTTTGCTTTAGTTTGAGTGCTCCCTGTAGCCTGGCAGACCTTCTCCGCTGATCGCTCCAGACCTGTTTGCTTCAGCTGCTTACATTAAGCCATGTTTTGCCAAGATGCCACAGTCGGTGTTAAAGTGAGCCAGAGACCGTAGCTTAGGAAGTGCCTCTTCTTTCCTCCCCTGTCTAGTCTGTCTGCCAAACACAAGTGCTTCTGAGAAAGCCCTTTATCAGCCTATGTTCCAGCCAGAGTAATCTCCTCAGCTGAACACAGCTCCCCCTGCTCTGCCTGATCCCCTCTGGGAGATGGTTCGCTGCACACCCTCAGTCAATCAGCACTTCCGTGGGGCACATTTCCTGAAGGCTGCAGCACTCCCAGCCTCCCAAGCACAGGCAGAAGTATCAAACACAGGGCAACTTTCTGTCTTGATGCTACATCGTTTCAAGCAAACAGCAGCAACACAAGCTGATGACAACAGGAGGATGCTGTGGATTTGGGTCCAAGGAGGATCATGTACAGAGAAGAGCGTCTAGGTAACTCAGTAGCATTGATGAAAGCTGGAGGGAGGGTTGTGTTGTGTTGACCGTGGGCAGAACATTCCAGGGCCACCTTTGCACATTTTTTGCACTGGGACGTGTAGCTGTGTCCAAACGGGGGACTAGGTACGTGCTAGAGAAGGTGTTATCTATTGGCCATCTATTTGTCAGTGTGAGGAAGCCTTTGACTCAGTTCTGATGGCTTCCTCAACACCTCTATAAAAGAAATTGGAGGGCAAGAAGGTGGGGACTGTCCAGCAACGAAACCCGCTATCACGTCAAGAATTACACATTGTTGGCAGCAAGCTGTCAGGGCTGTGGAAGGGGGAAAGTCATCTCTGTATGTACTGCCGTGAAGAGCCTGTGGCTGAGGCTTTGTGCTGCTCTTTACCAGTCCTCTTAATTGCAATCCAGGCAGTCTTGGTCAAACTGGGACCTCAGTTAAGTAAAAGCTGGATGGGGAGCAGAGCTGTGGACAGCCTGTTAGAGGAGAGCTTCTCACCAGCCTCTAAGCCCTCCCAATAGTTTGCCATGTGGTTGTTGAAGGGGAGAATTTGGCCTGCATGTGATCATCTTGTATGGCAAGGAGAGGAGTCACTTTGTTGTGGAGCCCCTTGTAGCCTCTCTCACCTGTTTTAAGCGAGCAGCTGGCTAATAATGACCCATGCTGTAGAAACAGCACTGCCTTGTGCTTACAGAGCACATGATGAGCACAGTCAGAGTGACGCCCTCTTTTCTCCAGGGTATTAGTTGGGAAATAGATAGACAATACAAAGGTAAATAAAGTTACCAGCAGAAGTACAGTTAGGGGTCAGGGGGTCTTAAGTGCAGATTTACTGTGCCTTTCATGGCATCAGGACCCCTGGGTATTATGGATGTCCAGTGACACACAAGTAGTTGCTTACTACTGTCCCAATTAGACTGTGACAGTGTCCACTCACAGCCTTTGGCTTCTGTCCACCTACATAATGCCCTACCAATTTAGTGTTGTTCCTAGGGAGAAGTCAAGGATGAGGCTGGGGAAGCAAGGCCTGGCTTACCAGCCAGAGGAGAGGGGTTGATGCTGGGTGGAGGAGCATCCTATGACTGTGTGATGCTCCTGGATGGAATCACTCTGGTGTGACCAGAGGAAAAGCTTTGAAGGCACAGCCTGTAGTTCCCACTTCAGTCAGCTACTGACCAGTATCCTTTTGCCAGGCATTGGGAGGCTTCATCCAATCAGAGAATCCAGCTCTGAAGGGTGGTGTTTTTGTGATAATAGGTGATATGGTAGGAGAAGACTATTTCCATCCTTCCATAGCATACCTGATCCTTCTGTGGTTTTTCTACTTGTGTTTATATGCTAGAAAGCCACAAATGAATTCTTGCTCCTACAAGGCTGAAGGGCTGTGATAAAGCAATACAGAAATGGTTTTTCCCATTATGCTGTTCTCACATCATCTCTAGCTATTTTCCAGTTCCAAGGCCTATATTTTATGTGATGCTGGAAGGGACAGAATAAAGGATAGCTAGGGAATGTATCTGTAATTCAGGCAGTTAGGAAAATCACCCTGTGGCCTGCGAATACAGCATTTTTGTTCTATTACCATCAAAGCCACAATATCAGACTCTTCAGAAGTATTATATGCAGGAGGTAACCACATCAGGTCTTCCTTTACTGTGCATATTGACAGCAATAAATAAATAAAAGTTATGCTGAGACTAGAGTGAATTCCTGTGTGTTCTTGATACACTGTCACCAAAATGATGTTAAATTATCTCTACAGGGGTTCAAACAAATCATTGTGACGCTCTCATTTACTGCCAGTGCAGTTCCTCTGCTTCACTGAGTTGTGTTATGTGCTTAACTTCACCTCTCAGAAGGACTGGCTGTACGTTAAAATCTTTCACCCTTGCTACCCACTTCCACTTTTAAATTGTGTATAAAGTTAAAGCAGAATGTATCAAATCTAAAGAAGAAGGCTTCCGCTTGCTACCCTGAAGTCAGTGAGCAAGTCTCTGTGTGTAAGCAGCAAGATGGGCCCTGAGCCACCTGTGAGGAGGTGTTTGCCATCAGTCATTCCCTGCTGCACAGGAATCCACTGCCCTGTAATCTCCCTGGCAGAGTCAGCACCAAGCTGCGGCACAGCACCACAGCATCTTAATTATGTGACTGTCTCCTTTCAAAGGACACAGAAATTACTGATTTCAATGTTCTCTGTGTATTTTTAACGCAATGCAGTAACAGGAAGATGGCTTAGGGAGCAGCTCACCTCTGTTCAAATAACCTCCACTAGTAATCCTACATTGCTTTCTCCTGCTGGGAAAACTGGGAATGCGGTAATAACTCCCCCCACTGAGAAGAGTTCTCTAACTTGTTCTCTTGTGTCTGAGGATAGAACAAAATGCACCTTTAAGATTTCATTTTAGGAGTTGCAAGGCTGGCTCTGAAAAGCCTGTGGCCATTCTTCCACCACCATTCTTCCAGGTAATATCTGGGAATTTCTTTTCTCTCTGAAGACTTTCCCTATTGTTCCTGTCAGAGACACTGCCAAATGTGAAGCCGGCTGAGTCTCCTCTGCATTGTCTTGGCTACTTTTCACAGTGTGAAGGATGGCTCCTGTTAAAGATTCAATTAATTGATTTAAGGGTTAACATCATCCTCCTTCTAAGATGCACAGGTGGTTTCAATCCCTAGTGAAGAAAAATTATTCCTGCTGAAGGACAGGGGTTTCACAGGTCCCCTGGTGCCCACTGCCCCAAGGCTTTGCTCTCGCACAGAAGTAAATGGCAGAGAAGGGAAGGCAGCCCTCGCCCTGCTGCCCCCAATCTGTGCTGCTTCTAAAGCAGAGAAAGTGGATAAGAAATGGAAATTGCCCTTGGGGTCAGAAGTCAATAACAAAGGATAAATGGTTGCTGGTGCGTGTTATACATTGCTGTGCATGGCACACAAGTGACACAGGCTGGTAGCAGTTTTCAGCTACAAAGTATGGCTCCGTTTTTAGCTCACGATAGTAGGCAGGCTTTCTGCTTAGGACTTAGTGTAATATTAGTGTATCTCTATGGAAATAAAATGATAGATTTTCATAGGAACAGTTTGGAATAATTTACAGTGCAGTCATTCTTCATGGTTAGTAGGGAGAGAAAAGCTGGCTCATGTTGTGTGTAGGAAGGACAAGTTTGGTTCCAGGAAAGTGGCTGTGCTCTGAAACTCTTGTCCAAGGCAGGGGCTTGCCTGGACACTCAGTGCTCCTCGATGCTGGTGTGCCTGTGAAGGATGCATTAATTCTGGCATCTTTTTCCTCATGCACAAGGACAGCTCTGCAGTTTTTCACCTGGTCTGTATACCATTTTTCACCCACCTAGTCTGAGCATGGCCTTGGATGTGTGAAATGACCAAGCCAGAGAAATTGCTGTACTGAGTCACCTGAGAGCTGGATCTGAAGTGGCCTGGGGTGACAGTCACCATGACTTCAGACACTACAGGTGGTTTGTTGAACCACCTGCAGTGTCTTTCTGTGCACAGAGATAATATCCCTTTTTCTATATTGAGTAACTTTACTGCAGGCTTAACTGCATAGCCAAAATGCAAAGATCCAAGTGAGTACTCACTCAGGTCTGTGAGTCCTTCTTGCTCTTTGCAGGATACACTGTAATGCTTGAACCACCATACACATTTTGGGGTTTTTCAGTGGTGGCAGATCTGGCACTTCAGAGGAAGAAAAATGATAAAGGCTATTTTGTGGTGGTAACAAAGGCACCTTTTGCTAACTCAGAGGTGTTGCAATAAATAACTCAGCAGGGTCACATGTTCTTATTTTGCTGTATCCTGAAAAGTGCAAACTTTGCATTGCTTAAAATACTAAGTGAACTCAGCTTACCCTTGAGTTCTTCTTGACTGCACCCCTGCCTCAAACCTCTCTGTGGAAACCGCCCAAGAGTGGAGGAACCTGTCCTCTCCTAGTGCTGCTGTTCCCATCGATTTCTTCGTCATTAATTCTGGGGCGGGAGAGAGGTCCTCTTTTCCTGTTCCTCCACACATCACTGGCTGCCCTCAGGAGAAGCAGCCTCTGCCTCTCCAACACGAGGAAAACAGGTTCTGTTCTTTGTTGTGGGGGTTTTTTTTAAGTTCTGCAAAAGAGGAATTAGTATTTTTGATATCTCCGTGTTAATAAGGAGGCTTGAAAACAAGCTGTTTGTGGTGGGTGTGATAAAACTGCCTCCCTGGAATGGAATTAGGCCCTCTTCAAAAGAGGTGCTGGCTCTCAGCCCTGATGGAGTATGGCTGGAGGCTTGTGTTAGTCACTGCTGAAAGCACAGCCATGACCAGGACAATAGCATGTTCAGCAGAACATGTCTTTGGGACAGTTCACAAGCATTCAGGGTCCCTGGGTGGCAGAGATGGGCTATGCTTTTAGGTGCACTAATCTTACCAGCGATAAAAATCACCCAGCAAAAAGGTGGGAATGCTATGGCTTTTGTAGCCAAGCAGAGGAGCAGGCTTTTAATGCAAAGATGGCCAGAGATTGATTGGGTTGTAACTTGCTTGGGAGTAGCCACTGTTTTAATTTCTCCTTTCCTTTCCTGATTCTGCTAAAGGCACACCACATATTCTTGTTGCAGCCAACGGGAAGGTGAGGAGGCTTCAGGAGGAATGAGATTGAAAGGTAGGAGTGCAGCAGGTGTGACTAAAAGCTGGAGCACTGCTGATAGTGAGTTGTCGTGTTTCAAAAACAAAGTGTGTGCTATGGCAAGTGCATTTCAATAACCTAAAGACAGCCGTTCAATTTCCCAGTAGGCAAAAAGCTTACTGAGTCCAACCAAGGAGTCCAGCCCCAGGTGCTCAGAGGAAAGGGGTCTGTACCTACAGCCCTTTTTCTCTCTCTCCAACTTACATGAGGCCTGTGATCGAGGAATATGGCTTATGGTTATTCTTCTTTGTGGGTGGCTGTGTTTATGCAGAGGCTGCTCAGGGGAGCAGAAGTCAATCTTTTGGTGCCAGAAAGGTTTTGGGTATCTAAACATGGACTGGGAGAGACTGGAAATTCCTCCAACTGCCAAGGGATTTGGAAGTTCAGAAACTCCTCTAGCCTAGAGCAGCAGCCCTTTAGATCCCTTTCTGATCAAGTGTATGGTACTTCAGAGAGATGCTATGACCTATGAAGGGATGTAGGGAATGGCAGTGAAGGCAGATGCTGTTTTTCTTTCTGCTTCTGCTCCTTCTCCTAAATTTCTCTTGCTATAGTTTCCTCCCTTACACAAATACAGATCGAGTGTGGTTTAATGTGGAACTTATTTTAGATTAAGAGAAAGAATGTGCAGGCAGAGCTATCTTTCCTGCCTGTGTAGGGGGAACGTGGGCTCCAAAATGAGGACAGAAAATTCAAAGGTATCACAGATGGGTAAAATAAGTGTGCTTATCATATATATCAAGTTTGGATGAGGGGGAGTAGTGGGGTACACTGTATTTGAAGCTTGGAGCCAGCTTGCAGTGAGGGAAAATGAGTCTGTTTGGAGGAGATGCTTTAGTCCCTTGCCCTGGCTGATGCTGAAGGACCTAGAAGAGAACATGCACACAGAGTCCACTTTTAGCATGTGGTTGGCTCCTGGTGCTGGCATGGAATTAGTTTTGATGGCTGCTCACTCCACAGCAAATCCCTCCAGCTGTGACCAGCTGCTGCTGAGTTACAGCCTTATTCAGAAGCAGTGGTGGTGGTGGTGGCTCCAGGGAGCACCCTCAGACCTGGATACCCCGAAGGACATGCGTGACACCCCTCCAGACACACTCACAGTGCCTCCACATCATGGGAGCCTTTGGCTTCGCCTTGCAAGCAGGCACGAGCTGAGCTTGCAGCTGTGCTGCCCCCCGGGAGCACAGAGCCCCATGCCCACAGCCCGAGCTGCTCCTGCACCCCAGCCTCCCGCCGCCTCACTGCTGCTGCATTCCAGCACCCTGCCACCGAGCTTCCAGCGGCACAATGGAAGGCAGCAATTTAGTGAGCCAGCTTTAGGAAAGCCTGCTGGGAAAGGGGCGGGGGGTGCTATTCCAGTCCCTTCTTGAAGGGAGAAGAGCCTCTCCTGATCCCGGCCCCATGGTGCTCTGTGTAGGCACCTGGTTCAGCTCCCGAGGGCCGTGCGGGAAGGATTCAGAGCCTGGCTCTCAGGGGAGCTGCGTGTGGGCTCTGCTTCATTCCCAGACCAGGGCAGCAGAGAACAGCAAGAGAGAACAGCTGCTTTCCAGGTGAATATGAGGGAAAGAATAGACCTAGCAGGGAAGCAAAGGAAAGCTGTTGTGGATAGAACCCTGCAAAAGAGTGAAGTGTCCTGAAGACAGGAGGGAGCAGACCCAAAATATGCTTCTGGGCCTTGGTTCTGGTGCATTGCCCATACCAGGAGTTGCTGTCCTGTCTGTATTGAGGGTTACAAAGCTAGGAAACAAATACTGCTTTACACAGTGAGTGTACTCTCCTCCCTTCCTCTCCAGCTCTCCCTGGCTTTAAGCCAGGATTGCAAACTGGCTTTTCCTCACCTTCCCCTCCAGGCTGCTCCCTCAGCTTTCTGTTTACTCTTCTTTGCCTAACTGGGGCTGTCTCCCCAAGGTGGAAGTTAGCCTCACCCTGGTGGGCTTTGCGGCACCCAGGAGCAGTGGGAGGACAGTTCTGCCACGGTGGAGATGGGGGGGTTGATCTCCTTGGAGTGCAAAGGAGGTGAGACACGCCCTCATGGCTGCTCATGCTTTTTTCATAACACTGGCTTCCTGTCTAGAAATATTATTCATCCTGCTCCAAAGTCTTTCAGACTTGAGCGTTTCATGCAGAAAATGCACAGTGATGGGCAGTGAGCACCCCGGGCTCTTAACCAGGCACCTTCCCTCCCTGCTTCACAGCCCACCTCACATGTGGCTGTGGGCCACGTGTGGGTGCAGAGCTGGGCAGGGCGGTGCCAGGTGTCCCCTCGCCTGGGGCATGCAGTGTGAGCCATTTTGGAGCCTGTGTGCCAGGTCTTGTCCCAGTGTGTTTCACAGGGGCGAGGGACAGATAGAGGAACCAGTCCCCTCCACTGGACCTTCACTCAGAGGAGTTTGTCATCCATCCAAAGACATATTTCATAATGAGGTTTATTATTTCTATTGTTTCCCCTGAAAATAATTTTGAAAATTAATTTTGAGAAAATTAATTTCTGATTTTTCCTCATAGGCAGAGAGGAGACCAGATAGTTTTACCTTCAGATGAAGCTTAGTGTGCTTTGTAACTGAAAGTGGCCCTGAAGGCTGTCTCTCTGCAGGAGCTGCATTGCCAGACCCACAGAGAAAGCCGTGTGTGGGCAAACAGCCCTGGCAAGGACAGCAGCCTGTTAATCCTGCATTAGGGACGCATCTGTGACTCCACTCTGCAGCTGCCAGGTCAGCTGTGGCCTCAGCTTTTCCAAGTCTTTCAGCAACCTGGTCAAGACAGAGAGCAGAGCGCCTTTCCTGCTGCCCTGGGTGAGGGTTGATGGTGGCAGCTCTCTGTGATCACGGCTGGGCATGCAGCTCTCATGCTGGCGAAGGGGGCGGGCAGCCTGTCCCACAGCAGGGGCTGGGACATGAGGCTCAGGGCTCATGTGGTTTCTGAAATTAAGCATGTAGAAAGCCTGATGTGCCCTTTTCCTTGCTGATGTCTTTCCCTGGATAAACAGTCTCAGATCACAAGGGCTATAAAACCAGTGCATTTCCTAGTTCCAGCATCATGTAAATAAGTCAGGTCAGACAGCTGGTGTGCCAGAAATTTCCTCAACATTTTCCTATCCGTATGATTTAACAGACTGCAGCTATATCCTAAGAGCCCTGGAAAGACATCCCTCTTACATGCATCAGGGATGTTTTAAGTATCTCTGAATGTCACTGAAAAGAAAACAAGAAACGGTTTCCTTGGAGGAGATGGCGTGTGTGTCTGAGACAGTGGGCTCGTGAGGAAGATGGACGGATGGCTCTTGTAGCTGCAGTGCAGCAAGGGAGAGGTGGTATTATAAAGAAAGATTTCCTGGTTTAAGGCTCTGAATTAATTTGAATTGTTTTGCAGAATAATGGGCTTGCACTTACTACTGCTGTAATGGGATAGCCAGAGAATCAGAAGCTGTGGCTGCTTCTGCAGCAGGAGACGTCAATTATGGAAGAAGGAGGCTGTGTTGTATAAGGTCAGAAGACAGTAGGACAGACAGGACTATAATCAGCCTTTTCTCTGCCTGTCCATGTGATGTTTGCTACGACAGGGTGTGAGTTCCCAAGGTAACATGAAATTAATCCTGTCTCCTTTCTAAGGAGAAATGGGTCAGTATTTGCCATCCCCATAGCCCTGATACCACAGCCTGCCATGTTATGGATGCTAGTTACAGTAGTAAAGCCACGACTTCAGTTCACTTTCTGGAGGCTGTGTGTGGAGAAATGTAAATTGTACAAAAGTGGGATGTGGGTACTCATCTTTAGTAGGACAGCTGTGCAAAAGACAAATCAGATTTCACTTTATAGAATCTCCTTTTTCCTTAATCTTTGGAGATTTATTGAAAACAGCCTCTAATCTCTTCTCCTGCTTGCCACAGACAAGTATGTATCTCCTACTTACCACAGGGTGAATTTTAGCGCCACTCTTAATCTATAGCGAAAAAGGCTTGGGGACAGGATCTGTGGCTGTCGTCTCCGGCATGCACTGGGGATTTCCCCACCTGCATTAACTGCTGCCTGGACCAACACATTCCTGCACACAGCGCAGCAGAGACCCTCCAGGAGGTAATCAGGAGCAGCAGCTGGCTAGGGAGCACATGGGCTAGCAGGCCTCCACAGCGTGGCTGTGCACTGGGAGCCAGAAGGCAGAGGAGTTCCCAAGGGAAGCAAGGCAAAGCCAGCTGGCAGTGCCTGAGCAAGGGGAAGGAGAGGAACCAGGGTTCTTGGTGGGAGGGAGCCCATCTCACGCAGCAGGCAGGATCTGGTACCACTAATGGGGAGAAGAAGGAAAGCAGTGGCTGTCCCAGGCCCTTAGACTTACTGCTAGAGGGCTATATTTAATTACATATGTTTTCCAAGAGCTAGTTGTATCTAAACATATATGGACCATTTTATTGGGAAGATGAATTGTTATCCAGGCTAGTTGCTATAACTTTTGAGACTCAGGGTTGGTGAATCTCTGGAAGAGATGGTCCTGTTCTTCTTGGTGGCCATGCTGTCATCTAGAACATGGTAGAAATGTAGAGAAGCTATGAGTAAAGTTTACTTGTAGGGAGGAGGTGGAACTCAATGAAATGGAAAACTGGTAAGTAGAGGTGCCAGGCTGAAGCTCCATGGGAGGAGAAAGAAGCTCATGCCATTCTCCAGTTGACCTGGTGATCCTGTGTAGCCATTGCCCTTTCTGGGGAGCACCTTGTAGCTTGGTCAGAACAAGTTCTAGGTTGCACACCCAGCTGCATCCCAGAGGAGAGAAGAACACACAAGACAGGTAGGGCAGTGCTTGATTTCCACATGGTTAAAAGGGGTCCTTTATGTGCTCTAGAGCAGAGATGTGGTTTTTTGGAAGGGGTTATGCACAAGGTTTGGCTGCTATGGACAAAGTGATATTGACGCTTGAATTGTGCTTTCTGCAGAACCTGGGGCTGCAGAGACAGTGGGTATGGGAGGAACACTGGGGAGAGGGCCCTCGGCAGACTGTAAGGCAGACAGTTCTCAATATGTGTCCCCCTGTCTCTGCTCTTGAGAGCCACTTAATGGAGGGAGATTCTTTTCCCCCTAATTAAGAACAATATAGAAAAATACGTAATGTCAGATTTCCTCAAAGGCACAGAGAAATGCAGGTGGGAAAGCGAGGGGAGCTGAGGAGCAGCAGTTGAGTGGAAAATCTAAAGCTTTATTAGTGCTCTGTTTTCCACACAGAGCACTGTGGAGTTCTGTCTCATTTGCCTGAGATAAGAGATGGGGAAAAAGGACCCTTATTTGCAGCTAGCTCATCCAGGCCCCTTGCAGGGCAGGCAGGTTACTACTTACTCTGCCTGCCGTGTCTGCTGTGCCTTAGCTATTAGGTTGGAGGTAGGTGTGTGGAAAGGGCTCTGATGTCTGCGTACTGCCCCAGGAGGATGAATACCATGCACATAACCTCAGTGAGCTCTTTGGAGGATCCCCCAAGCTTAAGAGAGACAGACATCTCAGAGACAATCAGATCCTTCATGTTTTGAACTGAAAGTAATAAAAACATTTTTATTTTTGATTTATAGCTGAAGGACAGTGGAATTTGCCAAGCTGGCTTAATCTTGTGCTTTAAGGAGGGAGCTGCTTCTCTCACATTCCACACCAGTGCTGCAGGAAGCATCTCTTGGTGGGAAAATGGAGAAGAGCAGTGCCTCTGGCTTCAGTGTGGCCCTTGCTGTTCACAGGTAAGGCACACAGACTTGGCAGGGTGTGAATGTTTCACAGACAAATGGTAACAACCAGGGCTTTTAGGGAGCAGCTGGGCTGTAAAAGGTGAGATGTGCTGAGGGAGGTGACAAGATGTCATTTGGTTGCTTAGCTGCTTTTGAAAGGCACAACAAGAGAGATTTCACACACGTGTAATTTCAGCCGGAGTCTTAGGGACCCGGACTCTCGGAGAGATGAGGATTCCTCCTCTGCAGTTCCTGTTATATATGTGACCATGAAAGAGTCACCTGGAGAGATGTGAGCTATTTGTATTACCCAGCTTTGGTTAAGACAGCCTCATCTTCTCAGCCTTTTTCTGTAACCTCAGTTTACACCTTCCCCTTCTAAGCAAAGGCACTGCTCTTGGCAGCCACCAGGCAGGACACTGTGGCTCATCCTGCCTGGCTCTGTGCAGAGGGTCCCGAGGCGCTCACAGCAACACTGTGGGAGCTGATGCCCTGTGCTAGTGCCTAGCAAGAACCTCACTTTGTAGCTCTCTATGTCAGGAGCTCTTCTCACTCTTTCATGGTGGCAGTAGACCTGCCATCAGGCTCTCTATATTTGAATCTCAAATGAAGAGCTTTCCCCCCGACTGGTGCGAGTTGCCCTCCCGCAGCCCATCACCATGCCGTGAGCTGTGGGGCTGGCAGGCCCTGCACCTCTGCCCCAACAGGCCAGCTTACATAGGAATAGGACTTCCCACCTTCTGCTGAAACTAATGTGCAGAATCTGTGCTCTCAGAAACCATATTTCTAGGTATATATGTTTCCCCCAAGGTCAATTCTCTTTTGGCCCAGTCTTAGTGCTGTTAGTTCTTCAGTCTCTTTAGTACATGGTGCCAAAACCATCCAACCATGAAAACCTTTTGCTCTCAGAGGGACAGGTTTGGAAGAAGGGCTGTTTAAGGGAGAGGGATGTATGTACCCTCAACTAAATATAATTTTTTCTGGGTTTATCTTCCCCTGACACTAAGAGACATTTTGGGGCAGGTGGGAAGAGTCATGCTTCACTTTCATAGCATCTTAGCAGCATTACTTCCCCAGAAACAGCAATAAAGCTGTGACCTATGGGCTTGCAATGACAGTTCAGCTCCTCATTTTGTTCCAAGCCCTGGCTGCATTATCTGTCAGGAAGATAATTCCTTGACCTTGTGGTCAGGGGATGAGTGCTTTGCTTAGTGATTAAGCCACTGCAGTAGATAACATGCTGTTTAATCCCTTTGGTAGCTGGTCCTGGAGGGAGGGCAGGAGGGGCTGCAAAAATACAGTGGCTTGCGATAGGTCTGGAGACCTCCGAAATGGTGGCAACAATGCAGAAACTGTGGCTGTATGTGCCCATCCTCCTAAGTTAATTTGGTGGCAGACTGGAAAACAACCAGCCTATCTAGGGCACTGTTTTGTCAAGTGATAGAGCCATATGGTGCAAAAACCCCATAGTCGTCTGAGGGCTTAGGCATGTCAGAAATCAGGGAGTTCCTTTGCGTACTGATCCTGTCTGCTAGCTGGCGTATAGAAAAAGAAGGTTTATAATTATTTTCCCTTCACTCTGTCAATGGGGGAAGGGACGCCCGAATAAACAACTAATCCTGCTGATTTGAACTGGGAAAGAATGAGATACAACCTTTCCTGCTGCTTCACAGCTGTGGCTGGGATATGGCTGTGAAGCATGCAGCTGGCATGCTGGAAAGCCCCACAAGCCTGCCGTATGTCCAAGCAAGTGCAGCAAATGCATCAGAGCATGGATGCATGACCAGCTTTCAGGCTGTACAAATTGAGGATTGAAGCCCACTTCCCCAATGGTATTTAGGGTTCTCTCTGCAAGTGAAACTGGGGAGAGTTTTGACTGACAGGGTCTCACCTAGGAGGTTTTATCCCCACAGACAGACTTCTGTCCGCCGCATTTTGCTAAAATTCTGTTTCTTGCCCCTGCCAGAGGAGGCGACATGAGCCCACATCCAGATTGCCGAAGTGAGACACTATCATTCTTGAGCAAGGACCCTAGGGTTTTTTGAGCAGTCCTCTCTTCCCAGGCTGTCACTGCATAGTTAAGGATTATGATTCCCCTTTAATCTGGCTTTTCCCTTTCAGAAGGTCACCTGCTCTCTTTGGAAATACCCCCAGCCTCAGGTTACCTCTGGCTGTAGTGTCACCTCTGTTGGACATAGGAATGTACTAGCTGTCACCATGTGCTTGCCTTTGGCCAATTGACCTTAGCAGGCAGGAACCAATCCTGGGTCTGATGACTGAATCGAAATGGTTGCTTACAAATAAAGGCACGTATGGATCTGGTCTTTGGGAAACACTGCCAGCCAGCAATCCAGCTCCCTAATGAGAACTGGACTATGGACATGCTGTGGGTCTCTACCAACCCCTGGCAGTTTAATATTAAATTTGGTCTTTAAGGAACAAAAACCCCAACAACTTAAATAGAAAACAAAAAATGAAACCAAATTAGAAACAAACAAACAAACAAAAAAGCCCACCAAAAACCAAACCAACCCTCCCCCAAAATACAAAAAAAACCAAACCAAAACCACCCCCCCCAAAAAAAACCCAAAACCCCCTGAAAAAGCAAAATTAAAACAGTCTTTAGTAGAAATGTGCTTCTTCATCCTGTGGTCTTGAAATACATACCTCTTCTCAGCACATCCTCCTGATCCTAGCACTGACACGTGGTAAAATCCTTTCACTGCCAGCCCAGATTCAAATAGTAAAAGAAATGTTCCTCTCACCCTCTGCTTCACAGGAGAACCCTGGACACACTTGGCTGCTGCCCTAGTGCCCAAAGGGTGGTTTAGCTCAGGCTCCTTCCTAACATTGTGGGGTGTGCTGCCTGACAGATGCCTGGAGCAGCAACCATGCAGGCCTGGGGTAGAGGAAGCCACTGAGCTGGGGTGCTCTAGAAGGCATTTCTCTGCTACTGTAATGGAGGAGCCCATCAACAGGAAGGAAACCTAAAAAAATTCAGAATTCATTATGACTATCATGTAGGGTCTCAGTCTTATTTTCATTATAATATTTAAATACTTCAATATATAATTAATTTGTTTAAATCCTGTATGTGCTTATCCCAGGCTTTTCTCTTCCATCCTTACTCCCACCATGCATTCAGGACATGTTTCTTTGCTCTAGTGGTATGAGAGCCATCATAGCTGGAGATGTCTGGAACAGCTTTTCTACAATTCTCCACTCTAGACAACCCCAACCCTTGACAGAAAACATCATTCTTTCCTTACCTGTGATCCTAAGTACTTTCCACCATTCTTCATTCCCTGAGGGTATCTAAAATGTGCAAAGCTTATTGGCATGGACATCCTTTGCACGAGACACATAAACCCTGTCTCCTATGATTTTAAGGTTATTGAAATATTTTGTTATTTCTTTCTTTTCTCACACATTCTTCCATTTCCTCTGGGGAGTAATTTTCTCCCTCTGCACTTGTGCCTCCAATTTCCCCACAGAAAAAACTTATGCTAAAATTATTTTCTATACGTCTGACACATCAGCTCCCTGGCCAGCCTTGCCTGCTTGCCTCTGTACCTGAGGACACTGCAGTACGTTGCCATGGAGAGGACTCAGACAGCATTACTGGGTAAGCAGGTACTGTACAGCATGTGAGTTTATACAGCGCCGGCATCAGGACGGATGGAAAGGGCCCTGCCCCTTGCAGGAGACTCTGCAGAAATTCCCCTAGTAGATTACAGCAAATTTGCTGTACATTTGGGGACTTGCAGGCTATGACTGAATCACATGGCACCTACATTATAGTAGTGTCTTTGCAGGGAGGGATCTGGAGGTTCCTAGAGATGGCAGGAGCAGCAAGAAATCTCTGGAGTAGCACAGTGCAGTCTGATCAGAGACACTTAGGACAGTAGCTCTGGGTGTGAACATCATTGCCTTCAAGAATCTCTACTTCTAAAATTTTTTGATGGAACCATAAGTAAAATGCATTGAAATATCTGATTCTACCAACAGATTGTGGAGGTTCTTTGAAATATTGTAGGAATCACAGAAAACTTCTGTTACAAGACAGAGTGCCTTCTGCCTGGAAAATATTAGGACTCAAAGCACCCAAAAGATCTAAGTTGGAGTGACAGCTACCATGAAAAGTGATACGGAGTATATCTACAGCTAACCTGAGATGTCAGGTGCTCTAGTGTTGCATAAAGCCCTGAAGCCCTCAGCTTGCCTACCTGCCTAGCATTTTATGAGCAGGCAGGTTACCTCTGGTTTACTGAAACAATCCTTCCTGGCTTTACTTCCTCCTGAGCAGCAGTAGGTGAAACTGACAGCAGAAAAAGCAACATCATGACTTATAGCTGTTATAACATAGCTAAAATTCCTGTCATGACAGGTCATGCAGACCTATATGAGCCACATACGAATTTACTGGTAGAGTTCAGGTCATAAGGAGAGGCTGGTGATAATGTTGACAGCGTGGATGTATCTTAGGATGCCAGCCTGTCCCCAGAGCACCTGTGCATGATGCGATGATGATTGCAGAAAGGAAAGGTTCCCTCTCAGGCAAGAAGGGACATGGCTTCCCATGCCAAGCACTGGTCTAAGTGGGGAGGGCAACAGCTAAGCACTTCCTCTGGGGCAGGTAGTACTCACCCTGTTCACGGTACTGTCTGGGAAAGGCAGAGCAAGGGAAGAAAATTAGCAATGGTGTTGATAATTAAAACAGTAGCATCCCTTTGCTGTGCCACAACACCCCAGTTCTTCTGTAGGTTTTCAATCTATGCCACCCAGAGCCCAGATTCAGACAGTTCCTGTAGCTGCTCATGCACAGACATGCCCCAGTTTAAGGAAGAGCAGTGCAAATTAGTTTTCTTGAAGCCTCTGCAGACAAGTGAAGACTTGGCTGCACCCTGTGGTCAGCTCCCCAGGTACCCAGCTGCAGGCAATGGGAGCAGGAGCCTCAGGATCAAACTAGGAAACAAGGACAGCTTGACAGCTTCAGGTGGGAGCTGAAAATGGTACAGAGGCTCCTAGAATGTCTGGATGAGGGCTGCTGAAATTCCCTGATGGAAACGAAGTACCACTCTTCCTTCAGGGTTCATATCAGATGTGGACTGAGTACACCCAGGGTGGCTGTATAGCAGACCCTCTACAGTGAAAATAGTGCCTGTTCCTGGATCTCACTTTTGCCTTGAAATTCAAAGAAACACCTGTTGCTGGGAGGTAAACATGAAACCTGTCTCATCAGCATGTACAGGAGACAGGTGTATAAGTAGCAAAGCTTATGAACAGAGTGGTCCCTTCCTAGGGTCTAAGAAATAGCACAGAACTGGGTACTGAACAAAACTCTCACCTGCTGGCATAATAAGGCTTTTTTCAGGAGGAAAAGGAAAATGTCTTTCAGCTTTCTCTACACATCTGTGTTTTGAGCTCCATTCTTCATTTGTTTTCCTGTCTCTTATAAATCATTAAATGATTGTCAAAAAAAGCACAGCTTACTTTGGAGGTTATTAAAAAAGAGATGAAATTATCACATCACCCTCCTACAAACCAAAACATTCCCAGGAGCACCCGACAGACAAAGAGCCAAATTTCTTACTCCCCACTGTTTAGCTTGCTGTCTGACAAGGTACTTCTGTGCCAGCTGCTCTTCCCCTCAGCTGCACTGAGCAGCTTAAGCAGACACTGCTTTGTAAACACCCAGGAACACAGTGTCCAGTGCCAGGGTATTGACAAATTTGTCACCCGGTCTAAAAATATCAATATGATATGTGACCCTCCCATCGCATTGCCTGGGTATTGCTCAGGCAGGAGGAAATTTCCACCAAGCTCTTGAAAGCATAAGCTATCCCAAGCCACTGTGATTTACATAAATAATGAAAAGTTTAATATATCTAGGCTGTACTCACTCCTGGAATAACTGTGCTGGCCCCAGAGAGGTAACTAATGGGATGAACTGGGCCCTGTAAGTTTAATGTGCTGAAAGAGTGTTATTGTATGCTGTCACACATAGAGATCTAAGTGATTCTAGCTAGCCAAGATGGTATAAGTATACTCAGTCCGTGTTTACTCATTCATTTAACATTTCCATCTGTAGCTCCTGCCCATTTCTGCTAATGCACTTTCTTCTCACCCTGCCCCTAGCCTCTCCTAGGCTCTCAGTGCAGCCTTATCTAACCTTCAGGCCCCCCATTTAAAAGTGTTTCAGGGTTTGGGGGCAATGCCCAGAAGTGGTGGCTGATGGCTTAAAATCTTCATCCTCCATGAAGCTCCAGCCACAGATCAGGAGTCAGGGGAGCCGCCAGAGCAGGGGCAGAGGGATATCCCTCCACTGCAACCAGAAGTTAATTAGAGGACTGCATGGGGATTAGGGAGGATGCGAGTAAGAGCTCCAGCTAGGACAGGGAGGCCAACATGGCCCGGGGCAAAGCACATCAGTTCTTTCTGCTTCACTTTGCTTGTACGTAGGCTGGGGGCGATAACTAGTTTACCTCACAGCCAGGTCCTGAGATTGGATGCAGGGAGCTGTGTGAAGCACATAAGAACAAAATAGCACTGGCAGTTTGGTTTTGTAATACAGGATAATTCTTACTGCCAGAGCGGTTTTGTAACACAGACGATTCCTTGCTGAATGGCAGGGATGTAGCAGATGAGTGCAGAGTTACCAGAGAAAGATTTGGATCCTTTCAGACTAGAATCTTACAATAACAAGGTAATGTTTCACAGTAAAGCGCCATGCTCAAACAAAAGGCTGAGGACAAAGAAGCCAGACCTAGAACTGGCTTTTTTTTCATGCCCTAGTGTTAAGAGGCATGTGGGGCACATTCCATTATGAAGACTCTGAAGACTAGCATCTGCAGAATGCTGGATGCTCTCCATAAATGCAGAATCTGTTTCCAGGTATCTTGTGTGGAAGAGTTTTGCATTTTTTTTCTTCTTCCCAGTGTTTTCTCTTCAAAACACCACCTAGTAATATTTCACCAAAAAGGAGGGCAGAGCTGCCACCTGCCCAGAAGCCAGGAGCATTATGATTTCCTTACCATGCCTCTGTACTGGCTCATTACAGTGGTGGTAGTGGGTGCTACTTGTTCGCCAAGGACTTGTGGGGCTGCACTCCCACAAGTAGTTGTATAAGGGCTCCATCAGCTCACACCGCAACATCTCTGTACTGCACTGCACAGTAGATGTCTCGTGGCTGATTTCTAGAAGGGCTAGGCCAGTGTCTTCCTCTTCTTTGCCTATGACAGCCTTCTTTTACAACTATGAAGGGTAAGTCCAATCCTAACAAACTAAATTCCCTGGGAGCTTAACTCAGCAAAGCATTAGAGCTTACATTTGATTGCTTTGAAGGGAGCCTGTGTGATCTGAGAACATGGAGCACCTCCCAGTGCACCTCTGCTCTCCTGGATGTAGTGTCTGCTTTACTTAAATACAGCACAGACCCAGGTCCAGAGCAGAACTGTGTGTGAAGACAGTCACAGTAACCATCTGTAATGTACTGCATCTAACAAGCTTTGTGTCTTGTCTTTGCATCTCCCTGCATCTTCTTTAAAACAAAACCCCAACAAAACCAAAAAAAGCCCAAACCAAAAAACCACTTCCAAAATGGCATTTAAACGATTACATTTTTCTCTCTAACAGCAGAAGAACACCCACAGTTGAAAGCAAGTCTTTGAGGCAACAACTGAAGCAATGAGAAGCCATCCTCAGGTATGATATGATCAGCCTGGCTGACTATGTATTCCAAATTCTGTGTTTTCCACATCTCCCTGTCCAGTCTTGGCTTAACAAAGACATGCACATCAAACTAAGTCCCGTCTCAAACCTGTGTGTGCGGCATATTCAGCATTTGTTTGGTGAACAGAATTCCCCTGGCATCAGAAGAAATTTTAGCACAGAATGAGCGTGGAGCTCCATAAGCAACCTAAGAGGAAAATAGTAGGTAACCAAGGTGAGAAATCTAATCCTTGCATCCCTCTTATTCATGTGGTGAAAGAATTTACTACGAACTGGCTTAAAATTTATCTTGTAAAATATTAACTAGTGGTGGTGCAGCTGCTCCTCCTAATAGCTTTTGAATGTATCTGCCAAATTCAACCTTGACAGAGAGATTGTGTTTTAGTGATGAATTTTTTTTGAAGAATAAACATGCAGATGAGATTGTTGGCACTCTCTCTGGCACTGAAGGTCTCAAGTTTTAGCCCAGATGCAGTTAAAAACTAGGCAATCCACATAAACAAGATAGCTTGTGAACATACAAAATGTGTTCCATGTGCTCCAAAATTCCTCCTGAGCTCGGCGAAAAGAAACTGCTCCTTAGTCAGTGCTTCTCCTCTATGTTGCTTGCTTTGATTTTCAGTTGTCCCTAGCCTGCAGTTCAGTAGCAAAACCATCAAATAAGCCCCATCTAAAAGAGCCATACTTTCTACATGTGACTCAAGGTTTAATTTCTGTTCCACAGAAATCCAGCAGTAGAATTCTTTCTCAAATAAACAGAAGCATAAGCAGACCCAAGAAATACCTCTCATGCCTCCACCCAAACTGCTGAATTAAATTTGCCATGCTGCAATTTTGAACTCATAAACTCCACTGAATTTCACGGACTTTGGACTTAAACCACTAGAGAAATAAAAAAATATCCATACACAGATAAATGTCTTTTGAAAAAAAAATATTTTTCTTAGATTGCACATTCAAAACTTGAGCTGTACACTGCACAGTATAGGAACACTAGTTTGCCAATCCAATTACCATCATGTAGGTTTGTGTTGATTAGTTCAGCTGTAGCCCCAAGGTGTCAAACTCAGTCAGCAGCAGGAGATGGACCCCAGGTGTAATTATAGTCAGTGGCCAAGACACGTCTCCTGGACTGCAGATTGTTCTCAGTCTGAAAATGCCCTTGTCAGAGAGAGGTTTGGATAGTCTTCAGGTAGATTGCAGTAGAGCTTTAGGGGAAAAATGCTGCTCCAATTAGAGGCTGCCTGCGCATTTACCTTCTTTCTGCTCTTTCCCAGCACTCCCCATTTTCCCTCTGCTAAATGAACCATGCAGTGAATTTCAACCACAGTGGCACCACACAGGAAACAAAAGCCCTCACATCCATGCTGGCAGACTTTCTCTGCAGCCCCAAAGGCTACAAACCAGATGAACCATTGGCTATGCTGGAGTCACTGCAGATTTTATCCCAACTCTAGTGCTATCAGGGAGCAAGGGAAGTTTTGTACTGGCTGGATTTGGGCCAGTGGCCATCTCTTTTCTAGGTCTTTGCAGCTACAGGGCACACATAGATCACTGTGGCATGGACAATACATGGAGAAGACTGTGATTTTTCAAGGACCTTGTCCAGTGTTACAACAGGATTTGTTTTACTGTTCTAATTGCTGCTTTGAGGACGAGGGTGAGGGGACAGCCTCCTTACTGGAAACAGTAAAGCAGCTGTCCTTTCCACAGCTACCAGATTTTGGTGTTAATTAATGCTTCTCACCAAGAGATGTTTTACTTTAATAACCACTCAAATAAATAAATAAATAGATACATAAATAAATAAAATATTACTTTGCGCTTTGTGAGCAACATTTGTCCAAAGTCTTTGAAGTGCTTTGCCAAGCTGAGTCTTACTATTTCCTGTGAGTTCCAGCAACCCCAAGAGCCCTCTGCTTCTGTTTATATCAATAGGAGCAAGTCCAGCCTCTGAGGACTTGCCTGGCATTACACAGTGAGCCAATGACTGACAGAGCAAACATTGCTCAGGTGCTCTAATTCATACTTTCATGCTGCCCGCCCTTAACACCACCAATCGTACCATGATTAAAAGAAGTGGAAGTTCTATAAAAATAAAAAAATTCCTTACTTCATTTTCAACACTGCTAGTATAATGTCTCTAGTCTTGCAGGGCACCAAGGTGTGTTTGGTCTATTGTTGTTGTTACTGTCCATTTAAGACCTCCCTTAAAGCCTTCTAGGAGGGTGTTGACCTGCTGTTACCTCCTGGGAAATTCTGGTAAGCAATCTATGCATGCGAGACTGCATGTCTGTGCCATATGTCAACCTTCTTCTGGCTTTCTCTTCTACTGTGTTATACGTCAGAGACACCCGCAAAGAAACAAGATCTGTCTGTTCTTGCTTCTTCTCCTCCATGCTCCAGGTCTGACTGCTATCACCAGAGCAACCCAATACGGCATCACGGATGGTGAAACAGAGAACTGGTGTCGCTCAGAGCCAGAAAAAAAAAGCAACGTGCCCTGCTTTGAATGTGTGCTTGCAACTCCAACTCAACAAAGAGTAAATGTGGAAACCTGGAGGAGAACACTGTTGTACTTGAATGCTGTACACAGGGTACAGGTAGGCTTTTCACATTTCTGGTGCATTTAATTACAGAAGGACCCAGTTTCCTCTAAACAGTATTGAGTTAACTGTTATAAAAAAAGACATGATCCTCATCTAAGAGAATCTGTAATGTACCTTATTTTGTGCATCTACTCTTTCTTGTGCCCTACATAAGAATACAACTGTTAGCACCAGTGGACAGAGAAATGCTGCCCTGCTCAGTAGACAATGATAAGAGCTGGGTGAATGTCTCACTGTATGCAGCCCGTAAGAACTATAAGGTTGGAGGGGAATTCTGGAGGACATCTGGTCCAGCCTCCTGTTCACCGTAGGGTAAATTGGATAAGGTAGCTGAGGGTCTTCTTGAGCGTGTTGACTTCCATTTACAGATGACATCCCTATAGCCCCCAAAGTCCAGATTCCACAGGTTCATTGATTTCTGTATCTTAATGAACAAATGGGTTGTGTGGGTGTGCATCAGTTTGTAAATTGCACATGAATTTCTCTCCTTTACTCCCACCTCCAAAAGAAAAGAAGGAATTCTACAGATGCTTGTAAGAGAAACTTGGAAAAAAGGAGAGATGAGATTACCTGGGAGGGGCAGCAGTTACAAACAGCAAAAATAAAATTGTGTTTGTGAGCACTTTCAGACAGCTTCTGCCCAGCTCTGATCATTATGTCTACTTACATGGGCCTTGATCTGTGCTTTCCGTAGATGGGTACCAGCACAGGCAAGGGGCACCCAGGGCATATGGCATTCTGTACTCCAGTCTTCCTCACCTTCAGCATGGGAGTGCAGCAGCTTTGAAAATGCAGTCCTGTAACTCAAACCAAACTGCCCATCACTCCAGGCAGAATCAGCTTGGTTTTGGTTCTTATTCAGCAGGCTCTAGAAGTCAGCAACCTCTGTTTGCATTTCCAGCTGGAGCGTGCAGCTGTAGTCATCTCTGGTGTAAACAATCAGTAACTCAGAGGCTTCAAGCAGACTTTCGCAGTCCTCTCTGAGAAAAATGCATGTGCTTGTGGGGTGGAGGACACAAAAACTTGCTTCCTCTCTGTAAAGATGACTGAGTTCAGTCCTTAAAACACACCCAGAACAAAAAATATATTTAAAACAGTATGTGAAATAGCTGCCACATTTTTGTGCGGTACCCTGCTCCCCCAAAATAAGAAACTAGGGTGGATGTTGGTTTTCATTGTTGTTTAAATGCTCATGCCGAGGAACTTCCTGTCACATTACAATGGGCAACCAGTGGTGCATCCTCATTCATCCATGACAAGATCTTTCATTTCTTACTCAGGTGAGCATGCAGTTCTGCTTCGAAGGCCATCTTGTCAAAGGTGCGCATGTTCGTCTCCTCCCGCACCTTTTCCCGGATGTGGAAGGATGCTCGAGCAACAGACCTGGCATTCTCTAAGACAGTCTTCTTCTCCTTGAAGATCTGCTCACTTCTCTCCAGCTTCCTCTCTATAGAGAGGAGAATTTCCCTGCGCCGTAAGTCCTCATACTGTTCCACCTTTTGCTTGTTCATCTTCTGCACTTTTTCTTTTTCCAGACGGCTCAAGACCACTTTGCGGGCTTTTTCTTGGACAGCCTCTTCAGCCACCTGGGCAGCATGCTGGAGCTTTCTCTCTGTCTCTCTAGCCAGTGCTTCCAAGTGCTCTTTCTGCTCTCTTTCCTTCTTTTCTGCTGCCAGTTTAGCTCTCTGAATCTGCATTTCCTCACGCCTGGCCTTCTCCCTCAGCTCCTGGTTCCTCTTCTCCACAAGCTGCTCATAGTTTTCCTGAGCCTTTGTCAAACTCATCTTCAGGGATGCCTTCAGCATTTCCTTCTCTTCTGCTTCTTGCTTGGCCAGTTCCTTGAGCAAGGCCTCATGCTTCAGCTTCTCTGCCTGGTTGAACAGTCTCTTCTCCTTCTGCAGCTGCACCTCCTTCTTCAGCCTCTTCTGTGCAGCTGTGGACAGCTTCTCTTGCAGGAGCTGCTCCTCTCGCTCCTGATGCTCCTTCTTGACCTCCTCCTTTGCCTTCAGGTTGAGCTCTTGATGGAGCTTTTTCTGCTTGTCCTCCCGGATGGCCCTCTCCAGCCTCTCCCTCCGCAGCCGCTCCTGCTTCTCCGCTTGCTCCCGCCACCTCTCCTCACACATCAGGAGCTGCCTCTGCTTCAGCAGGGCGGCTTCCTCCTGCTCCTGGTTCAGTCTCCCTCGCCGCTTCTCCACCTGGCTCTCCCACATCCGCTGACCATGCAGGAGGGCCCTCTGCTTCTCCTTCTCCTCCTGCTCCTTCCGCTGCTCAGCCAGGCGCCGCTGGCTGTCCCACTGCAGATGGGCCGCCTGCCGCTGCTCCCGCAGGATGTTGGCCTCCTGGTGCTTGGCGATCATCAGTGCCGCGATCTTCTTGTCTCTCTCAGGCACCTCTGAGAGGCCCTTCTTCCTCTTCACCTCCCTGACGATCCTCTCGACTCTCTGTGCAGTCTGTGGTGAGTGGCTGAGGTCACCCAGGCTGAAGCTGCGCCCCAGCAGAGTCCCGTTTACGGTGGCTGCCCCCCGACCCCGGCCGCCCACCTTGCCCCCGCGCTCCCGCAGGCTCTCCCCGCTGTAGGACGAGGAGGCGCCCGACTCAGAGGAGGTCTTGCCCCAGCTACCCTCGCGGCGCTTCTGCAGCGAGTCCAGGGAGTGGCTCTTGCCCTTGGCACCCCTCGATGCCCTGGCCTTCCCCCCCCGCTGTAGGACGAGGAGGCGCCCGACTCAGAGGAGGTCTTGCCCCAGCTACCCTCGCGGCGCTTCTGCAGCGAGTCCAGGGAGTGGCTCTTGCCCTTGGCACCCCTCGATGCCCTGGCCTTCCCCCCGCCATGGGTCCGGGGCCCGCCGGCAGCTCCGGCCGCAGCCCG
>VZRL01002888.1:273043-285521 GCA_013397895.1 Origma solitaria | reverse complement strand
TCCTTCCCTGCAGGCATCCTCCCTCCCTGTGTGCGCATCCCTTCATCCGTGCCTCCTGAGCTGCACCTGCTCCTCCGAGCTCACGACTTTCCCTGCAGACCTTCCCCATATGAGCGGCACTTTCACGGTCGTGCCCCCTGTTTTGCACTGTTCCTGCACACAAACAAACCCATCTGTATTTACCGTTAATATAGACAAGTATAAAAGGGGTGTAAGAAGAAGCAGGAGATGCTAACCCAGTTTTACAGATGGCAAACTGAGCCCCAGGGAGATGAAGGTGCCTGCCTCGGGCCGCCAAGGGAATTCACATTAGAGCTGGAAAGGAATGGTAAAGCTCTCAGATTTCAGAGCAGTTTCCAATCATGAAACCTTATTCCCTTTTACGCTAGTGTAAGCTATTGCTTGATGCAGAGATGTGTCAGGCAATACCGTACACCTTTTTGAGTACCCACTTCGAATAGGGTGCTTGCAGTTATTTTGAAATATCCCCAGTTTCTATAGGGATCCTGGGCTCAGCAGCCTCAGTGCAGCTGAGAAATGCTCTGCTCTGGAAATACCATTCCGCCAAAAGAGGATGACTGTAGCTTGTGGAGCTGCAGAGCATCTGTGCCACTTAGTGGAACAACTCTGATTTTCTCAGGCAGAGGACAGGAGTAGTAAATGCACCATTAGTCACTGTGTTATGAAGTCAATGTTTTTCAGTAATTTCTCATTTAACTTCTACAGGTACAGCTTAATATGCCTTGCTTTAATAAGGAAGGACATGGTACTCGCCAAACAACTTTCCAGGATCCCCAGGACAGGGATACAGAGCAACAGAAGGACCCAAAAAGGCCTGGGAGTTCTTCGCAGAAAACTGAGGAGCTGCAGGTTGGTTGTCATTTCATATTGTACGGGCAAAGACTTCAAATCATGCTCATCCCTGTGCTGATGAATGCACGGGGTAACGATGCATCCACAGCAAGTGAGCAAACTCCACCGATAAGCCATATTGACTAGTCTGATCTCATTCATTCATCATCATAATAGTCTGCGGGGGACAGTTATAAAGCTTGGTTATGAGTCACGTGAAAAATCCTCACGCCTGGGAACAGCTCTCTGCTGTCTGAAGAGCACAGCTTTCAGGCTGATGGGGCTAACCATTAATACTTGCTGTAGCTGTATTCCCTCCTCATGGGAAATATTAAGCTGGTAAGTGTATATGCCAGATAAGGTGTAGGCTCCTCCAAGTTTTTGTCAGGTTGCTATTTCAGCCTTAATCAGGACTGTATTTGGGCCTTTATCTTTTCAGGTTTCTGTGTAGATCTTTGGGAGCCCCATAAATGGTGTCCCAAATGCAATTAAAAAGGGATTTATCAGGAGATTTTTAGAAGCAGCTGGATGTGACTTTAGGAGACATTGACACACACTATCCAAACATGGAATCATATCCCTACCTCATCAAGACTAAAGGAGATTTGGGATGGGAAAGGAAGAGATCATTGGAGGAGTTTAAGTGGATCACTGCTAGTGAGTCATTTTCCCAGACACAATTATAAAACCTAATTCTCTGTTGGCTAGATATGTCTAGAAATCCATGTGCTCAGGTGGAGCAGTACTATAAGGTTACGCTTTAATAAACATATTCCTGCTTTGCATCGCTACTAATGAGAGCAAGAGATGCAGGGCAGTGGAAAACTGGAACTACAGTTTGAGTGGGTGGAAATTTTTATATCACTTCAACAGATTGTTCCATATGCCTTCCATTGCTCATGTATTAATTACTTTCTTCCCATCCAACTTTAAAACTGCCCATACCTGGGTTCTTCTCTGCTCTCTTCATGAGAGCTCATTGGTAAAAGCTTTTTTACTTTCAGCTTAGTTTTCCCCTCTCTTTGCTTTGTCTTCTCTAAGTAATTTACACTCCCTCTTGCTTGGGTGTATGCCGTACAAATGTTTGTAAACTCTTTCTATGTCCCCTCAGAGACAAGGAACACACAGGCCATCACAAATCAATCCCTCATAGTTGCTCAAGGAGTTATCACCTTCTGTCTCCTCCCAGTGTGTCAGACTGTCATGGTAGCCATCGCCCTGAACTGACCAGTGGGTTCCTGCCCAGCACTTAGCTCTGTGCTGCCTGGCAGGGTAGCTGTGTGCACATTCCTGGTGCTGGTGCATTGCCTTCCTCCTCTCTAGCTAATTACTTTGTGTCCCCTTCTCTAATTTTCTGGCTCTCCTAAGGCTAGATCAACAGAGTTTGACTTTCCAGAACGCTTCCCTCCTCCGACAAGAGTAATGTTAGTTGGTGAATTATTTCCTCCTTGCTAAAAAGCTTTTGTTTTCCAGGTTGAATCCTGTCTTCATCTAGTTTGCGATTTCTACTCTCTGTCTCAGGCTGTGTTTATACTGTTTTTGAGAGGACCCTGACCCTGACTTACTGTGTAGCTACTTCAGCTTTCAGCCTATGCTCTCTTGCTTAGACTCTTCCTGGTTTTGCACCAGAATATTCCTGCACCTTCTTGAGCCCTGTGGATAAGGGGAAAGTGACAGCCTTGGGGAGAGGAGAGTAAGGAACCCTCTGGCACAGTTTTTCTGGTATGTCCCAGGCATATTGCCCTTCTCTTCCTTACTGCTGATGGGGCACAGGCACCAAGCATCTGCCCAAATATGTCCTTTCCCTGCCCAGATGCAGCTCCTGCACCTCTTCCAGGACACACCAGAGCCTCTCCAGCACAACCTTCTTCTGTTAGCTGGATGGTTTAAGCACTAGTTTAAAATTTTAATGAGGCACTCAGTCTAGTGTCTTACTGATTCGCATTGCCATGGTATCCCTGGTTCCTTCCCTCTGAACAGCCACTTGTCACATGCCATAATCCTTTGTTTACAGTCCTGCAACCCATCCACCTGAGTGATTTTGCAGCTTGCTATGTGATAACACTGAGCATAAAGTCCCATTTGACTTTATACACTGGGCTTGTCTGATAGCCAAGGTCCAAAGCCCAGCATGTCACAAAGTCAATGTAACAACCTAACAAAAGCCAAAGTCCTCAGTGAGATTTCAGTGTTGGCTCCTTTTATACATTTCCTATGCTTTGTCTTTGGTTTTTGTCACTCTGTGCTTCTGCTCTGCCTGCAGTCCTGGCACGGCTTGCCTTTCCCTCCCTCCACGTGTGGCAGGAGGGGCTTTTGCTTTCCTCCTGCTGCTGCAGACTGTCTGCTGGGGAGATGTGGGCAAGGCCTCTCTCCTCTGCAGTCCTCTGCCAGGCTGTTCTGGTATGGTGAGTGCACAGCACCCTGAGGGACTTCGAAATAACTACCCAAAGCTGAGGCACCATCCCCACTGCTCACAGCCCAGAGGCTCTGCCTAATGTTGTCATCTGTGGCTGACCCTCATCAGAGTCTCTAGGGAAATGGAGCTTCTGTCTGGGGCAGATGCACAGAGCAGGGCAGCAGAGAAGAGATGGGGCATGAAGAGGTAGCTGGGAATGGTGACATATGGTGGGGGGCGATGCAGAGGGCTACTGCCAGAAGCGAAATGTTTGGCAACCTCCGGGGACAGACTTGCACTACAAATACCATATCTTTCACTCTAATACAAAGCTGGAGTCTAAGGCCAGTGTGCTGATCGTGAGTTGTTATTTGTGTTCATCTTGGTGGGTAACACCATGGTGTGTACTGTTTGCTGTTTCACTGAAAGCAGTCAGTCCTCAGTAATGAAAAGATTTTCTTGGTCCCTGGCTAAAAGGAACTGCAGAGAGTTGTCTCTCTCTGTATTAAGGACTGGCAGCAGTGATGCTACATGGATGTTTTCTTGTGGTCCTGCTGAACAGCTCTCTATTTGGCTTTATGCAAGTTTGGCACATCAGCAGCAGTTTTGTATTTGGGTAAACCTAGTCAGTTACCAGGAGTGTTTGTAAAGAAAATATGGTAGACTGGCAGAGAATATGAGGGGGAAAAACCTTGTCACTGCATATTCCATGGAAACAAGTATGGATGTGAAAGTAGATTTTATTTTGGTTTTGGGATATTCAGTTGTCTGTGGTTATTTCTGGCACAATTAGAATGTTGGCATATATTGGCACAAACCAAACCCCAGATGTGGCTGTTGAACCTAATGCACTCGGTTCTTCTGGTCAGGCTTGGCTTCTTTAGAGAACTCATGGATTGTGAGGGAGTTATGGAGCCCTTCCACACAGTGAATCATGGAGTATTTGGCCCAAAGGTCATAGAGCAAACTTAAGACGAGGTAAACAAATACCTGAAAATAGTATGAGGATGTCTTTGTTATGAGAGGTCAGAGTACACCAATGGAGCGATCCACGCAGGACTACAAACTGCATGTGCTTAAACTACTATCCATATACAAATAGCGCAGTGACCCAGAATAGTCTCTAACAAGCCAGTGCCATTGAGTGTAAACTCAACAGGAAGGTTACATACTAATGCTACGTGGTTACATTTTCAAGCTGAAGCTGAAATGCAATTACATCCCATTCCTTTACTTGAAAACTGTTAGTTTGCAGCAGAAGATCAGTCTTACATGCTGCTTCAATTTCCAAGCTGCGCTGTTTATTCTAGCACAGCCTGGAAATCACAACATGAAGCTATTGAAGAACAGTGGGAAATATGACATTGCTGGTGATGCTCTTCAAGGAAAGTAAAATGCAAAGCGTAATCAAACAGAACAAACTGTCAGATTAGACTGGAGATTTTAAATTATTTTAGTTTTAACTAATCTGAGGTGTTTATTAGCTGAATAGTAAGATTCTTCTCTTTTTGTGTCATTTTTACCTTCACCATTGCTTGGATTTTATCGGTTAGGTATTTTCAGAACTGCAAAAATCTCACATCACTCCTCCTTTGCCTATCAGAAGCCACATCAGAACATAGTATTCTAGGATATAGTATTTCATGTTCCGATCTAAATATGAGCTACTTTTCCATTCCTAGATTGTACTCGGTCTTGCCTCATGGTGCTGTGCCAAGGAGCTGGCAGACAGAAGGAAGCGATTTGCTATTTGCTACTTCATCTGGGAGTGATGCACAGCAGGGAGCATGAGAGGGGTCAGGATTTGGAAGCTGGACCTTTCGTTGTTTTGTTACCCATACACCCATGCTTATGGAGTGTAAAGGATGTATGTGGGGCCTTTGCACTCAGCCTGCATTGGTGTCTATTACGGCCTGAGGACAAAGACAGAGAGGTGTAAAACCCATGATGCCTGCTTGTGAATTCAGGAGAACTGGAAAACAAAGATCCCACTCATTGGGACAGAGTGAACACACATGGGCAGGGTTACATCACTCACCCACATTAGGTCCAGAGGAGGTTGCCCAGGGCTGAGTTGCCCCTGCTGTTTTAACACTGTTTAACAATAACCTGAGCCACCAATGCTGCCATGACTGCAGCCAAAGCCCCTTATGAATAATTCTGCTTAATTATGGGCAAATGTCTGCAGCTGAAGCCTACTACTCATAATGATAGGATTACATTTAAATTCCTCAAGCTGTAAATACCTGTAGCTATATGTTTAGACGTTGGAGGGGATAAACTCCATTATTCTTTTACAGCATGAGCTGGGATTCTGAATTCCTAAGGCATCAGAGAGCATCTGTCCAGAACCCCAGAGGCAATACCAGTTCCAGTGCAGTTCAGAAGCCATCACCTGAATCCCATGTCAACAAAACCTCCCCAGGAGGGGAAACTATTCTACCTGAAGAATGAGAAATTGCAACTGGAGACAGTGCCAAATAGATTTTTCTTTTCCATTGGGCTGATTTCTGGGAATAAAGCCAGCTGGAAGTCTGCTGGAAGAAAATCCTCCTAACTCTGATCATATTTGCAATCAATTTTTTTGCCAGATGTTGCCTCAGAAAATACGAAAGTCAGCAGACAGTAGTTTTAGTATGCAGCTTGAAAAGGGCTGAGTTTTTATAAAGGAAAGAAAATGAAGATTTGCTGCTTCCTTGAGGTGTACAGAGTCTGTATGTAGCCAAACAATGCAAAATCATGTGGAAAGAACAGATGGGAATCCAAGAAGTTAACAAATGTCCTATAACAAAAACCTACTGTATAATAGAAAGACTTCTACAGCTACCCTTAATTGTGAAGAATAAGTCAAGAGATGCATAACTTTCTTAATTTAGTTTTCAGAGTTGACAGAGGAGAAGCTGAGGGTAAACTGGGCTGCTTTTCAGGAAATCCAGGAACATGAAGTTGTTGGACAGAAGGAAAGGTTGAGAACAATGAGTGTTACACAGGATCAGGTTTAGTTCTTTGCTTGTCACTTTTTTACTAAGCAAATGGTATGAGTTGGTATCTGTGGGATCTGTACATCCCTCTTCCATCTGTGAGGAGGAATAATAGCACCTTCCCTAAGCAGTGCTTAGCCAATATGATAATGAAGCTGTATATTAAATATATTAGATAAACTTGGCAGTGGGAGGATTTCAAGATGGTTGGAAGGTAACTTAAATTGCTTACAGGATTTTATGGTGAAGGAGATCTTGTCCTTCATCCTCTTTGAAACAGATTCCCTCAGACAAGCAAGAGTGATCCCCTTTACTGTAACACTTAAGCAATGATGCAGCTACTGTGTTATTGAACATACTAAAGGGGGTGGAATGGATAGTTTCCCATAACAGTTTTGTAGAATTGGTGCTTCCTATACATGTGTATATAGGTCAGATCCTGCAGTTTCTCTGCTTGAACTAACAGTCTCACTGGACTCAGTGATTCAGGTTTTGTTGTACATTTTTTTTCTTGCATCTCTCATGCTTTTTAGCACAGTGTAAGGATGAGATTCATGAGATGGTGCTAGTACACATCCATGGCACTGAAGAACACCACAGTGAGATACCTGTGCAGGATGGCTGCTGTACAGTGGCGCTGTGCCCAAGCAAATTGTTCTGCTGGGATTTGAGTGCAACTCTCTGGGACATGGGGTAGGTGCTGATTGTACCCAAATGAAGCAAATGCTAAGAAGGCAAATGTGATCTCTGGTTTATTGGGCAAAGTGTCTCTGATAGAGGTGAGGAGTACACCACTGGTTTGCAAGGTATTGAGAAGACCCTGTGCAGAACACTGTGTGTTATTCCAGTGTTGGGAAATCCTGCAGGCAAGACTCTGGTGTTAAGAAAGATTAAATTAGGTTTGAGACAACAGGGCTAGTTGGGATGATCAGCGAACCAGTAAGCTAGCCTTAGGACGGGGCACTAAAAGTGTTTCTATCTTTGAGCCTGTAAAATGAAATTTGAGGCAGGATGTGGCAGACCTTTAAAAATATGCAAAGGACCAGGCAATTTGCTCAGCCAGTGCCTTTTATGTATCCTTCATTTTGCTGTGCTAACCCAGGGGCATGTCACAGTCACCCTCAGAAATGCAGACTCTGAAGAAACCGCTTCTGTGAAAACCAGGGTGGTTTGGTTGTTGACTTCAACATGAGCAAGACCTACAGGAAACTCCCTTTTCCTTGCTCTGAACATTTAGCCCATAAGTGAAGTAGAATTAATACCATTGTGCTGTGTGGCTTGAAACTAGCACAACTGGAGCAGAAGTCAATTTGCTGTATTTGAAAGAAGATTAATTAAGGCCTCATTTGTTTCCCTCAGAGAGAAAAGCTCTGGGTAGTTTCCAGGAGATGATTTTTTTTTAGACTTCTCTGGTACAGGCCTATATGTTGTGCAGTTTCAAGCCCCAAATCCCTATAAACTCCAGGCTGGGACCTGAGTCTTCTGGCTCCCATGACAGCATGACAGCCCTGGTGACTGCTCCACAACTGCATGTTGCATTTCAAGTCATAGAAAGGAAAAATCTCTTAGTGCAGTGCATGTTTGTGGTACACCAAGAATGGAAATGCTATGACGAGGATGATGCTCATAGCCTGGTTTAGCCCTACCTGTTCTTCATCAGCAGATTATGAACTCAAGTGCCCTAGCAAGGCAGAAGGGTGGATGGTGTGCCAAGATTTCTCTTTTATTCTTGTTTTTCCCATATTGCTTTAATAATATTTTCGAGATGAGCTTCTCTATTTACATCTACTCTGAATATTAATAAATGAATAATGCCCTGCTAAACACAAAAATGTGTGTGGGTTCCAGTGTATGATACTGGAAGTGTAACCAAGGGCTAGCAGAACAGGAGATATGTGCAGAAGGAAGTAGGGAAAAAACAAAGCAAAAGAGGAGAGGTATACTCTACAGGAGGCTAATGGGCTGTGAGGATTTCAAAAGCACTTAAAAACTGATTTATTCCTCCACAAATCCCATTTCAAACAAGTTGCCAATGAATATGTCACAGAGGTGTTATCGGCAAGAAAGGAAAGGAACAAGAGTGTGCATGGCTGTGATGTATGCCCAAGTGGGAGATGCTGTTTGCTAGAATGAGGCCTGGCATGCTGGCAGCTCCAAGAAACAAAAGGCATCTCTGGTGTGATGCCAGATACCTGCTTTCCCACTGGAATCTGGATGTGGGGGATTGATGAAAACAGAAAAAGGTGAGTAGCTCTCCTGCATCTTAGCAGTAAGAATGCTCTCTCTCTCCAAGAAGAAAAGGTTTGTGAGAGAGTCCTCTGAAGCCAAAAAGTCTTTGGTGATGGAGCTGGGAGCTGAAGGGTGTCTGTAGCAGCCTGTCCTTAGAGTGAAGCTGTCTTAGTCTTTTGGTTTGCTGGCTGGACAACAATGTGGAGGAGAGAACAAATGGCATGGAGCAGGTACAGCACTCCCTCCTTGTCTGCAGGAGCACAAAGCACTGGGGAGGAGGAAGTCACATAGGATGGTAACATTACCAGGGCTCATGGCCAAGGTTAGATTGTGTGACAGCCTGAAGTAACATTATCTCTTAGATGATATTTTTTCTCCTCTGATAGTGCTTAGACTGTCATGAGACCTTTTCCAGCTGAGCACTACCATCAGAAATCATATTTTATCAGTGGCTTCTCTCAGGTTTCTCTCAAGTTACCTTGAAACTGGGGGCATGTTAGATATGTGGCACCTATTCAAGTCAAGAGACTTGAATAGGTGAAGTTGTATTACGTTTGCATGGCCAGGCTTTGGTAGTGATGGGGGTGTGTGGGTGTGTGTACAGGGGTCACTTCAGTGAGAAGCTGCTAGAAGCCTCCCCCATATTCAGCAGAGCCAGTCCCTGGTGGCTCCACCATCCAGGCAGATGTGCCTCTGATCAATGCTGTGCCAATTAGAAATGGTGGTAATGCCTGTCCTTGAGGGACTGCACCCTGTGGAAGACTGACCCACACTGCAGCAGTTTGAGCAGGACTGTTGCCTGTGGGATGGACTCATGTTGCAGCAGTGTGCACAGAGCTGTTGCTTGTGAGATGGACTGAGCTTGGAGAAGTTCATGGAGAGCTATCTTCTCTGGGAGGGATCCCACAGTGGAACAGGGGAAGGACTCCTCTCCCTCGGCAGCAGGAGAAGCCATGAGTGATGAACTGACCATAACCCCCTTCCCTGTCTCCCTGCGCTGCTGGGAGAGGAAGTATTGCTCAGGAAGGAGGGAGGGGTGGAGGGATGGTGTTTTGAAGGTTTTGTTTTACTTCTTATTAACCTGCTCTGATTTTGTTAGTAATAAATTCAATTAATATCTCTAATTCTAGCCTGGTTTTGCCCGTGATGGTATTTGATGAGTGATGACTCCTCATCCTTAACTCATTAACCCTTTGTTATATTTTCTCTCTCCTGTCCAGCTGCAGAGAGGAGCGATAGAGAGGCTTTAGTGGGTGCCTGGAATCCAGCCAGCATCAACCTGCTACAGAAGTCCACCGTGGGATGGAAGGAATGGGCAGGTGTGTGCAGGAGGGTGAAAAGTACCATTTATTTTCACAAGGCTGTGAAGGGCTTTTGGCAGTTGGAATGGCAGGATATGAATTTCATGTCTGTGATTAAAAATATGTTTTATCTGAATAATCCAGTGGCAGGTCTGGATCCAGAGGGCAGCAACTGTCCCTGTGGCGTCTATCAAGGTGTGCAGAACAGTGTGCATTTGCATCACTATGAGAGGTGCTTTATATCATTGTGAAACATGTCTTCTCCACTCCAGCCTCCACTGCCACCCTGCTGCTGCAGGTTTGCTAAAGGATGCCGGGCAAGATGTGGTGTGGGGCACCTCACCGCTCCCGGGCACAGGCTGCCCTTTTCCCAGCCCTGTGCCAGCAAGTCTGACCCAATCCCATTGGTGCCTCTGCCAGAAAGGAGTGTATTGATGGACTAAGACTTATGTGACAGTAAAACTCCTTTTGTGGAGTAAAAGCAACATCCATAACCATTGGTTGAGAGATTAATTGTTGAATCAGATGGGACTGCACAAAACAAGCATGTTTTGACCTTCCAGTGGAGTTTGCCAGCTTTTATGCTTTAAAATTTCTACTATCCAAAATGAAATGTTTCAATGAATTATTTATTTTTGTTTCTATTCAAGCAATGTGAAAGTGAACATCAGGAAAATTTTGCCAAAATACCTGGATTGAGACCATAAGCTTTGTGCCTTGGGGAGAGATGCTCTGATGGTGGCAGCTCCCGATCTTCCTTTATTGACACATGTAATAAAATATTTCACCTCCTTCTTCAGAACCTGGAGCCTGAAAAGATTGGAACCAATCAGTCACAGGCATTAGGCTGGAAGAGGGCTGTGACTGTTTTGGGGGCAGTTGGTGGCATTTACTTCCTCTGAAGCATTGTCAGTTGGCTATTGCTGGTGAGAGGATGTTGGATTAGACTGGCTGGTGGTCTGATGCAGGGTGGCAAGTCCAATGTAAAAGGCATTAGTTTAATGTCTGTGTGATACTTTGGACATATAAGATGGTCTGTAAATGCTGATTTCTGTGATTACATGATAAACAACAAAACAAGCACAGCTACATTAGTGTATCTGAGGCCTCAAAGAGCATAGTGTTTTTCATTACGGCTTAATACATTTATAAAGAGAAATATGTATGAATGAAAATTATGGAAACAAAGTATAGAATAGAAATTAAAAAGATCTCTCAATATTTAAAAAAGTTTAAAAAATGTTTAAACCAGTTGAACTGGTTGAATCCAAAAATGTGATGAATCAGCCCCTAGTGAGAGGCTATTTTAGTGAGAATTTGCCAGGAGTTGCACCTTTCTGTGTGCATTAATGCCATGAGCAGAGGGAGTACCATGGCAGCCACCTCACAGCTGTTTTATTTCAGAGGTGCAAAGGTTTCTGAACTTTTCTTTCATATCCAGGACAGCTGCACTAACTGATCAAACCACAGCAAAATACAGGCCAATAATTTCACTCTGTGCCTTCCACCTTTGCATCTGAGATTTCACAAAAAGAGCAGCTGTGTGAATCAGCAGGTTTGTGTGCAGCTCTAGCTCCCACTCTTCCTTCCTGCCTTTAGGCATGTTTTCCGGATGATGATGTAGTTTTTTCCTGCTTTTTGGTGTTGAAGTGCTTACAAGGGGAGTATTTATACATAATGTTTTGTGATGTATCATATTCATCTCCTACATCTGATGAAGTGATGGTAAGCCATAACCTATTATGGGCTTTTACTATGAATGATCACTGTACTATTGCAGAAAAATACGTAAATTTCCCTTCACCTTTCCAGTTGAACTACATATGGTTTCTTCTCCATAAAAAAGGGAGAACAGCACAGTCTCCCCAGCAAAATATGAATAATGTAGCAGATCCATGGAAGGCGGGTGTTAATTCAAGCAATAGAAAGGAAAGCAAAGCAATGAATCCTCCTTGATTCCCTGAGTGCACTGCTGGATACAGGAAAGTTGTCTTGGGAGAGGCAATAAAAAGCAGATGAAGAGGGAGGAGGTGGCAAGAAGGTGTAGAGCATCCTCCCACACCTGTGTGCCCTCACCCCTGTGAGCATGAGCCTGAGCTCCTGCAAGAGCCCAGCCTCAGGCCTTCCAGCCAGCAATCTGGCTCTGCTGCTGCTGCACAGCAGCCCCGAGCCAGCTGCGGCTCGTGCTCCCACAGGCCTGTCACCAGCGGAGTGACAAAGGGTCTGCCAGCAGGTGAGCTGGCGGGACAGGGCAAGGAACGCGCTGGCAGGAGAGTGCCTGCCGCAAGAGCATTGGCACGGCTCCTGTGCCGCTGTGGCAGGCTGGCAGCAGCGTGCCCGTGCTGGGTCTCCGCTCCGCCCGAGCTCTGCGGTGGCTCCACAGCCACGGCAAAGGCCAAGGGCACCCACCGTGCGCTGCCCCCGCCGCCCGGCGACAAGGGGCTGGCAGCGCAAGGAAACAGCCCGGGCTACGCAGCACCGCTCTGCCCTGCTGCAGCGGAGCCGCTGCTGCTCCGGCACAGAGCGGCGCAAGGCCGGAGAGGGCTCCAGCTCCGCTCACAGCTGCTGCTCCCCGGTGTGGGCCGGGAGCGAACGCCACGTGTCCGTGCAGCCGCACGCCGCCCCGCGGTGCGGGAGGGGAGGAGGCTCGCAGCGCTGCCGCCGGCGTCCACCAGCGGCCGTCACGGGCTGCGGCGGCGCTGCCCCCGCCCCGTCCCGCC
>VZRL01002888.1:180362-272731 GCA_013397895.1 Origma solitaria | reverse complement strand
GAGCCGGGCTCGCCGCCGGGAGCGGGGAGCGTGTGCAGGGCGGGGGCCGGGCAGCGGGGCCGGGAGCCGGAAGGTGTCGGCGGCGCTCCCCCGGGTGGCCCCCGCGAGGAGCGAGGAGAAGCCCTTCCCGGCTGCGGCCCCGGCGGAGCTCGCGGTGCTCGGGGCTGCGCCGGGAGCCCTTCCCCTCCCGGCTGCCCCGCCGCCTTCCTTACATAATGTCACCTGTGGTACCTGCGCCTCCCTCGTGTCACAGCGGCGGGTGGTCGGTGGTGACGGTAGAGCTGGGCTTTCTCTGAGGTCAGTGGTCTTAAAGTGTGTGTTTGGGCGGGAGGATTCGCTTAGTGCGGGGTGAACCTCTAGGGTTTAAAACCCCTACGTAACAGCGAATAAACGTTCACCGCTGTCTTCTCTTTTTCCTTTCATAGAGCTTTTGGGTGCGTAGGGAGACACAGGGAAAGTGGTGACTGAGACGAAGGTGGTAGTGAAGGCTGCGGATAATTCAACGTGAGAAACTTTGTGTTTGTTAGGATTTCATCTTTGCTTTCTTCTTTATGGTGCCTTAACAGTGCCCAGAGATCAGAGCTTCCCTAGCAGCTGCCTTTACACGTGTGCGGTGCTTAGGCTGAGCCTGTAGGTGTGCGTGTAACAAATCTATGGTAAATCCCCCGTGGAAGACCTGGAACTCAAAAATAGCTACACTAGGCTTCTCAGAACTGAAAAGCAATAATTGTTCCAAGTATCTCTAAGACTGGGTAAAGAATGAAAAAATACCATAATAAATTGTTCTTATTTCTAATATACTAATGGAAGTAGTGACACAGCTTTTCATCTTTGTAGTGTTCTTTTAAACAGATTAATGCAAATACAGTAGTTTCAAGTGGGCGTATTCTCAAGGGGGTTACGTTATTGTGGGGAATGGACGTGATCTCAGTGTAGTTACAGTAACACAGATTTTGTTGAGTGGAAGGGGGTGAGAGGAAGTAAATGTATAAATTAAAAATATCCTGAAGTAGTCTTTAGAATGGTCAAGAGCTAAACTGAGCCGGCGAGCAGAGAGGATCTTGCACTTGTCTGTTTGCGCTTCCTAGTGGCTTTTTGTGCATGTTCCCATAAACGCTATTATGTAATGGTGCTTCTCTTGGCAGGAATCTATTGTCACCGTAATTCCTGAGGTTTCTGGAGCAATGCAGCTTGTTCAGAATAGTCGTGGCCAGAACAATGGGAAGAAAAGTTCTTAAGAGGAGGTTTTAACCTCTTTAATTTTTCATGCAGTAGGACTAAGCTCAAGACATCTGGATCTTTTCCAGAGTATCTTTACCATCCTCTGTTGTTCAGCTTGTTGTTCTCTTCTCCTAGGCTGCGCTATAGCTGTTGGACACCAGCTTGCTGCTTACACCCTTCATCAGAGCTGGGAAAACATTGACTCTCTCCCTTAATAATATTTGTTATACTTCTCTTTTTAGTGTTTTTTTTTTTCTTTCCCTTCTGAACAGAAGCAAAGGTGATAGAGTATTTAACTGTTGCTTAGACAAGAAAAAAACTTGAGATAATGGAGAAAGGGAATGCGCCCAGTTCTCATCTCTAGTTCGAACTTGTCTGCATACATCAAAGAGAGGCAAAACGCCTAAGCAGAGAAGGAATTTACATATTAAATGCCAGTGCTCTAAGGATTGGTGCTCTCTGTGGTGTCTGTAGTTTATCGTTGATTTCATCTACCTCCTCTTCAGGTGTCTGCCATAAATCTCTTTGCAAGTCTGCCTGCTTTTCTTCTCTTTTTGTGACATGCTATTTTTGGGGGTATATTTTGATGCAGAGAGAATAATTCTTTCTAGTATTGTAATCTGGTGGCCAGTTGTGGCACTGGCAGCTTCACAGATCATACTCTGTCTTTGTGACTTTCATGTTGTTTCTGGTAGTAATTCTCTAAGGAAAACTTTGAGAAAAAAACAACTTTTCTTCTTGTTTGGAGTTTCATCTGCCCTCTTACATTGGCTTGTCCTGTTGTTTAAATGAGTGTTTCAAGGACTGCTAGAAGAGACTGTACCATCTGAAAGTAGGAAAGTATGTTTCTTTAAGGGCCACTGGGTGAAGGGCATGTGCTTGAAAGATCTGCAACCTAATCTAACTAGATTTTAAAATTGAAGATCATTGTAGAGCAAAGTAGCACATGATAAGGGAGCCATAACCTCCTCTTAGACAAGTCATTGTCAAAACCCAGGTGCCCCCATATTTCCTATTTAAAGGCAGATGACTCAGTTAAGTATGGGTCTGGGAAAGGACTAATCTCGCGGCAGAAATTTCCCAACCACAAGTGTAGCAGAGACTTTGGTTCAGTCCCCTTCTCTCTCTGCTTGTCATGCAGATTGACCACCTGTAGACTTGGAGGAGGACCCAATGTCCTTGAGTTGTGCAGTGCACGGTGTCTGTTCTGAAACAGTTTCCGTGCAGTTATCAGCAGTTTATATTTAGTGCAGCGTGTGAAGGTGGATTGAAATGGCTGCTTGAGCACAGCTGCCTGGGGAGTCAGCAAGTAATGGTTACTGAAGTCACTAGAAGTGTGTCCTGCCTGTAGTGTAGTGGTTTTGATGGAATTCATTCTGTCTTGGGGTCATGGTTGTTTTTTCATCTACTTTGCTCCTGCCTGGAGAATTGTTTCACTTCTCAGTAAGGGCAGCCTGCCATGGTCTTAACCTCAGCAATGCAACATCATAACTGCAGATTTGGGTTTCTGTGACAGTTCCTGTTGTGTCACTTCTGCTTTTTATTGGTGTACATGCTCGCACCACAGCCATCTACTGCTGTACCGCCCAAATCCGCCTCTTGCTTGTTCTGCTTTCGTGAGCAAACGGATGTAAGTTGCTGGCCTGTGTCAGTCCAGGAAGGTTTGACGCCGTACTCAGGGTCTGTGTCAGGTCACTACTGTTGTTTTTTGGGTTTTTTTCGCTTTTGAAAGTTGCATCTCTTTTTGCTTGCCTGAGATACTTCCAGAGAAGCCCATTATCTACCACTAACTGCATGAAAGGTCAGTAGCTTGGAAGCCTTGCTCCAGAGTTTCCCGGGCTGTGTCCTGTTGTGCACTCTGCTGGCACAGGGACTCCCAGCAGCTCCCCTGCCCTCTGAGCCACTTGGCTGCTATAACCAGCTGATCCCAGCTGATCAGGCTTAGCTGGGAGAGAGGCATCTTTCACTGGCAGGGTTGGTCCCACAACCTGCTTGCCTGAAAGACTGGGAGGGAGGGAGGAGAGGCAGCAGGGACTGAATGCTGCTTTAGAAATATGTAAATAGAAACATGAAGGCGTTTCCTGGGAAAGGGAAAAATTTAACCCATACATAGCATAGATATTGTGGTATTAGTTACAGTAGATTTCTTTTGCCAAAATACAGTAGTCTGTAATTATGTTTATCTAGTTGTCATGACAAGTGTGATGTCCTTAGAAATGCCATCATAGATGATTAATCTCTTGTCATTAAGGTATTCTGGGTACAAATGGAATTGCTTCAGATGTAACAATTTAACCTCCAGCACAGAGTGTAGTAGTTGGGAACAGGTAGCTAACTTCACCGAAGCACTCTCTGTCTTTTTAAGTCCATGTGTGTAATTCATCTGGCTTTGCTGTTCTGTAGTTATACGGACAGTATTTTCCTTGACTCTGTTAGAAGTTTTGTTTATGCAGCTGCAAAAATTGATTTCAAGTTTAACCAGTAGAAATGCTTCCTTGTAAATGTCAGGAAGTGAGCTTTTGTATGTAGCAAAAAAAGTTTTCATCTGCCATTTGTATGCTGGCTGTTTTGTTACTGAGTAGTGGCAGCTACTGCTCTCACAGGAAGCTTAGTGCTCTCACATGGCTTACTACATGATGCAGTCTGCAAAGTATTTTCAGAGTAAGCCTAGTGATGCTAATAAGAGACCAGTGAAAGCCTGGCCTGTTGTTTGCATGCTTATTTATGTATTTTAAACTGAAGATATTTGTCTGTGGTAATTCAAGGCGCTTTTTTGAGGAAGCTTGCATTGAAGAGCTGCAGGACCAGAAGTTAGAGGTATAAAATGCCTACTTCTTTCCCGCTGCCTCACTTGGCCCCTTCCCCCAGCTTCAGTCTTTCCCTGTGTGTTGGACAGTGGGCAGGCTCCAAAAGTGGAGCGTACATTGAGAACTTTCTCTGCAGCACAAAGGATCAATGTGTCTCATGTCGCTCTGGTGATTCCCTGAGGGGAGCTGCTATCCTGGCAACCAGCCCACTGGCAGTAAATTGGCTTCCTGGTATTGAGTGAGTGTTGAGTGGAATGGGTTGGCCATCACTGCCCCAGTAACCTTGTAGACAAGGCAAAGTACAACTTTGGAGCTGGTCGAGCAGAGTCAATGGAAATTGGCCCTTGGAATCACTTTTATGTGGCAAATGAAACACCACATTGTATTTGTGCTATGGACTAGAATGGCCTTCATTTTCACAAGTGTACACTTGCCATAGGAATGACTTCCTTGTAGATGATTGAACTTTGCAGGGCTGAAATCTACACCATTTTAACCTCATGCTCAGAAGTGAACCTGTTTCAGTACTGTATCTGTCCATCGCTCCCTTAGCTTACACTTCAAAAGTGCCAGGACCATTTGGAAAGCTTTAAGGCCATTTACCTTTTTCCTCAACTAATCTTCCTTACAGTTTATAATATTACTGTGGTTTGCTGCTGTTCCAGTTTTTTCCCTGCATTGCTTTAATGGGATTGTGTAATAAAATGAGTGGGAATTGAAAGAATCTCTGATCAAAACCAAGTTTGCAGCTTGTTTGGGAATGAAGATAGTAAAGAAGTTATGTTGTTACATTGAATCTCTTTCTGCAGGTCTTTTAGGGGAAGATAAATTTCAAGAGGGGAAGCCTGTTCATACATTGGTCTTTAAAAAATGACCAAGCAAACTAAAACCAAACAACACCCTTCCCAAACACCCTATTTCTGTAAGTGAGCTTGAGAATGATGTTGTTACTCTATATAAAAATGCAGATCTTTCAATAGCTAAACTTGCAATGTGATTTCTAACAGTAGCTGTGAAAGGCTGCTTGCTTTGAAAGGAGCTGTAGTTTGTATGTGTAGTGTTAAACCTATGGATTAGTGAAATGTTTGTCTTTGACCTATTTAGGCTGTTTGGGTTTTCTTTTCTCTGTAAATAACATCTTAAAAGTCTTCAAGGATGATATATTAGAACAGCCCACACTAATACAGTTTTACTGGGGGATGTGCCAGAATCCCCTTTGGGTATTGGAGCCCATTTTTGCTGACCACTCTCAAAAGGCCTTTTATCTGTTCGACCTAGTAAGGTGCTCTAATGTTAATTCAAACACCTCCCCCCACCCCTCCTTTAAAGGAAGGGATGCATACTGGGTATGTGTTGCCCTCTAATGAGCCAAAAGCCAGCTGATGGGCAGTGAAGACAGCAGTAATTTATCATTCTCTGCTGTGTATGGATTCATTATATTTGAAAGCTAAGGCAGAAACTGCCTCTAAAATACCCTGTGTTAGTTATCCTTTGGTGTTGGTACGCAGACTGAGGAGAATCCCTTCTGTGCCAAAACACCAGCCTGGAAGGGTGATTGACATCTCTGCTTTTCAAGAGAAGTGTCAAAATTGCAGAGCATTGCTCAGAGGGTATGAAAGCTTCACTTCTCCATCTGCCACCGCATATGCCACTGGCGAGCCAGTGGCCATATGTGCGATCATCCTGAAAGCTTTAAAGCCAGCTTCTCTCTGAGGGCCCCTCACTCCTTTTCAAAGTCCAAAAAGGGCACGCTGCTTGCTTCAGGAAAGGGAGGCTCCCGTTTTCCCCTTAGAAAGATTGAGCAGTATGTCTTTATAAGCTAAAGCAGTGTTGCAAAGATCTGTGTGATCCTGAAATGCTGCGGACTGGTTCTGTGATGTGCAACAAAAGTGTGCTGGAGACTCATTGCAAGCTTTGCCCTGGTGTATAAGTAGACTAGAAAACCATACAAACTTACTAACAGAGATTAATTAAAAATAATTTCATGGGTATGGGGAGCAAGGTTGTAAGATCAGGGTTTGTGTCTTTTGGCAAGCATATGAGAGATGTAAAGAGCAGTTTGCTAGGTTTACTTTTCATTTCATTAGCTGTGAGAACCTTCATCTTAAGTCTGTTTCTGGTTTCCTGTCTTGCAGGGCTTGCACACTTCTGAGACTTAAAGAGCTGACGTTTAAATGTGACAATGAAATGTTTAGCAACAAAGGAGATCTTTAAGCAGGCTAGACAAAAATTCCTTTCAGCTGCATGGCTTTTGCTCTCACTTGGATGACCAGTTTTCCCAGTTCTCAGTTTGTTGTTGTACTTTCCAAAGTGGAAAAGATTACCTTATTAATAACCATCTTTTTAAGTATTGGAATTTTTAGCAGTAATATTGAATAGAAAGGGTGTATGTGATGATGACACAATAAAACATACCTGTGAATTTTGGCATTGTAGAAATAAATTTCTCCTATGCTTATCTGGGAAGTATGCAATATTTGCAATCACTAAAAGTGCATGTGTGTAGCCGATGGCTGGACTTGATGCAGTTTTAATATGTGTATTTCAGGTAACTTTTGGTAAGTTTCTGTCCCACTGCAAAAACCCCATCAACAAAGCTGGAATGCTGCTGAAAAATGTTTTTGATAACACTCTGCTATGCTTGAAACTGTTCTCTTCTTATCCTTGAGATTTTTAAATGGAATGTGTGAGGGTAGTTTGCATGTTCTTTGCTTTTGACTAACTTGTGCATTGTATCTCAGACCCAGATCTGAATTTTGTGGGTGACGTCTGTACCTGAAGCACGGCTGTGTGCCTGTGTCCTAAAAATATAGTAAAGCTACTTCTGCCCCTCAAGCCTCCTGCTCTTTTACGTGACAGAGTGCCATTCTTATCCCCTCTGTATTCACAGCTAATATCTACTTTTTTTTTGTGCAGTCCTAGGTGTGTGAATCAACCTATCGTCACTGGATCATCAGTTTAATCTTGCTAACCTGACAACCGTTGTATGCCAGCCTGTGTCAATACCAGGTAAGATGAAAGCTGATGGTGTTACTTTGTTTTTCCTGAGTCTTTGCTTTTAAAACCTGCATTTTGTGCAAATGCCATGACTCTTCTGTAAACTAAAGGTAGAATGTGCTGCGTTCTGTGTTCTCCTCCTGCAGTGAGACAGCCACTTGTGTTAGCATCTCTAGCTTTTGAAACAGGAAGTATTCAAAATGTTCTTAGGTTCTGATTCCTTTGTAGCCATGCCTTAGCATTTTTCTTGACACCTCTGTTAACCTGGTTTTTGTGGTGGTCAGATACCACAAGCTGTGTTTTTTTCCTTGTATTCTTCACCCCCTTACCACTCCCTGGTTTTTCTGTAGAAACTACTGAAGTCCTTCCTGCCTTCCAGAGTTAAGCATGCATGATAAGTCACCTGTGCTATCTGACCTTTTCTCTTGAACAGAAAATGGGTTTTGTTTTGATATTTTTTCCCCTACCTGCTCCCAAATGTTACCTTTGAAAAGCTGTCTCAAAAGGACCTTACTTGTATATTTGATGTTTTAGTTGTAAAAAGCTACCCAGATATGTCTTTCAGAGAATTAAACATAGAGCTGTTATTTGGACCTCATCCATTTATCCCCCTTTAGAGAAGGGGTGTAGATTGCAGGGGGGTGAAGTGGGGAGGAAATCCCTTTAATGCTTTCAACAAGGTTATTATCCAGTGCTCTGGGGGAGTCCTAGTGCAGACAAACTAATGTGAGCCTTTGTTCTGATGCTAATCAAGATAGGGATAATTCTTCTGGCTACACCCTCTTCCCCTCAGATCCCTCTAGCATTGATAAGGCATTAAGCTCCTTTGCTACCTCTCTCTTTGCTGTGCTGCCTGATGTCCATGTTTCTGTAACTGCTACCTTGAGTGCAAAGATTCAGGTTTTAGGAGGGCCTCATTAGGAATGCTTACTTAAATATTTTGAGATTTTTTTGGGTGCTCCTGGGTGGTACTTGTACGCTTTAGTTTAATAGGTATCTTGTGGCTAAGTGTGTGTGTGTTTTTATTTTTTGTTTCATTAAGTTAAATAGCCCAACTCTTTGTTGATGCAAGACACATTGTATTGAATACAGTGGCATCTTTTGCTACATGTTGGGACATGTAACTGAAATTTTGAAGGTATTTTTCATTTTGTCTCTTCTTGGACAAAGCATACAAATGTTGTTTCTCAGATGCTTTTAAGGATTGTTTAAGAGACAAACTTCTGATCCGTAGTCCAAAGGGCTCTGTAAGTTTTCTAGAGTGAATGTGTGTGCAACCTACATAATGTTTTGGTCTATGCTGGTAATCTGCTCTCAGTCTAAACATAATCTACACAGCATCAGAGCTAAACTTGAAGCCTGGGTATAAAGTGAAATATGACTCTGCCTGTGATATAACACAAAAAATACTGCCTCTTTACCACATTGTATTTGTGACAATGAGGAAAGAATGATGGTGAAAATATGGTTATGTTTCATGTGAAATGCTTGCATCAGACAGAGCTGTTAAAAAATGTCATGCAGATCAAGAAGAGGAGGAAAAAAGTGTTTGGAGTTAGCCTCTTTAGCCTTTCCTTGGCATTAAGAAGCTGATGTGAAGCTCATCATTGTGCTTCTAAAAGCAGGTCTGCTAATATAGCGGTGCTGTTAGTCATAGTAGGCTCTCTGAGGATCAATGCATGGATAATCTGTCCTGGCTCTGGCTGGGCTGGCCTTTCCTTCTGGTGAATTTGTAAGGGAGTTTGCTGTCTTTCACTAGGGGCTCTGTCCCTCTGCAAGGTGGTTTAAGACCCTTTCTGGCATCAGTATGGGATAGTGGGATGGGAATGATTTAGACAAGTTAAAGATCTTCCCTAGAAGACAGAGACTGCATATGTCTGCACAGCTAGCATATTGGTGCATATTGGTGCATATTGGTGCAATGCTCCCATGTTTCATTTTGGTGGAGTGTTTTTTCCTAATGCAGAATTGACTAGGCCAGCGACTATGCACAGATGTGGGGTGTACATTTCAAAGTAATCCAGCCTGGCTCCTTGATGCAAACCTGCATGGAAACATTAGTTGTGGGAAGTGGTTTATCAGCACTTCCAAACAGTGTTGTTTTTTAAGGTTGATTCTGTTGACAATATCCTGAAGAGACATCACTACCAGATACAGTGTGACACATTTTATGTGGGTAAAATTATGGGCTAGGTGTAACTTCCTTTGCCTAGTACTATTAACTCAACAACTGTTAAATCCCAGGAAATGCTCATTTTCGTAGTGATTGTTTTTATGACCTGAAAATAAAAACTGGAAGATGCATGTGCTGTTGGTTTTATCTTTTCTTTACCCTTGATTTGCATATGCAAGGCATTTCCTGCAAATGGGTGCCCTGTACTTAATTATTCATATTCTATCACTTTTCAACACCCTGCTCATCTTTTGTGATTTGAAAAAGTCAGTTGATCTCTATTAGCTTTGTTGACGTGTGCCTCTGCCCAGTGTTTTCCACCATCTCCAGCTGTGCTTCTTACAGTGGTGCACATGCTGCAGGCTCTCCAGGCATTGTTCCAGACAAGCCTTGCTGAATTTGAGATATGTGATAAGACTTATTTTTATTCTCTGATGTACTTGGTGTTAAGCAACTGTACTTGCTAAAGCAAGCTGGTATTTTATAGTCCTCTTGCACTGTGCATTTAATTGCTGCATAACTGATTCCTTCTATGTCAAGCATGCATTGATTTTGGGGTTTTTATGCCAACATTAATTTTGGGTTTTTTTATACCATTTGTTTGACAGGCTTCCAGTACATAGTGGAATTTTGCACCCTCTTTCTGCTTAAAGTAGTACTTGGAGCATTTGAGAGGTATTATTCAGCTTAGAAAACATACTACTGCGTCTTAACAAGGGCTTGTGTGTATCCTAAACTGCGAAGATACAGCCAGGAACTGTCAAGGTACTCAGAGAAGTTAAAGGCAACATTTTCTTCCCTTTCAGCACCTCACACTGACTGTTCAGTTTGTTTCATCTCCATGAGTGGTGAATTTTATAGGATGCATGCAATAACAGTGGAGGTTTTCTTGTCTTCTGTGCCACGCAGATCAGTATTAAATGTAAAATCAGTTAATTTTATCTAGGTATTTTTTCCCCTAGGACTCATGATTACCTTAGTCTTTCTTGTCTTTGAGTTCGTCTTGGCTAGGGAGCCAAAAATGTTATATGTAACTGTGGTAGAATTCCCTCCAAGTGTCGAAGGCAGCCTGTAAACTATATGATCTTGTTTTGGTCACGTGTGCATTTTTGCACACCTGTATGTGTGCAATTTTTGAGGGTAGATGAATTTCCCCAGTATGTATCTATCTGAGGTGTAATCTACAGTGTGCTAGGCAGTGCTCCGAGGTGAGGACACAAATCACAAAGGCCAGTAACATATGATGGAGGATACACATAAAAATGTAACTAACTAAAACTGAAATAGCCTCTTTCTTTTAAGTGATGTTACTCTTAAAATGCTGATGATATGAGTTCATTTGGGAAGACAAACCTTGCAACGATCTACCAGTCTCCTGGTGTCCAGGAGCTAGTTCTTGGAATGTGATGATGTCACTTAACTTCCTGTGAGGAAGAATTATCATTTGCCATAGGTTTTTGCCTTTAGGGTGTGTTTGGTGAAAGAAGTTTTAGGTAAATTTAATCCAGTTTGCTTTGTATTGCTATTAAAAGCTTAAGTCCCATTCATTCTCCTTGGCCTTTCTATGATCAAGAAATTGGTGGGGTGAGCCTTGCACTTGGATAACTTGACTGTGTTCTATAGGTAACTGTAACAAAAGACGAGCTTATTTGATGTCTTCCGGAAAAAGAAGAGCTAAAATAGCTGAAGTACCAAAGCAAAACTCATAGAGTAAAAATTATATACTTCCACAATTAATAGCTGTTTCCAGTGTAATAGGGTAAAGCATGTGGCTGCTGCATGCCTTGTACTGCGGTGTGCGACTTCATTATGTTGTGGTTTTCCCAATGTGTGGCTGTAAGGTTGCCAAGCTTTCCACTGCTGGTGTAGGGTTGTGCCAGCCACACCTGGCACACAGGGAGGTGGTGACCTCGTAGGTGTGTGGGGCACGGGCAGCCGCAGGGAGGAAGAATGTTTAGGTGCTGCTGCTGGTCTCTCTTCTGCAGTAGCGCTGAGCTAGACCTTACCTCCTTTTGCATCAAACAGGAGTGCTTCCTCACCAGACTTCACTGGGCAGGAAAGCTGAAATACTTGGTGTTCCAAAAATTTAAAAAAAAAATCCTGTTTCTCTGAGGTTTCTTAATGCCTCATGAGCAGACTACATAAAGGGACTTGGTCAACTGGAAATTGCCGTCTTTGAAGAAATTTCTTTATAATTGTTCATGTAATATTGTTTGGAAAAAGTTTGGACGGTGAAATGTTACCTTTTCAGATCGTAGTGTGCTCATTGACATAGGTGTGGTTATTTTGATATCCCACAGAATAAATCTGGTCCTTCCAGATTTGAAGGCTTGGCTATGTTTCTGCTTTTCTTCTCTGTGCTACATGAGATAATGAGCAACCAAGCTGTCCTGTATCTAAAATTCAGACCTTGGCAGCGCAGCTGGGCGGCATTGCTAATACCTGAAGCTTCTTTTAATTTGCAGAGAAAAAAAATCCTTTAATTATTGGGTAGGTGACAAATATGCAGATCAAAGTAAGACTTTTAAGGCAAAGCTTATTTTATAAAGTAGAAGTAATTGTGGCTCTCCTAATGAAGTTTAATGTTGGCACTACAGAACTGAGGACACACTTGGGAAAAGACAGTGTAAAAGTCTTTTGTCTTACCTGTGATATACTGGTCCCCCTTGACCTCCTTATCCTTGGCAGAGGCCAGGTGCCACATACAGAGTAATTTCATTTTTCTGCAGTCCTGTGTGCTTCCATTGAGGTGACACGCAACTGCTGGTCAGCTCTGACCTTTTTTTCTTAGCCTTCTGCATGCAAAGGGATCGCTGTCCAGCTCTGCTTTCAGGTGATCCTAAAATAGATGAGCTATCCCAAGTTTCACACAGGAAAACAATGGATTTTGTTTGTCTCCACAAAATCCACCTTTTCTTGAAACTAATACAAGGCTGCTATGGTTTGACTGCTGTTAGCCACAAGCAAAATGAATGATACTAGACAAAAAAAAAATCCTAGGAGAATTTTTAATGAAAGTCTATATTTAATCTCTCCCCATAGTCTTTGGCTTGCTTAAAGCTGTCCTACAACCTTTCTGATTTCCAAGACTATTGATTGCCCTGTGTCTGAAAATGCATTTAATTCTGCAATGCTTATACAGACAGTAGGTCTTTGTCTTCACATTGAAGAAATGGAGACTACAGATCTTGCTACAAATTGACTGTGAGTAACTTCTGGTGACATGGAAAAACTTAAATAACAATGAAATAAAGCATGTGCAGGAGTCTGACTTGCAGAAGGCTTTAGAGCCAGAAGCATGCATCCACCTTCAGCTTCCGTAGGTTTCTACACCACACAAGTGCACTGTTTGTGCTGCACTTTGGTGTGGATATATCCTTTTACAGTAGGTTCATCAGTAAATGGTCAAGGCAAAACATTTAAGAAAATGACACTTCGTTCTACAAATTCATCATCAAAAATTGGCTTTCATAGGCATAAAAGATGAAACTCCTGGTCCTAAGATGAGACTTCTAGACAACTCTCTTGGTAAATACTTAGCCTGGCAATAGCAAAAGTTCTGATACTACATCTCCTTTTGCCTCTGGCACTTTCTGGCTGTGGGGCTGTTAGCCAGACACTTGCTGTCGGTGCCACTTCGGTGCTGCATTGCTTTTACCACCTGCTGCTTGGGAGGAGGCTGAAGAAGCCTTGCTGTCTCAGCAGTGACTTGAACTCCACATGAGAGCTATACACCAGGTACCTGGAACACTGCATTTTTGTCTTCCTGTAAGCAAATGCTCTGCTGGAGACACTTACAGATTACTCTGTGTGTAAGAATGTTCATCTCTGGCTTCCTTGCCTCAATTCCCTTCCATAGGCAGAGAGCAAATACAAAGTGAGATGTATGGGTCAGGGCAATAATACACTTGGACTCAGACTGGAGTGTTTTAAAGGGGTGAAGAGGGGAAGCTGGGACATGTTGTGACCTGAATGGATCTGGGAAGTAATGCTGGCACTAGTTAATCTGGCCTGTCGTTTTCCATTTTATTTACTCCTGGCACTTGATTGTCAGACTAGGCTTTTATACCGTGTTCTCTTTGTGGCTTAGACTGCTCAGCATTGCTGCAAAATCCTTCTAATCCTTTTTGCTATCTGTCTCTTGCAACGAAAACTCAATTGACAGAGGGAATACTTGAATTGCAGACAGCAACTGTGGATTCGGGCTTGGGAAGAATGAGGAACCAGCAAATATGGCAAGACCTTGCTGGGAAGGAGGGACTCTTGCAGAGGTGAATTAACTTGTGTGCTGTATCTTGGCAGCTGTTGAGGGCCTTTGCTAGTATCAGGGGTCTTCTCTGCTTTCACAACTCAATGGTATCCACCAACAGGTGTTCAAATAGAAAAAGACCTTATTGATCTGGTTTGGGTTTTTTTTAAGAGACAATGAGGATGCATTAAGAGTGTCCCTCTTGCCTTGTAACTTTGCTGCGTGGCAAATCCATATGTGGGGTAGCACTGCAGAGTAGAAGCTTTCTCAGCTGGCAGGCATGTGTTCTGTAAGATGTTAGAAAACATTGCTGCCATGCGCTTACCCTCACATTTGTTGAATAAAGATGTGTTTTTGGGTGCTCTGACTGGAATCAACTGTGTTGGTTTCAATTCTGAGCAGTTCTTTCAGGAACTGAAGACTGCTTCGTGACAGCAGTTGAGATGTACTGTGCTAACCGTGCTTACTGCTGCCAAATGCCTCACAGCTCCAGAGTGTAACTGTAGTCTGCTGGTGACAAAACTGGTCTTTCAGTATTGCAGCTCTGACTCAGCTGTGGATAAACCAGGCTTATGTTAGGACTAAGCAAAACTCCTACCATGAGCATTCTCATCCTCCTCTTTTTGGCATCCTGACATAAAAAGTGCCCTGAGCGTGACTGTCGGGGCCAGAATACTAACAGTACCAGTTCCTTGGAAAGCCAAATCTGGACTAGGAATGATGTGGCTGTAATGGAAAGGGGAACAGGCGTTTTGCCTCTCAACTTGGAAGCAATGACCTATTACTTTTGCTTTTAAATATGAATGAACTCATTCTCCTTACTTCAGATACTGACCATATGGTATTCCTGGTAAAAGTAGCAGATGTTCTTCTTCTGTTGTGTTTTGCTTTGGTCCACAAATTCTCTTTGTTTTCTTTCTGTCCTGTCTGCAGTGGGCTGTAATATTGCTCATCTTGAGTGTATCTGGTTATTGCCCTGACTTTCTAAATGTGCATTTACAAATAAGGCAGGGGGTGCATGCAGTGTTGCTTGGGTAGTGGGTCTGATGTATGTGTATAGGTGGTAACAACCCTGTGTTCTACTTCAGTATGCTCAGCTCAATAGTTTCTCCTTCTGTTTTGCTGTTACTTACGGCCTCTGCACTTTGTTCTTCAACATAAAACCACGTTCCACCCCACCTTCTTTATGGTAGTTTGGTTTGGTTTTGCTAGTGAAAGCAGTTTCTTTGCAGTCTGCATCACTTTGTATCCCAGAGCATTGTTTTTCTAGTGAGAGAAGGAGGATATTTTTGCATGTAAGTGGTTGTTTTTTATATTCTCCCTGCCAGCACAGTTTGTCTTCTTATGTACTCGTAAGCTGCTGGTGCAGTTTACTAAGGAAGAGTAGGCATATGGAGCTGAACTGCAGTCTGAGTGCCAGACAGACCATGGCAGTCGGCAGTCTGGATACAGGAGTTTGAGGACTGCACCCATAAAGAGTTGTTCTCTGTTGTGTCTTTTGTTTTCACGGAGAATGAAGTGCTTGACACAACACTCAAACTTTAGCCCTTGCTGGTGAAGATAACTCAGATTTTCCTATTTCATATATTCTTAGGAATCCTCATGTGGAAAGGGGCACATTGCTTTGCCACTGGAGTAATGTGGCCCTAAGGCAGTGTCAACAGCTGGCTGAGCATGCACTGCCATGCTGACCTGTGTGAAAACTTTCACACATGCAGCTGCATCAGTCATGGTTATGAACTGAGCCCTTCTGTAGGCTATTTGTCAGGGCATACTTGAAGGTAGCTTCTTCTTTGCCTTGTCTCTGTAAATCTAGCCATGGTGAAAATTTATTTCTACTCCCTTTTCAGGAACCCTGCCTGCTGGTTTTCTTTGTAAAGATAAGCACGTGACAGTATGGACATACTTACTAAGAAGGGTACATATTTACTAAACAAAGGAGAATGTCATGGTAGAATTTTTAAAAGATTTTAGAATGAGAAGGAGGTTTTTCTCTTAATATCGAGGAAGCTGCCATGATTTAACAAGAAAAAATTGTCCATAGTACAGTAAGGTATATGGTGATGAGATTGCTTAAGGTGAAGCAATTGTTATCTTTGTCTTTCATTTTTGAGAGAATGCAGATACCAAATGTGCAACAGTTCAAAGTGTGTGCATGTGGTTGATTGTGCTCTGTGGTTAACGTGATACTGAGAAGAGGCACTAGCACAGGTCTTGTGATCAGTCTGTTCGTACATTATCTCTTGCTTTTCTTTGCAAGGCCTGTGGCAGTGACACGGGGTGATTCCCCTTTGGGGAAAACATCAGTCTCTAGAGGACAGATTCTGTCTTTCTGGTGAAGGAAACAGAAGTGGGGAGGTGCTTATCTCAGGGCCCAAGGGGTTTGCTGCAGACCATGCATTGAAGCAACCTGTAGTACAGAACTGCCTTTCCTGTCTGTGTTTGGAAACCACTAGTTCTTTTTGGAAGACTTGTGTCTGCGTGCTCTTGAGCCTGTTGTTTTCTGTTTGATGCTGTAGGTTACCTGTGATGGTCTGTGCACTCTGCTTAGCATGTGAGGGCTTGTAGTTGCCACATTCAGTGAGACAAGCTGGTCTTGCACGCAGCTTTAACTGCAAAATACTGTCACTTGCAGGTACATCCAAAGTTAGTGTGGCCCCTTGGCAGAGCCAGTCAACAGACTGAATTGTTTTAAGCTTCTGCTTGAGGAGACTGAAACCTAGAGTACTTTGTCTAAGGGAGAAAGGATGTGTTTGAGGGCAGTGGGATTTATGGTAGAGTTACTCAGTTATGATAGATGGCTCTAAAATTTTAACGCTGCTCTTACTGGAAGACAAATCCACAAGAGTGAAACCTGCTGATAGCTGTGTTTGGGAGCAGACTTGGGTTCGCTGAGAATCCCACTGGGCCCAGTTACAAGGATGCAGTGAAGCAACGTTTTCATCTTTGTCCATAATCAAAAGAGAAACAGCTGCTCCGGGGGTGATAAAATGCAAGGAAAGGATAGATAAATGCTAAGACACTGAGAAGAGACAGATTTCTTTGTAGTAGTCTCATTTGTATTTACAAGATTTACTACAGTCTTCGAGATGCTGCCACAATGTACACTCTTCAAGCAAAAACAAAAAAAAAGTTGTTTAAACGCTGATGGACAAGATCAGCAGTCAAGATGACTGGAGATGTTTTGTCTTCTCTGTCCCACTGCTCTCAGTAATTTGCCCTGCACTGCCATTGCAGCACGCCATGGCCTGTGCTGCAGGCATGCTTTGGCTTAGGATCAAGCTCTGGAAGGTATGTTCAGCAGCAGCTCATGATCTCAGACAAGGAGGGGATGTATGCTTGTGTACAGGTGCTGTCTCTTGAGGAGGCGTGACTAAACTGGGAACAGTTAAAAAAAAATCACAAAACAAAACCCCCACACCCCACTCCCGTCCCTTCTGCCCCCAAACCAGTCTCCCTACCATAAAACCTGCATGCACACTTTCTGAAAGCTCATCTGGCATGGGAGAGGACTCAGTTTGGTCTTTTTCCCGGAGCGGGAGATTCCCGTGTTCCCATTTGTGGTTGTTAAGGAAGCCTTTTGCAGGTATGTACAGGGTGGTGATAAACCCTCGCATGAAGGAACGTAGCTTCCACGATGCGTGTGCAGCTCACCTCTGCACTGAGCTGAAAGGTGGGAGCACTGCCCCTCGTTCAGGGCCAGCCTCACTGGGTTGTGCTGCTGCAGCCGCACAGGGCCTTGGCGAAATGCACAAAGTAACTGCCCTCAAAACCTTGCAAACTCATTCCCATCTGCCCAGCGGCGATTTTTTTTCAGTCATGGGAAGTCCCGGAGACATTGTTAATGAGTTCAGCTGAGGAAGTCACACAAGGAACTGTGGGAGAGGGGAGGCTCGTTCTTGCGTGCCAAGTGTGAGCTAGAATGTGTGCAAAGAGGGTAAGGAGGTGTGGTAAAAATCTTAAGAAGGAATGAAAGAGAAATGAAAGAGAGGTGAGGCAGTGTTAAGACTTGAAAACAAAGGAAAAGAGCTGTAAACTGGAGAGGGTAGCCATTGGCAAAGAAAATCTTAGTTGTTAGTCCTTTCATGAATCTTCTTTTATAAATCAGTAAGTATCAAGCTCATGCCAGTGACTAGCTACAAAAATATAAAAGGGGTTAAATATTTACTGATAAGAATTTGAGGGGAACTTGTTTTCAAGTAGTTTTGCTTTTTGATTCTTGCTACTGAGTCAAATTATTGGCATGTTTACGACAGAAATAGCTCATGTATCTGAGTGACCTTTTAATTTCCTTTTCAATCTTCTAACTGTAGTGAGTAATGAACTGTAGTCAACAAAGAAAGCATTAAGAGCAGGCGTGGTGCAGATTTTATTGCGTGTTTGCAGTAGACCGAAGAGCTCTGTATTTCTCTGGGTGTGATACAGTAAGAACCTGCTGTGAGAGTAAGATCTCTGGGACCCCAGTGATGGTTCAGATTAAATTGGTGGTTTCTCTCCGTGGATCGTAGCTTACGAAATCCCTGTAGCAGTGGTCTTTTTTTTGCTCTGTTTTTATACAGCACCTAGCACAGCAAGGTCTGATTTGTAGGCTCCCTTTTTTTTCCTTTCTTTAACCTGCAAGTGCTAATGAGGCAAGAAGTGCTTGTGAAGGGCTTTTTTGCCTAGTCACATACCTGTCTGAAGCAAAAGTTTATCCTTTGGCATGTGCCCCAGGCTTCTTGTGTGCATCTCTTTCCTTGCAGGGGCTTCTGCAGTGAGTCACAACAACTAGCTGTTTTGTGGGAAAAAGGATGTTTAAAAGCATGTGCTAAAGAGAAGGGATGAGAAATGACGTTTCAGCGAAGAGGCTTTCATTGTATGGGGGGGAGGAGCATGCCGCCAAGGGGGAAGCAGCGTGAGATCAGTGGGCTTTTTATTGCACAGCATGAAAAGATCCCACAACTAAAATCTGATCTAACCTTTGCTTCCTGTATGTCTTACAAGAAATGTTTTCCTTGTAAGGCAAGGAGAGCCTACTGTAAGGAAGCATGTGGCTGTCATTTATTTCAGAAAATGTGTCTCAGCATTCAACTGTAGAAAAACAGACATAGAGACCTGTGGTAGCTGCAGCCTTTATTGCCCACGTTTATGCTATTTAAAGACTAGTCTTCTCTAGCTTGATTCTGGTGAAACAGCAGGCCTGCCTAAAGTCTTCTGACTACTAGTAGGTGAGGGGATTTAGCCAAGCATTGCTGGTGGTAGTAGGCCTGACATTTCTCAAGTCCACATAATTGGATTATTCAGCTGGTGGTAAGTCAACACCCTTCCAGAAGGTTTCTAGGGCTCTGGTTTGACTGTTGGTAAACGATTTCTTACCCAAGTCACCTATACAAAACCACCTACACTTCAGGTGTGGTTTTAAAAAGAAGTGTTGATTATGTTAATTGCCTCTCTTAAGTTCTTTAAGACTTTCATTCCTGATACCCTTTTTCCCCTCATACTTTCCCCTTGACTTACAATAGTGGAGAAAAAAGAATTCTCTCTCAGAAATGGGGATTTAATAATTTCTTGGCTAAAGATGTGAAGGATTCCTTTTTGCATCTTTAAATGAAGGTGTTTGCGGACCTTGGGTTAATCTTATTATCTAAAATATAGTTTCAGCTCTCAACTTCAGCTAATTTCAGGAACCAGACCCTCCCAGAACTGACGACATTAAGACTGTAATGTGCATGTTCTCTGTTCCAGTCTACTCCTCAGCTTTTTTTTTTCGGCTTCTGCCAAGTCTTGAGAGTCCCGCCATAGCTTGTGCATCTCTCTTTTGTTGCAGTGTCTTTCATGTTGCTATCATTGGTCTTATCTCACCCGTCTCAAACCCTTTGCATTCTGTGTGTAGGCCTGGGTGAACACTTGTAGAAGGGAACTGGGATCCCTCTGCATGTTCTCATCTCTTGATTGGTTTGCAGGTGAGCTCTGTAGCCTGCTCTCAGGAATGCGCAGTGGGCGTTGAGCATTACTGTGCTCTGAGATGACATGGCTGCCACAAGGCCGGTTCTTTCTTCTATGTTTCTTTATTCCCATCAGATAGGAAGTCCTTCCAGCAGTTAGAAGGTCAAGATTATTTCCCTAGAAAAGAAAGCAAGCAAAAATTTGGGGCTGAGCATCTTGTAACTATTGGTGCTGCAGACCGTCACCTACTCTGCATTTCTCCTTGCTGGTGGAAGTATTTGCGGTGTTTGCAAGGAATAGTGTTCCTTTGATGATGGTGGTGGTGAGGTTGTACCTGTAAATTCTACAAGGCCTCCCTCCCAAGAGTCTTTGCCTTTGGGGAAGGGTAACCTTTTTATGTCATGACTTCTGAGGCTGAAACTTGCTGTTCATCTAGTGACAAAACCTGACAGTTTTCTTTGGTCAGAAATAAAAATTTATCAGTGGGACTGCTTCAAAGAATTTAAACTCCTGCCCAGTTGCACTTGTTTCATAGCAAATGTAGCCTAAATATAATTAGCTTTTTCAGATTTGATTTGTCTGCAAGAAGCTTGTGAAGACTGTTAATGCCTTTGATGTAAATAAAGCATGGCTGTGCTTGGCAGAGATGATGAAACTTAACCTTGGTCACTCAGAAGTACATTGCTGAGTTCTGTCTTTACCAGCATGTGTTCCTACCTTTCAAAAGAGCTCACAGTAGCATTTCACTGGGATTTCTTTTCATTTGCAAGGGTGGTGTGAAGCAGCTTTTGCAGTGATTTCCAGCAGCTCTACCCAAGTGCTTCTGAGGACCAGGACTTGGAGGTGGAGACTGTGACAGTGTTGCTAGAGACCAGGGAAGGGTATGTGAGTGTTGGAGAAAAGGCTTCTGATAGCTGTTGTGCTCTGTAGTTTGCTATAAGGAGGGTGGTTTCCTCAAAATGTGCACTGTAGTGTCCTGTGGAGCCGTAGTGGAGCTATTTATTTTCCACAATAAATGTCTTTGTCCTCCCCCCACTTCCCTCTGCATGTGAAAGAGTGATTCTGCATCCTGAGGATTGCAGGTCCTGAAGTGTAAAAGGAGACAATAGACAACAGTTTGTTGTCCAGGGCCAACTGTTGCGTACACCTGTTAAATGCAATGTTCACTTATCCAGAAGAGCAGCTTTAGATGAGTTAGAATGTGTATAAAAGCACACAGAGAATAGTCTTTTCACAAAATGAAGCTTGCAAGTGGCTTTATAAAAGATTCCAATGGAAATCTGGATAGTTGCAAGTGGCAGGCCACCAACTCCTCTAGGTACGTCTGCTGTGACATTCGCAATGCAATCTCTCCCTGAACCTTACGAGTGGAGATACAGATGACATTTGGTGTTTTGTTGGGGTTTTTTAATTTAGTGAAGAGAAGTGAGGTTATTAAAAAAAAAAAAAAAAAAAGGAAAAAAAAACACCACAAAAGCCTAAATTCTTTGTCAATTCCTGTGCAGGGACCCTTTCTGAAAACTCTGAATAATGTATTTTTTCTTACGGATAAGAACAAGAAGCTCAGTTAACCTGTGCATATGAGACAGTTGCCAGTCTGATGCTGATGTTTGCACCTTTCTGCAAGATTCAGCATTTTTTATTTGTAAAGCATGCCTTAATTTTAAGTGGTTGCTCTGTTTCTTTTAAACAGTTGCACCAATGTCATTACTTTCCTGTTATTTCCTCTTGTCTGTTCAAGAGATGCCAGAGAATTCTTGAGCAAGTTTCTGGTCCTGATGTCAAGCTGTTCACATGCCTCTACATACATGTAGCATTTGTAGAAACTGACACATCTATTTGGGTTTTATTTAGAATATTTGGCTTTAGAGGAAAAGGAAGTTGGTAACACTGAAAGATGGTGTAAGTGGATTTAACCAGTTGTTTTGCAGCAAATCCTTAAACTGCAGAGGCAAAAGGAAAACAGCTTTGGTGATGACAGCTGCTGACTCTCGAAGGACTAAATCACATATCAGATTTATAAGATGGGGAAAACAAATCTAATCTTAAGGGCACAGTATAAAAGGATGTATACCTTTTGAGACACTCACTTCAAAATAGATTAAATGAACATGAAAATCTGCTGCTGTTGAAAATAATTTTAAATCATCTTCTCACTCTTTGGTGGGTCTTGTATATTAATTTTTTTATGCTGTAAGCTCTCGTAGCTGATCTCTGTGCTGCTGCTTGGAGCAGTGCGTTACAGCTAAAAACATGAAGAGGAGGACTTTCAAACCAGCTGGCTTTATACTAATTCTAATAACCTTTATTTAATCAATTCAGTCTGAGGGAACCTTGTTTCCAGAGACAGGAAATTGCTTGAGGATTACTAGCTGTCGCAGGACCTTCGTATTTATTTGCAAAATGTCTGGAAAAAAAATAATAATAGAATCAGTCTTCCTTTAAAGGCTGTTGAAATTGGAGTTGCTGTGCTTTTCCCATGAGGCTGAGTAGAGGTCACTGGGAATTCTGTGCTAGAATGTTTTTTCTTGACAAATAGTTTTATGGCTTCAGTGTACTCATGCAGGATGCTTGGGGACACCTCAAAACCCCATGCAAAGCAGGAAGTGACCTGCTTCCCAAGTGGATGTACTGTTCATTTAGCTGCTAGTGGCTTGACATACTTATTCCTTACCTTCAGATAGTAGAGAGTTAAATACACCTTCTCTAAAATGCACTTTTTAGAGGGAATGGGGAAGGATCTTCCACTTTTCAGCTCTGTGTGTGCAAGAGGTGCAAGGGGGAGAGATGTCTGGGACAGCATGTGTGGTATCTTTCATGATCATGTGCCCAGCCTATTGACATTTTAATACAAGTATTCTGGAGAAGTGAAAAAAATGCAGAAATCCAGTGCAGACTCTAATATTCTTGCTTGTGTTCTTCTTGCTTGTGTTTCATGGATGCTTGCCTGGTAGCTGGCCTATTCAGGGGTGGAGGACTATGACTGGAGCCAGGAGGGAGGCAGCACCTGGGAGTAGTGTGCTTGGCTGAGGGACAGCAGGCAGCGAGGCAACTGCCCAGGTCACTAGCAGGATGCTTTACCTCTATGTTTTGGTCCCAATGGTGAGGAGGAGTTGGCTGTGGCTTTATCCAGGGTTTGTCTTTGCACATTTTGAGTATCAGGAGGGAATCTGATCTTTGGAAGGGTTTTCCTTAGAGTTTTGAGGCAGACTAGACAAAGCCTAGCTGTGCTTTTGTAGTCCTAGGTGATCTAGCAAAACAGCCAAAGTGTGAAGCAGAAGATTAAATAACCCGTATGCTCTGACTTCTGGGTGTATCTCCTCCTGACCTAGCCATGGGCATGTGTGTGGTTCTTGCCTGTGTGCAGCACCACTTTGTAGCCTTCCTCACTGTTGCACAAAACTGTAAGATTTACTGCTGAGCAATTTGCTGACTCTTGCTGTTCTGCTTTGTGTAACTTTTCCCCCTTTCAGCTGTGATTTCATTCGACTTCCTCTAACTAAGCAGGCCTGTGTTACCTTTGGCTGTTGTGGAACACTCTCACCCAGTCTTCTGGCTTTTAATCTGTGTGGAAACCATGATGCTGGAGCCATGATTTAGGGGAATTATTTAGATACAAAGCGTCTTTATGAATAGTAAATTATTTTTTTCCACACTTCGATGTGGATTGAAAATGGAGGTGATTTTAGGAGCAAGAAGCTTGTGCAACTTCTTGGCCCAGCATATTAGGCTGCTTGCTGAAGTCAGAGAGTGGTTTACACACTTCAGGCTTTGGCAGCAAAGCTGAGATGGGGGTGTTTCCCCAGCTGTTGTACCATTATTGCAGAGGGGATGGGTAGCTGTGGGGTGGGTATGGGAGCAGCAGCATGGGATGTCCAGTTGCCCAGGAGGAAGGAATCATCCTTCAGCCGAGGTAGCCTGTGGGTGCTTGGATGGTGGAGGGACGGGCCCCAGCCCCAGCTGGCTCTGCAAAGGGGAAGTGCTGATGTTCCAGAGGTGGACTAGATTGCAGGTCAGTGAGGGGTGAGGAGCCATTGCTGCTATATAAACAAGATGCTGAGGGCTGCTAAGTGAGCAGTTACTATCAGGCCGTGCTACTTGGCTGTCTCAGGATCCTGTGCTTAACATTTTGAGTTTGTTTGATAACAGCCTAGGCAGAGGCCCCTCCTTGGGGAGTGGAGGAATGGGGATCCCTCTGGCACTTGCAGTGTGGTTTTAATTGCAAGTGGGTTGAATGGGGATATAAAACCTTTTGTTTCTTCTTTGTACACTGGCAAGAGTGATATGGCTCTGTGGAATAAAACGTGCCCAATGTGATGGGTGTCTGCCATAGTGAGGGTTTGTGGCAATACATGTGCATCTGTGCCATTAGCACAGTGCATGCTAAGGAGGAAAAGCACTAAGAAGCATCTAGCAACTTTGCAGCTACTAAAAAACAAAAATAAAGGGAAGTAGTGAGATAATGGATACAAAACTGAGCCATAGCACTGAGACCTTTTGAAGGCCTGCCTGACTGAGATCTATTGAAGTCATCCTCTGCTGTGTTAGAATCCCAAATGCAATCTTAAGGCTAAAACCAGAATCTAAAACTGCTTATTAACTTTCTCAGTTTGGTCAGTGATCTATCCTGTTGGAAGATTAAGTTTTCAGAGGACTTAAAGGACAGTCCTATTTTTCAGAGTTTTTATGTGTGTGTGTTTACCTTTGAAAAGACCTGTGCTGACAGCCAGTTGAACATCAAGGATTTGTTAGGCCTGGAATGTTCTGATATTACAAAACATCTCCTGCTGAGAACTTTCTATATAAGGTGGGATACCAATAACAAGCACTGTACAACATTTGTTGTCGTTCCTTCAAAATGGGTGGTACTTCTATGTAGTGGATATTTTTATATCAGGGAAATGTAATCATTTTAAACTTGAGTTGTGTCTCACAGCTGTGCTTTTAGGAATAAATGTAAGGGTTTCTCCATCTTGTAGTATAGTTCCTTACTTAAATGTCAGACTACTTCATTGAAGTTTATATTTAGAGGGCTTTGACAGGAAAAAGACTTCCAAATGGATGTCCTCTCAAGTGGCTGTGCAGCCTGGTGATATTGCAGTTGCATGTATATCAGACTTGATGCTTTTAGCCACATTAGTTGAAATGAAAGAACAAGAAATGGTAAGGATAGGGAGAAGCATGTTCTAGTAGTGAGGGATTATAAAATAAACCTTTACTGTACACGGGCTTTGTGTCTCTGTCTCTGAAACAGATTAACACAGCTGCAAAATGAGAATAGCATCCTGGATATACAAGTGACTTTACCAATCCAGTGCTCCTTTTTGAGCCCTGTTACTGAAAGTAACATTTCAAGTTTGGATGTGGTTTCAAGAGGTTCTGCCTTTGCACGGCTTTTCTTTATTCTCTTTCCCTGAAGCCATTCCAGTTTAGTGTGAGTTTTCTTTTTTAGGGCTTATTATTTTTGGAAGGCATTCTGGAACATTTTGTGCATATGGTCCTCTGTAAATGTGCTGTTGTACTGATTAAAGCTCAAAGTATGAAACCTAGCTTTTCTGATGCAGTGCGGCGGGGGGAAAATGCTGAAACAATAGTTTCTAAAAGGAATACTTTGCCAAATAAAGATGTTTTCAAAAAACCCACAAACAACAAAAATTTACCCAAAAACAAAACTGAGAAACATTGTGAGAGATATATCCTCCACAATCCCCCGTCTCTACTTCCTCGCATAGATTGCATAGATGTTTAAAAAAAGAAGTTTTAAAAAAATCCTTTAAAGCAGATCCAGCACGTTTTTAAAAGAACTGTTTTCTTTTCATTCACTGGTGACACGATCCCACTGCTATAAGCATTTTTGTAATAGTGCAGAAATCTGCAGTGCACTGGAGTTGTAACTCTCCCTACTCTGTGGCTCCTCCACAGCTCTGTTTTTCTTCTTACTGGTTCCTGGAAGTTCACAGCCTGCCCATGACTAGCTTCTCCTTCCTTATTTGGAAGGACAATTGGATTTTGATCTCTTATCTTCCTCTTCCCAAATTAAACAGAAAAAGTTTCCAGTGAAATTCTGTGACTTTACAGGAAACTTCTTAAAATCTGGGGAGCTAATGGTATCTAGGACTTCCACTTGGGCTTACCAAAGCAAGGAAAATGGGATTTAAAAAAAAAAACTAAAATATATATCTATCTTTTTAAAGTAATAAAATTCAAATCTTCTGTGAATGTGTCAGACCTGACATGACAACCACAGTACATGGAAATGGGGAAGGATGATCACAAGACTGAGACTGTTTCTGATGGTTTGTCTCTGATTCTGTCTCTAAAAGTATGAGTGCTATTTGCAAGAATGAAAACTGAGCCCTGCATGGCAATTGTTAATCCACAGCTGACCTGAGCATTTCACCATGCAATGGACAGTGAAAGGTACTGAATACCATCCCTTTCCCCCTTGGCAACCTTGCACCTCTTCTTTGCACACCTTGAAAAGTCTCTTCCTTCCTTGTTACTTACCTTTAAAGGGAATGTTGGAGTTGAAGCTTGTTTGGTCCACTGAGGAATGTCTTTGAGCCTGCTGTTCATTTCTCTGGGCTGCAGCAGGCAAGAAGCTCATATACATAGGCTTGCACCCAACTGCTAGCATGGAAGTGGCACAGCTGGAGGAAGTGCTCCCTGCAATCAGCCCACACAAAAGTATGCTCTGCTAACCTCAGGGTGACTTTTAGAGGAGCATCAAGTGAGATAAGGAGGCAAGCGAGGGAGGGGTGCAAAAGCGTGATGAGGATACCAAAAGGACTTTAGATTGTGATAGGAAGGATAGAGAGGAGGAAGCTGGAGAGTAAGCTAATTGCTGAATCTTGCAGGTTTATTCACTTGGGGTAGGAATATTGGTGTGACTTTGCCAGGTAAAGTTTCCAGTTATCCCGTAGTGAAAAATCCATTTCCCTGGCTTAAAGCTTGGGTGTGCCTCAGTGACTCTGTGGAGAGTTAGGCACATGCCATTTATCAGAGATTAAAATGGAATTTCAGGGTTGAACCTGTCCAGCAGGCTTCTTTCTGAGCAAACTGTAATGTCCCCTCTTGAAAGTGGAAGTTGTGCTCCACCAACAATTGTTGTTATAGCTTGTTGGGGTTTCTTTTTAAATTTAAAATTTTAAAACTTAAAAGAAATGTTCTAGAAAGCTGCATGGGAGAGAGTAGGTAAAAGCTAAACTGAAACAATTATGTGAAAGAAACAGCCAAATTTGCAGGTCATAGGCCAGACCTTTGGCACAGCTAGGGAACAAGGAAAGAAATCCAGCCATTCAGATTCCACTTCAGCAATGGGGTCGTTTGCAGGAGTATGTGTGTGGATTCCAGTGTCCAGAATAAGCAGCTTGATCTTTCCTAGTGATTCTTCTTTGTAGCAGGGAGTCTGTGCAATTTGGCTGTCTGCTTTATGCTGTGACTGTGCTCTGCAGAAATCTGCCTTTTTATAATTCCAATATGGAGGTGTAAAATGAAGCTACCAAACACATCATTTGGTTACTGGGCAGGAGATGGGGAGTGTTACATGTTGTTTGGCGTTTCATATTTCCTCTTTTCCTCTTCCACCTTTTCCCATTATCCTGAATAATTGAGAGTTGGCTGTTCTCAAAAGTCAGATGATTAAGATTTTTCTGAGCTGCCTGCAGGTAACTTCAAAAGCTTTGTTGTTTTCCTTTGTGCCTAGTTTAAACTGAACAGTATAATTGAACCGTGATGCTATCCCTAAATGTTAAAAACACAATTCTGTTTTTAAAAGCTTTCAACTCAACTGGTTTAACCACAGAAAGTAAGTGGAATTAAGGATTCTTTTTCCTCTGCTGGCACTTGGACTTGGTTTTTCTGTATTTTTTTATTTAGCAGCCAAGAGGATGACTTTTTTGTTTTAAAGCTTAACTGCTCTTTGAAAGCAGACAAAATAAGGATACAACAAAACCAGCAACTAAGGGTGAAGGTTAAATCCTCTGAACCACACCGCTTACAATAGATTCCACTTGCAGCATGGCCATGAGGCAAGAACAATGGTTGTGCTTAGCTTTTCAAAAGCTATGCTCTGCACACTCATCACACATGCCACTGCTAAGTTCTTTGCTGTGTGCATTCAAGAGTTAGCAAACAATGTCGGAGTGTTATTCTTTGAGGGGGAAACCAAGTGGATAAAATAGAGAATTCTGATGTGCATGAGAATAGCTAATTTTCCTTTGGTAAGTTTCAAGTATGGTATTTAAAAGCAAGCCAGTAACATTCCAAACATTCTGAAAACTTCCCTAAATAAACTTTGAAGAATTCAGGTTGAAGACCTGTTTTCCAGCAACAGTGACACGGGACATAGCTGTGCCAGGGATCTTGAGCAACTAGAGAGCATTAGGCTGTCCCATCTCTGGTTGTCTCAAGCATGTCCTGAGCATATGACCTTCCAAAGAATGCTTTTCCGTTTGGACCTAGGAGTCCTGCTGTGACAAAATAAGAAAAATAAGAAAATTAAGTCATAATCCTGTGAAAATTTACTCATGCTTACAAAAGGATCTTAGATCAAGGGATATGAGTTTGCATCTTCTGAAGGCCTGGAAGATAAATGGCAAAGGTCCCCATAGAGCTTATCTTAAAGAGAGCTCCTGCCGTATGCGAGTGTGTCAGCGTTGGAAAGGGCTGATTGTGGTTTGAGAGCAAGCAGGAAGTCTGGCCTGCGTGGTTTCCGTGGAAGCTGATGCCTGCTTCAGGACTTCATGTAGAAGCAACTCCTGCTCCTTGTGCAAGCAGGGCTGGCCATGCAACGAGGCAGACTCTTGCTGAAACATCGCTGGGAAGCCTGCTTGATGCCAAGACTTGAAGAAAGGTGGAGATGTCTGTAAGCTGGGAGCAATGGGTACTTTTTCACTTGTTCATAGCATTCCCTAAGAGGGTGTGTGGCTATTGACTTTGTGGATATAGAGGATGGTTTATTGTCTTAGCCATATTTAGTAGCCATTTCTCAAGGTTCACATTAAAAGGAAAGCAAAAAACTCCCCACCTTTATTGACTGATATACTTTTAACAGAGAAGAATCTCCTCCACTCTGTACCGTATTTGTGGGCACTGCTTAATTAAATAATATTTAATATATTAAATATTATCTTTGAAAACATCTTTGTTTAAACTTAATCCTTATGCAACCCTTCAGCCTAGGCCATGGCACATGAAATGGGTCTGAAATGCCCTTGCTCTGCATATTTGTGCTACTGTCAGCTTCTGCCTCATTGTTCCTAGTATCCATTAAAGAAACCAGCCCATTCCTTAGTGCTTTGTGTACACTTTGATTCTCCCAAACCCCTGAATTGTTAAGCCATGTCCCTAGAGTGTCTCTGACAAATGTGTGTGATCTACAGTGCTCTCTGGCTAACTTCGGGCGGTGGAGGCCTGAAGAGTGGTTATGAAAGCTGCTTCCCCCTGAGCTGTAGGTAATAAGGAGTGTGCTAAAACAACAGTCAATTTTCAGAGAATTGAATGTCTGTCTAAATAGCCTCCAAACCAGCTCTCCTCTGGGAAGAAAGGATATTTTTTTTATCTAGTCAGAATCTCTCTCTTCTTCTAATTTTGTCAAGAACAGTCAAGGCTGGGAACAAGTGTTACGACTTGGCTGAAGCCCAAAGGGAGGATCCTCGCAAGTGGTACCTGTACCCCTTGTCCCCTAACAATTCTGAGGGGTTTATCGATGCTGTCACCCTCTGAATGGGCTGGCTACCCTTGTGTTTCCTTCAAATCCACACTGAACTAAATCAGCTTAGTGGGATGTTACTGTAGGCAGAGCAGCATCAATTTACAGCATTCCTGGTGTGGCAGCCCTGGGCCTGTGATAGACAGGATACCTGGGAACCTGGGATTCAAGTGACTTGGTAGCTGAAAAGAGATGTGGAAACCATGCCTGATTTTAGAAGAAAGGAGAGAAACAGTGCTATGCTTTGGACCAATGTGTTAGTGAATCAAGAGTAAGCAATAATTGATCCCCCAGAAGATATTCCTGTCTTAGGTATTTCTAACTTGTTTGCTCTTTGGAGACCAGAACTGGACTGCTGCCTTCTAGGTGCAGTCTTTGGGGGAGAAATGCCTCTGGGGCAAGGTGGCACAGCTCAGGCGGCTCAGCAAATTTTGTGGTAATTGCATGCCCTCTTCCCTACGTCTCCTTCTGGCTGCTGCTATGTCACCTGGCATGCCCTGTTCCAAGGGCATGGAGAGCCACCTTTAAAAGATACCTTGGCAATACTTTCAGAGTTTGTTATATTAATGAGGCTTCATTAAATTGGAATAGGGAGGACGGACCTTTCTTGATCTAAGCAGAAGGGCATTTGTTGAAGATGGTGCATTGCTTTGTCAGAGCTGTAATTCTGTGTAGAGCAGTGACTTTTAGAAGAGAGCAGCTGTCTCCTGGCCTGGAGTATAGGCCAGAGGTTGGCCTCTTCCGACTGATAATGAACTTAGATGCTGCGTGAGAAGTCTGACTTGAGAGGACAGGGCAGATGTAGATTGACTGTCTTGACTTTCTTCACATGGAGTATGTTTTTCATTCCGTGGTCTAATTGTTGCTGAAGGAATTCTAGCAGGAAAGTGGAAGTATCCTTATTCCGTTCTGCATGGTGGGAGTTTGGTGGACAAAGCAATGGCTCCTTGTCTGTGGAACACATGAGAAATCTATAGGCTGTTCTACAGGCATAGTGGGATAGATTCACTCCTTTCCCTCCTCCTCCAAATGAAGCAAGAGACAAAAGGGGTAGACACAGAGTTTATTGTCACAGCAGCTCCAGACTTGCCACATGACACTTTAAATGTCATCTTGAAATGACATTTCAAGGCAGGGTGTATACAGACAATGAATTTTTCTTTGATAGAGACTAAAAAGAGACATCCAAATTTTAAAGATAGCCCTTTTGTGAAGTAAATATGAGCATAGTAGCGACATGCAACTAAGGAAAAACCCTCTTTTCACTAGCATGGCTACCAGGTTTATTGATAAATCTACATATTCCTCCCATAATGCATCTACTGTTTTGCCTGAGTAATTGGAAATGTGAGCTGGGGCTGTTTGAGTTGTGTGTTTGTCTAGGCAGTGCTGGTGTCTTGCTTTCATCTACTTAAGAATCGGAAGGTTCTGCCTTTCCCAGTAGTAGGAGTGCTAACCCAGGTGCCCTGTTTGTCCTCACAGGGTACAAAAGAGTAAAATATCTGCTTCTGCACTTCTCAGAACTCTTTGGGGTTATCCAGTAGTTTTGAATTTCCCTGGGAAACCTGGCCAAATAAAAAACCTAATCCTCCTTCAGTCTGAATACTCATTTAACTGAAGAAGCTGTGGCTGAATGGGGTTTTCCTCAAAAGTATTGCTGTTGTCAGGTGTAAAAAACCATTAATTTCTGCAAATTTGTTTTCACCTGAGGGCTTTAGATGTGTAATGAATAGCAGGATAGAAGTGTTGAAATGTGTTTCCATGTGGGGTTTTTTTGGTGTTTTTATTTTATTGGTTGATTTTGTTTCTTCCAGGGTGTTTTTTGATTGGTTTTTTTTTTGCTTGTTGGTGTGTTTACCATTGGAGGCCTTGCAGGTTGAAACTATAGTAGGCTGGTGAAGTAAGAGTTCTGCTGGGTATTCATTAAAAGTAAGGGTTCAGCTTTGTGCTTTCTCTGTTTCCCAGCTGTGCTTTGTATGTTTGTGTACAAGTCTAGTTTTGCTGTGACAGTGCCTCATAGACCGTGGGTGAATCTCTCAGTCCTCAGGTATGAGCAGTGTCACATCCTGCAATTTTAATTGCTGTGCTCTGTACTGTCAGGTCATTATACCTGAGGTTTGCAAGTTGTTTTACATTCCTCTTCCTAAGTGTGTGTTTGCCTGCCGGCTGCCTGTCAGGATTGCTGTGCCTCTCCAGGTGGCTGAAGAAGCATTTGATTGTACTAGCTGTCTAGTACAGTCTGCTGTGTCTCAGAGACCTTCTGAAAAGTGGTGGGGGTGTAGGAAGACTGGCTCTCTTGAAGAATTTTTGAAACAAATCCTCCAGATGCTATGTCTTCTGGGGCTGTTTTGAAAAGCTAAAATTAATTGTGAGCTAGGCAGTCTTCACATCTGAAACATTAGACAGTGAGTGAAAAGCTATGGTCTCTCTATAATACATCTCCTTCTAGTCTTTCCTGTCTAGAAGATTGCTTTTTCTGCTCCTCTTACCTTGAGAACTCTGAATACTTGGTAAGATTCCTAAGTGCTAGAACATGTAAAAGGTTTCTCTTTGTTTCTAACTTTCCCTTTTTCCTCTCCAGATGTTATAGGTGTTTGGATCAACACTTACTTTTTCTTGCTTTGTCTTTTGTTTTTCTTTTTTAGACCAACGTGCTCCTGATCAACCAGATCTTTCAGAAATTTTTTAAAAAGAAACTTCGGTGTGTAAAAGATGTGCCATGGAATGGTAGCACCAAAGAGCAACACAGGATCATCTCTTGCCTTGACTAGCCATGGGTTATTTCGTCTGCTAGTTATCTTTGGTACCTTTATCTTGGAAGCACAGTCCACAGGTAAGTGAAACCTTTATATATGCTACAGGGAGGGGGAGATGGGGAGATATATAAGTTTGGAAGTGGCTGTATATTTTTAGGTCAAAACTGGCGAAAGTTGATGTATTTGTACACATCCTTCAGTACTCACAGGAAAAATTCTATCACTACTCGTTAAGCAGAGCGTGAAGTGTCTGAACTGAATGAGTCTTGCATATCAGTAAATAAGTGCTTGTCATTCATCCTGTAGTTTTGATTTCCATGGCTTTTTTTCTCCCTCCATTCTCATCCCTTCACTGCAGCTGGGGACACTTGGACCATCTCAAGAGAATGGACTGTGTTTTTGTTGAGTGAGAGTCTCATGTAGGCAGTATTATCTGTGTGCTCATGTGAAGGGGTAGAAGCAGAGATTGTGTTCAGCTCTTTTTCACAGCTGATGAATCTGTTTGGTGTTTCCTTGTATACTATCTTCTGACACCTCAACACCTGCTACCTGCACTCCTCTGTTGAATCCTCTTTTTAGGTTAAGTTTTCCCTCTCCCCTAATTTCTTGATGTTTTTCTGATGGATAAGTGTTGTGAATAGTGTAAATAGCAGTGGAATGGGATGATATGTAAAATGGTATCAGAGATGAGAGATCTGCCTTTTAGAAATGAGTGGAAGAAGGAAATATACTGGATACTCAGAAGGTAATACATGATGTAAAGTATGTGCTTGATTACACAGTATACCCTGAAATATATCTTTTTTTCTCAGACCAGCCATGATGTAGTTTTTGTCTGTAGAGAGATGCCTGGTCATAGGATGCATGAGATGAAAGGAGGAACTTTGTGTGCATTTACAAGAATTTTGAAGGAGTTAATCCGAAAAAGACACATATATTTGACTTGAGCAGCTGTTTTAACATAGAACATAAGCTTGCCTTTGAGAAGAAAACCTCAATTCTTGACATAACTCTAAAAAGTCCTATTTATTTGACATATCATGGCACTTGAGAATGTCATGTGACTAACATTCCTCAGCATCAGTGTGGTAGAGCAGAATAAACATTAGCTGCCACATGCACTGAAAGTTGAGGTGATCTTGTATGGAAAAGTCTGCTGGTGCTGAAAACTTCTGGAGGAGGAGTTGATTTCCTTTTACTATTCCTGGCTCTTTGTTTAGGAAGGGAAAGACTGCTAAAATCAGATATCCCAGACTTATATGTCTTCCTGACCTGATTTTTGCCTTGTAGGTAATGAGGGGGTGGGGGACACACACTTGAGAGCACGACAAATTGTCATGAATAGTTAGTGAGAGTGGGAAGGGGACAAGATCTTTTTGGATCTGGTCTATCCATGTGTTCTTCCAGCCTTGCTGAGAGTGTCACTGCCTCATTTCAGATGTGGGCCTGTCAGATACGCCTCCCAGCCTGGGGCACCATCACCATCTGAAACTCTCATTAAGCACTGCAGCACCTCCAACTGAGGCTGTAATCAGTATGCAAATGCCTTGTGCTGCACGGGCTGCTGGATGGGGAAAAGCTGCCACAATGCTGGCAAGCCTTTTTAATACAATTTTTGAGACATCCAATCACATTACAAATGCATTAGTTAGGCATGCCAGAAGACCCGAGAGTGATTCTGCATTGTGTTTCCCTTTCTGTGTTCCTTTTGCTTCAGGATCTGAAACCAGTTGTGGTGAAGTGATCGAGGCAGATCATCAGCTAAACAGGATTATAGTGGCTAGGCATGGATCCATTTCCTGCAGGGGAAGTGAGAAAACAGAGGGGAGACAGGATCATAGCAGAGGGCAAGACACACAGGGGAAAAAAATCCTGGGGCAGGGCTTGCTGAGGAGCACTTGCACGTACTCTTTTTCTGAGACTGGGAGGTGGCAACCCAACTGCCAGTTGCTGGGAGGGATGGGAGTGCTCAGCGACGCATCATGGGCCCAGGGAGCTGCACCTGCAGCAGCGTGCCAGCCATGAGTAATATTGATGAGCCAGTCATCTGAGGAGCAGAGAGACAGATGGAGAACCAAAGAGTACTGGCGCAGTGCTTGGAAAATCATCTTACTCTCATCTTTGTCCCCCAACCACCTTGCCACCCTCACTTTATTACTTCGCATAGCAAAATCATTCAGAGCGAGCAGAGCAAAACGATGTTAACATGAAGCACGAGATTGTATTAAATCTCGTGGTGATAATGCTTATCTTGAATGTGGGGCCAAAGTGACATGCTTGCAATTGCTACAAAAGCTGAAGAATGTTCTCATAAAAATACAAGCATGGAGACAATGCCTGGCTCAGCTCTGAGTGAGAAAGCAGAGCTTGTGATTCATATGCATAAAACCATATGAGGTATATTGTATTGCTATAATTTTGCTGCTTAGAAATTCTATTGCTTAAGTTCCAGGAAGCTTAGAGATATATTCATGATCTGGGCAGGAAGATGTTCTCTTTGCTATGTGGTTAATGCAGAGAGCAGACTCATTTTCAGTCAGCAAGCATCTGCTCTGTCCTCTGGTAATAAATCGATTTTATTTATGCATGGATTTTTAAGAAAAATCCTCAGCACTTTGTCTCAAGCAGTCTATCCAAATATCCTTGAGTGCCATGAGATGAATATAAGTTGCTTAGTCACTAAGCACACTGCAGAATTTGGGGAAACTGTTCCCTTTTCATGGGAAGATATCTATGAATATGAAAATAAACACTGCACATATATTAACGCAAAACAAATGCAGCATTTGGTAATGGGCAAGCACTGAAGCTGTGTCAGAAGAGGAGGATTTATGGAAACTTGAGTGCTGCTTAGAAATATTTTTTGAGCTTTATCACTGTTATACCATTTTTCCTTGTCTGGCAAGTTCTCCAAGATTAGTTGTGGGAAATAATGAAGGAATGTGCAGACAAGGAGACTTGGAAAGCTCCTGAGTAATACTGAGGCTTAGTGCTTCATCTATCTCTTTGGTTTCTTTGAGGCTTCATCTGGAATGTAGCTAAGAGCCAGGATGCTTACTTAGTAGATAGAGGTGGGGAATCTTTGAAGCGTTGGAGGGGAGCAGTGGCAACCTTTCTGTCTGCATTTCCACAGATAATGTATCTCCATTCTTTCTTTGTTGCTGTGATTTTTCTAGTTTTTCACCCCTCTCCCTCCCATCTCTGTCCCTTAAGGCCTTGTGTTTATATCTCATTCACAATGGTCCTCCTGCCTGGCAATCTATTTTTGGAAGAATGACAGTGGATCAGATTAAGTTGTTCATTAAATTTTAACATGCAGTCTGTAAAATACTCTGAAAGCTTCCTATGATTTATGTTCCAAATGTGTAATCTCTCTTGCATTCATGACTGGCTCTGTCAGAAACCTATCAAAACAGGCTGGGCCTTTCATTATTGATAATAGCATCACCCGATCCTGGAAAACACAAGTAAATGTGTTGGTAAAAGTATTAAACATCCTGAATTAAGCAAATATCAATACCCATAAAGGAGAGAGTTTAAATATTAACCTTTAAAAATTAATAGTAATGCAGGCTCGGTGAATCTAAGTCCATTTAGATTTAGACACAGTCTGATTTTTGTTGACTGCACGTGTGAAATGCTATAAAGTTAGCTCTTTAATTTTTAGGATTGCCATTAAAGTGCTAAATTGAGCTTGAATAAACTGAAACTACTTCATTCCTGTATGTTGTCTCTGACACAAATGCAGCCAATCTGCTGCTTGCTGTTCTGAGGTCTTTTCAGTGCCAAGGTTATTCTGCACAGAAGCTCTTGGATACCGCTGGTATTTGTTTGCATTGCACAGAGCAGCTTGTTAGAGCGCACTCCACTCATGGAGCAGATTCAGACTTGTTCCTATTCTTTCGGAATCTGTGCGAAGCAGAGTTTTCCTTTGTCTCTGATTATGCAGCTGAAAGGAAGGCGTTTATACAGCTAGGAATGAATTCAATGGCCATGAAAACAAGGACACTATAGCATTGGATGGCCAGACAGAAATGTGGAAGGTGTCATGCATGAACAGATGATCTTGATTCTAACCTGTATGCTTCATGTAAGTGTGGGTTTGGAGAAATGACAGCCAAAAAAGCAGTGTGTGTTCTTCATGGAGAGAAGGGGGAGCATTTTCAGGATCAGTTCCTCTTTCCAGTCCCCTTGGAGAGCTTAATAAGAAGCCACATAATTTGTTTAATTTTGAGGAGTTCCAGTGGCTGAAGGATGAATTAAAGCTTTGTGATATTTAGTGCTAACTGCTGGCTTAAATCATGATAGCATAATAATAATAATCCTGAATTTTTCTTTTGTCTGTCTTAGGTTGGCTAAGCAAATCCAAAGGACCTGCATGTGAGTAAACTTATATTCACTGCTGTACTATGAGAAATGGGTGCGATATTTTACTGGGTAATATAAAGTGACTGTGAGCTAGGATTCCTATTATACTTTTACTTGTGTTGGTTAGGCTGAGATTCATCTCTATGCCCCATTTTCATTTTTGACCCTTGAATTTGGGAAAGACAGCTGCCCTCTGTTTGAGAGAGGGAGGTCAACGTCCTGTCTTTCACTGAGCTTGTGCCTTCTACAGCATTTAACTTCAAATGACTCAAGAAAACAACAAATCAGAATAAATATTTCATCAGATGCTTCTTGTGAGAGTTTTGAGAGGCTGACAGCGTATTGAGAAGACAGGGAGGACAGGCTGAGGCAAAAAAATCTTTTGTTGGCTTTAATCAAGAAAAGTGAACATCTCAGCATGACTGGTATATATTCCATTGGATACTTCTGCTTTTCATTTCATGTGGTCAGAAAAAATCTAGTCTTTCTAGTGGGCATGTTGTGGATATATGCAGCTTTGGAAGGAGTTGGGAAGCATATTTGGTTTCCTTATTTCTTCTAAATATATAAAATAAAATTGTATGTACATTTTTTCTAAACTCTGAAATATGATGTGTTTAGTCTGAACTTTCCCCCTCCTTTGAAAAAAAAAAGAAAAAAGAACACAGGAACAAAATCTGAGGGGAATGGATGAATGAAGAAGAATTTAAAGGTGTGGGGGGGCATTTTACCACCTATCAAATTTTGATCTTCAGAAAGTGTGGGGGTTAAGAGAAGTGCTGATGGAATCGTCTGAATTCTCTTATTCAATGCCTGCATATTACTCCGGGCAAGAAGAGTGGTATCATACACATACAGTATTAAGGGGCTTTCAGTTCTTGGCTATGGTTGCTAGCAGGAAAATAAGCTGTTTTAGGAAAAACCTCAAGAGTTGTCTGGTCCAATTCACCATAGCTTCTGGGGTTAGAATGAGAAAGATGGAAACTGGTAGGAATTTCATTGTAGAGGGAAGCAGGAGGGGCGCTGAATGTCATTTGTTCTTCAGGAGAAACTAGCTGTGAACTACAGTCCAGGTTCTGATTCATCACCAATCTGGTGTCCCTTGAGGACTGCTGCCTGCTACGCTGAAGATACAGATTCCTCTGTCTTTTTCTTCCTATTTTCACTGAGTCCTTCTTCTTTATTTGCTTGAGTCAATCATTTGGGAAGAGTTTGAGTTTCTCTTAGTATCATGGGAAAAGTCCTGACAGTGGGATAGAAGAAAGTCTGCTTGTTTATCACCTTTTGCCAATTCCTTTCCTACTTCTGTCCCTTTTCAATCCTACAGTGGTTCCCAGTGCAGCTGAGGCACTATTTTTTTAGCATATGTGGAATGTTTTTTATCTGTGCAACCCATGTGTGCCATTGCTTCTCCAGCCCTTATGCTTAACTGAAGTACCACAAGCAGTTACCACTTGCTGTTTATACCACCAGCTCATAGTGATTCTTCAGTGGGGATGGCAGAGCAGGAAGTAAATTTGCTGTGGAACTGTGGCAAACTTCAGCTGGGCTGTTTCTGCAAATAGTGCTGGAATGGCTGGTGTGTGGTGTGTAAAGCTGTGGATATGACCTCAGCATGCTGACATGGCTGATAAGGAGGAAAAATGTGGTAGGGCAAGGCAGGAAACTGTAGATTGTTGAGTCTTCAGCTTTTGTGGCTGAATCTGTCAAGGCTCTGCTAAACCCAGGTATCTGTGTCTAGATGAGGACTGCTAAAACACTGCTGGGAACAAGCTGCCAGTAGTCAGGAGTGAAGGCAGGATACTAAAGGCACTTGAACAGCAAGCTCAGTAATGTTTTACCTTTGTGAGAGTAATTGGAACAGGATTATGGCGTTGTCACAAGAGGTTGTACCTCCTTATCTGTGTGTGCTGATCTGCATCTAAAAACACATTTTCCTTTTAATGAACTGAAACCTCTGGGTAGCATTCATCTTCCCCTACAAACAGGAATTACCAAGGCTCTGCTTCTGCAGAATGTTGCATTGGAGTTGGAGAACTGCTTCCAGAGGTTGTTGAAGGGATTTGAAGCAACCCCTTAGGTGTGGGGATGCATGGATGAGTTACAGGATGTGCTAGACAAATTGGGCTGGAGGGGACTTGCTGCTAAACAGCTGAAGAATAAAATGAGCTTTTGGGCCAGCCTAGTACAGTGATCCTTTTATTATGGAATGGGGAGGGGGACTTCTGGATTTCCTGTGCTGAGAGGACTGCCTAATCTCAAGAGAATGTGGGGATGCTCTCTCATTGCTTGTGTACTTTGGCATGGCTGGTGCTGGATGGAGATGCCTCCTGTGTTCCTTCTCTATAGGTTCAATACTGTGAATGCAAGAATAAGTGTGTTTATCCACCTGGAATAGTAAGAATCATTTCAGTGGCAACAGAAGTCAAAGAATTGAATGGTAGGGTAACAAAAGAGCATCTTGAAATCCTGTGGGCTCAGCATTTTAGGTCTAGACAGTCGTCTTAATTCAATTGGGAAAATATTTCTTGTTCGAGAGCAGAAAAAAACATTGCTGCTGCTTTTGAGATGCATCTTTGTCAGTAAAGGGAAAAATATGTCTTATTTGAGAAATGTTGCCTTGCTGTAGAGTAAGATAAGCAGCTCTGGTGGATGTTGTCTTGAGTTTTCAGCCCACAGACAGGGAAGAAACATAGTAAGCTTTGACGCATGCAGAATCATAACTAGAAAGTCGAAGGCTGCTGCCGCATTTCTGGCTAGAAAGAACATTTTCTATGCCCCGAGAAAAAGACCAACATGGTATGTAAAGAATTTTGTGTCAGGCATATCCTTAGGCACTCATAAAACTGTCCAGAAAGAGAATAAAACTTTTTTGTACTCTTACCAATTTTGTTGTTTAGACAACTTTTGTTCTGCTTCTTTTTCAGCAGAGGGGTCAGTTGAGACAACAGGTGAAGTTTTTCTATTTGAGGTAGAACTAGAATATTTTGAAGGAAAAGGATCTATCTGGAGACTCTGCAGGCATAGAAAAGGACTAGGGGCAAATGGAGATTTATAGGAAGATGACAGAATAGATTGAAGGTGAATGAGGATCAGTAGAGAGTAAGATTCTAGGAAGGAGAGGAGGGGGATAGGAATGCACAGCAAAACAGGAGAGTGAATGTTTCCAGAAGTAGAGTTGTGAAAAAGATCCTAGTGGTTTAAAAAGCCAATTAGTGGCTTGGTGGTTAAGTAGGGCAAATCCTAAAAGAAGGTAGTGTTTAGTTATGCAAGCAGATCAGAGCAGTTGCAAATAGTATGGCCTTGGGAGGGAGAACTCTAGTAGAAAAATATGCGTGTTTATTTTTTGAGGGTTAGGTAAGAGTGTCTGAATGCAGGAAGATGCCTCTACAGCATCAAGGTTTTGAGGCTTTTTTGTAGGCAACAAGACTGACTTGTGAGACACTGACAGAGAGCTTAAGAATTTAAGGGTTACAAAGTGTGTGTGCCCTCCAGGGACTGATGCTTCAGTGCAGAAATCTGAAGGCAGAAGCAAATCAGGGTGAAGATGCCAATTACTGGAGCACTGGCTGTGCCTGTCTGTAAGTGCTCTAACATCATGGATGGTGATCTGGGCGGGTGAGAAACTGAAAGCAATTTTGTGTGAAAGATGATATAGGAAGGAATTTCAAGTGGAAGTTGCTGCCATGTTTAGAGTATTATCTGACTTTCTCAAAGTTCTGCTTTTCTTAGTTTATATTCACTTTAATAGTAAAAAGCTGCTTTGCTCTTCCTCCTATCCTGCATTTGTTTGGTTGCTTCACCCACTATGGAGGAACCCTTTTTGTAAAGAAGGTAAACCTGTTAAAGCTGCCTAACCCTGGATCCTTGTCAACACTCCTTGCCAATGATGATGCTTTCCAGGTGGGGTCTGTATGTCACTGTATGTGTGGAATGAAATTATATAAGAGTGGGTAAGCGACTTCTGGTGCTACCTTTATTCTGGACCACTAGCATGTTGGAGGCTTATCTCCAGGAGACTTAGCTGATGCTGCAGAGGCCTTTAGGAATGTGCTTCTGGTGTGTCATACAAAACTCACAGCTATTGATTGATCTCTGTCATGGAGGTGAGAAATGTGGATTTCTAACAGTTTCCTTGTGCCCGTTCCACTGGCAACTGCAGAGCAACTGTCTTTGAAACTCAGAGCCCTGGGGGTGCCACTGCTGTGTAACCTGTCTCTAGTAGTTCAAGTTTTAGGCCTGCTGGTGTGCTTCTTGAAAAGGACCCATACTGTAAGAGTGGTGCTGAGCCACACTTCGTGCTGCAGCACATCATCTCTTCTTCACAGGCAAAGTGTATAAAGTATCCATAATACTCTATTATCCTAAAGCTAATACTTCCCCTCTGACACTGGTTTTGCTTTCCCCAGCAAAAGTAACAGCTGAATGCTCCTGGAGAACAATGTTCAGGTTTCATTGTAAACACTTTCTTTGGTGTAAATTACTTATGTTGTAAGATACTAAGAAAAGGTAAAAGCTTTATCATTCACATGTTTAGATTCAGCTGCCACTTTTCTCTCAAATGAGGAAATTATTAATTTTACATATGTAAGCTGAAAAATCTGAGCATAGTCACAAGCTGCAATGAGTTTGCCTTTGAGAGTAAGTCTTAATGAAACCCATGAAGGTGATAAGTTTGATTTTTTGCAATTTTATTGTTTCAGTCCTCCACTTCTGTGCCTTTCCTGGCAAACTACTGTTGCTGCAAATGTTAGTGCCATTAGCCCAAAGCAGGGTTGACCTTTGAGCCTTCTCACTTTGAATCTCTTTATTTGCATTTACTTCTCAAATATTTAAATGTTATCTTCAACTTGACAGTTCGTGCTTTCATGGTGACTGTTTCCTCCATGGCATTTAGTAAGCTAGACTCCACTTTTGGAACAGCTGAGGGAAGATGTACAGTGCTGGGAGAGCTGAGCTCTTTGTTGGTACAGTATCCTCATTCAGTTTTGTCACTGGAGCAGTAGGGAAACACAATAGAGGCCGATCCCCATCCTGTCAGTCAGGCCCTTGTCGCACACTTGTGCTGTGTGGGAGAGGAGGTGTGTGCAGTGCTGGCCAGATTGCTGTCTGCTGGCGTAAGACCATGCCTCTGGTGGGCAAACACACTGGAGGTGCAGTGTGGGGGTTGTGCTGAAAGAGGTTAGCTCCTGTGAGAAGTTCTGCCTCCTCTTAGCACCCTGGAGAACTGACTGCCTCTCAGCAATTGCCTCCGGCTGTGGAGACTCCTCAGGGCTGGAGCACCCTTTCATATTTTCCTATCAGTATTGCCTTGGTTGTGTTTGGTCCCACTTCAACCAGGTCTTTCCAGTCATGAGCCGGTCCTATGAATGAGTTGAGTCCTTGGGTAGGCGGTGGTATGACTGCATGGGGGAAAAGGGACATTGCAACCTGTCATCTGTGCATAGGTAGGGCTGCTTTTAGCATCCTTGATTCTTGCTGTTAGTAAAACGAAGAGGGACTGGTATAAGCTGCTAATTAGGGGTGTTGTGAAGAGATTCATTCTCTGACTACAGTCAAGGTGAGCAAATTCATAACTGTTTTACTGCATAACTCTGGTCACTTGTCTGAGGCAGGTCAGGAGTATTTCATGCTTGGCTGCATTGGCTGCCATGGAGGGATTTGAGAGGATGAAAATTAATGTCTGTTCTACATCCTCTGACAGCAGGGAAGCATCTTATCATTAAGTCTGTTTCCATCCGCTGAACTCTTGACTTAATTAGTTGCTTCAGATGGAGGAAATTTTTTTCCTGACTTTGGTTAGTTAGTAGCACCAAGGGAGAGTGCCTGCAGAATCTGAGTTTTTGTGGTTTTATTTCTAAAAAGCTGCCACTGAACTCAGGGCTTTAAGGCTGCTTGCCAGCATGCCCTGTGCACAAATGAAACCAAACGCATCTCTCTTTCCAGAGTGGTCTGTCACCTTTCTTCTTTCTGTGGCCATAGAGACTCGCCTCCTCATTAAATACAGATACTTCTCTATAGGTAAGAGTTCAAACACCTAAGCAGGAGCAGGATGAGGGACTCTTATGTATTATTTCATTGACTCATAGAATGTGCTGAGTTGGAAGGGATCCATCAGGATCATAAAGTCCAGCCCCTGGGCCGGCACAGGACACCCCCAAAACTGTACACAGGACTCAAGATGAGGCCACACCAGGGCAGAGCAGGGCAGGACAATCACCTGCTTTGACCAGCTTTGACTATGAGGTTAGGGTAGCTTCACCAAATGCCACGGTGAAGTGGGAATTCCTGTAAATGCAGCAGTGTTTAAGAATGGCAGATGTTTCTGTCTGTAGTTTGCTTTTCCAGTTAACCTGTATTTCACTTGGTGTGAAACTTAGCTTGATTTACTTCTCAGGCATTGTGGTGAAGGTCTCTTTTTTATGTAGTGGGAGATTCTCTGGGAGATGGTAGGAAACGGAACAGTAAGTTCCAGGAAACACTTTTGCAGTAAATCCTGTAGTATTTACAACAGAATCATCACTTGAAGTTGGCTTTCCCTGACTGGTATTAGAGGCAACCATACCTGAAAACTGAATTGAAAACAAAACTAGAAAGCCCTCTGGTAACCATCTGTCAATTGTTAAATATCATGTGATGGCAAGATGAAACTTGTGGTGCCTGGTGTGGTCTCCAGTCACATCACAGCAAATAGTTCCAGTTGCTTTTGCTGGGGAAGTTGGCTGTTCTCTGCCCCTTTGGAGTAGTTTTATGTATGGGAGGAATTTCTTCCCAAGGCTGAGCTGGTTCCCCGGGTGGTAAGGATAGGTGATAGGTATATTTATGTTGATTAGTTTCTTTGAGCCATGCTCTCCTACACTGATACATGCTGTGCCCAGTTTAATGACCAGCTGTAATGATTTTTACTGTTGTGCAGCTGTTTAGCAGTAGCAAGATGGCAGTCGGGGACCTTTTGCTTTGTCTCGTTTCAAGTCTTCCCGGAGCCCATCTTTGTCCTGGCTCGCGTGTTCAGCGGACACAAGGCTGCAGCGCACGGCTGCTGCACCCCCAGCCCGCACACATGAATTCATCAGCTTGATCTTTGCACCCCTGCCCCTCGGGAGGGTCGGATGGCAGCTGCAGCTCCTGTCAAGCATGATGCCGGGCAGGGAGCTTTGGGGAGGAGCGTTACAAAAGGCCCAGTTTAAATCATCTGTGTAAGGGCACAGCAGAGGCTCTGTCACTCAGGCCCACGCTTGTCTTCTGGTGCTATGGTTGTAATGACATTAGCATTTCAAAAAGGGGATTACCACAACCCCCGGGCTCCGAGGGTAGGGTATTTTGGCTGTTACTTGAAAAGCTGCTTTCTGGTTACCTCTGTCAGTTTTTCCCCCTTCTCCCCCCATGGATCCTGAAGGATTGATGAAGGTGTCCATGCCATGTTAAAAGTGGGTTGTTGTTGTTGCAAGGAAGCTGGTGGTTTATTGGCATAAATGTGGGCTGGCAGATACAAAGCTATTTCTGATAGCATTATTTCTTGCCGATTTGGGGTGACTGCCTGAGAATTTCCTGATGGAAAGGTTAAAGGGTCTCTGTTGTGATCACAGCTGTATGCTAACGAGCTATCCTAAAGTCATGCTTACAGGAAGAAGTTACATTTTACTAGTTTGTCTTGTATATTTCAACCAAAGGAAATGGGCAGCGCATGCATCCTATTCATTGTCTGCCTTCCACACATCTTGTGGTATGAAAAAAACCTTTCTGTGCCCAGGCACAGGATTTCAGGGTGGTTCCTTGGGAAATGATTGTATTTTTATAAGGTCTTGTTTAGTAACAAAAATTCTTTTGGAAACTTAACTCCTGACTCTTGCAATTCTGTTGCATTACCCTCAGTCTGATCAATATTCAGCTGATCATTTTTCGCTAAGTTCACTTTCCCTTTCTGATGTTACTTGTGCTAGAAACTTGTATTAAGGCTCTAAATATGCTGGGCTCTGGTGGAAAATCCCTGTGGTTGCTACTTCCTCTCCCGTTCCATTAGCTATAGAAATGACTGGTCAGGCCAGGTAGGTTGCTTGACTGGTCCCTGGGGAAGAGAATAAAGGGAATTGCCTTCTTTTCCTGGCAGAGAGAGGCAAAACTACTTGTGCAAGCTCTCCAACCATGTGTGGGCCGTAAAATTATTAGCTGGCCCACGGTGTCCAAAACAGGAGCCCCTTGCCTTGACTGAGCACAGTTGGAGGGGGTGCAGTAGGAAACGCTGGTGGTTGCCTGGAGCCTTGTCTGGAGCAGTCCTGCTAGCGTTGAATAGGCAGGGAAAGGTGTGTTTTGAAGAGACATTATTAAATATGTAGGATGAAGTGCTCACAGGCCTTAATCTTTGAGCGTGGCCATAAGGACTTCTGTCGCGTGTTGCCATGGGACAGCTCACCAGTGACTCTGCAGAGCAGGGCTGACGTGCCGCAGGTGTCCCTTGCTCTGGGTGACTCACGGCTCCCGCACAGCTGCAGCTCTTCCTGAGGGACATGGCAGGCCTAAGCCATAGATAAGCTGTCCCTCTGGGCACTAGGGAGGAACAGAGTAGTTTCCTCTGCAAATGCAGTACAGGGTATTTGGTGTGCTGAGAAAAGGAGGCGTTTACTTTATCTGTGTGAAAACAGGAACTGTGGAAGGCCTTCCTGTAGTTTGGTGGCTGCTGACATGTGTGTGCACTTATTCAGTGTATTTCTAGCTCTGCCCATCTCCAGGCGTGTTCTAATCTGCTTATTTCTGTAGAGCACTTCTGTCTATAAACTTCAACAAGGATGGAGTGTCTTAAACATTAGATGTTCAATTGAACCTGCACGGAGGGAAGGTGGAGCTTCTGAGTGCCCTGTGCTGGACAGAAAGCTGCAGTCGCTCTGTCTTGTCTGCTCGTTTTTCCGTTCCTGCAGATGTAGCAGCAGACACAGCTATGCAAACCTACCAGCTGTCCCCTTGGCAAGTTAGTCACCAAGTTGCTGTGCAACCAGCTAGAGTTGTACAGGCTTTTGAATTTGCAGTTCAGCTTAGCTCCTATGCATCTATGTGTGGCTAGTTTTGGTATGTGTGAGTTTCTGCATCCTCTGTTTGAAACTCCTTTTCTGGTAGTGATGATAGAAATGAAATATTCAGTATCATGGTAGAAGCAAGCTGCAGAAAAAGTAAAAACTGTAGATCTGAATGCTGTGAACTAAAAACCTAAGAACTAAAGAATGCAAGAAGCGACAAACAGCCTGGTTTTCTGAGAGGCTGATCAACTTTTAGGTTTACTGTGGGGGAAACCCTCTTATTCTTTCCAATTTCAGGGCAATTACTGTTTTAAGGTTTGCAAAAGAAAGATAAGGACAGCAAAAACCAGAATGAATAAGCACCAGTCATAATATTTACTGAGTTAAGAGCATTTATAATTATTATGGAGTAAGAGGAGGGGAAAAAGCATGAAGGAGAAAGTAGTTTTATTTCCCTTGCTCCCTGTTTGGATTAATGAATTTAATTACTTGGAAATAGCTAGTAGCAAACTTGTGGCTTTTTTCAAATGTACTTCTTACAAGACTGCAAATTTTAAAAGAAGAGGCAATTCAGTAAAAATAATTGAAGACATAAGACCTTAACCACTATATCCCTCATTGCAAGTGCTTTGTGTCAGTCGTTGAGAACTGAATTAATCTGCCTCTGATGTATTGAAAGGGCAGAAACCAGGGCAATATACAATGCAAATCTAAATGCAGGGAAGCAAGTGAGATACTGATTTTCAAATAGATCCTTATAATAATGTTGTTCTTTCTTTTGTTCCTGTCAGCAAAAAATAGAGACAAATATGGAAAGGAAATGGCTATATGGAGTAATGGGATTCTGTGTAACAAGCAAGAGTGCATAAGGTGGGAGAAAGTAGAAGGGGCAGAGTGCCAGAAAAGCGTCTTAGTACCATAAATAAAGCATATGTCAGATATTTCTCACTTCTTAATGGTATAGTTTAGATACCACTAAATTGTTCTTTTGCCAGCTTGAACAGGTCTTTATAAAGTGATACAGCAGCTAAGCAAGTAAATAGCAAAGAAAACCAGCATTGCATTTTCTTTAAATTAGGAGGATACCAGGTGGGATGGCTCTGATGTCATTTACCATCAAATGAATCTTCCAAAGTGCTTGTGCCCCACTGGTAATCGGTTGGGAGAGGTTGTCTCAAGTCATGCAAACACTGCTGAAAGTTTTGCCCAGTGTGTTTAACAATCTGAAAGAGTGATTTAGTATTCTGCTACTTAAATTTGTAGGCAGTACATTACTGAAAGAGAGCTACAAAATTCCCATGACAACTGAGTAACATGAGATTACTCTGAGTAACAGAGCAACTCAGTAACATTTGTAAATCCACCAAGAGACACTGAATCTGGCTTTCTTCAGTGGTTGCTTGACCATGAGCAGACTGAGGGAGCATTTGAAAGAAGACTTAAATCCATTCCTTTAAACAATTTGCAGTGGTGGCAACCTGTTCTAAGGAAGGCAGTGTAGTACCACATGCCTTTTCCTCTTGGTGGGTCTGTATCCACAGACAATACTGTCTGCACCTACTGCAAAACCATGCTTCCTGTTCCTCTCAACCACTGTAGCCCTGGAGATTTCCTTGACCGCAGTACAGGCCTGTCGGTGCAGGCATTTTGCACTTCTGGGCAGAAACTCACTACAGGCTGGTTGCTCGAGGATTTCCAGGTTAAGTTTCCATTGCCATGAACCTTACTTTTGACCATTTTTACTGAGGAGAGTAAGTCACTCAATATGTCTGAATTTTCTATCTGCAGCTACATGACTTCCTCTCAGAATGGACTGTTATGGAAAAACTTTCTGGGAGCTTTTTGCAGAGGCTAGACTGGAAATCTGTTGCCAGTAGATGTTTGCAGAGGCTAGACGGGATTAGAAGTTTCCAAGCAGTGGTCTTTGGAACACATAGCAATAGCCCAAGTAGCTCTGCCTGCCACATGATGACAGCTTCTTACTTTCAAACTGTTCTAATTGTGTTAAAATAAAGCTTTGAATGTTTCTTTGCTTTTTGGTGCAAGCAGTTTCTGTAATTGGCAGAGGTATGTGCCCTTGAATAAGAAGATACATGATTACAAACTGCCTCTGTAACAGAGGAATGCTCTTGTTGGAGTGTGTTCTACACACTAGGGTGACTTTCATTGTGATGAGGGGTTTAAAAAGACCGGTAAGTGATAACATGAAAAAGCATAGCTATTAAGAGGAAAACACAGATGCAGTTGAAATCTAGGCCTGGCAGTGTGGTTGTTGCAGGGTAGTGTGGGATCAGTGCCTTACCAGAGCAGCAAAGAGATATTGTGATTTGGGTTCTGTTTACGCTGTGAGCTAAAGAGTAAATGTCAACTGTCTGGTTGTCTCTTGTCCCCTGAGAATGAGTGACAGTGACAGCTTTGATGTGCAATAACTAGGTTGCTGTGATTTGTGTTTGTGGCTTTAAGTTTGGATGGTTGTGAGGGCAGGGCTTTGAAAGTAGAACATGGCATTTAATATAAGCAGATGCCTCCACCCTACTTTCTGATAAAGCCATACTGCCTGGGAAGAAAAATGGGGAGAAAAAAGTCCAGTGTCATAATCCAGGTGACTTTTCCCAGTGCTTGGGAGACTTTTGCTTTCTTTGTCTGCAGGCAAGATAGCAAAGAAAAGCATCAAGAAGAGAAGTGGGTCTATCTTTTGAGGAACACTCTAGTTTTCCAGATGTTAAATACTCAATTTCTTGGGGGATCACTTTGACTTCCGGTGGGAGTTGACACAGTATAATGGTGTTTAACTGTAAAGTAGCCTTTACACAATTGCAGCATTAAGTTAAGAACTGAGAATCTATTTTGATTTTTGTTGCTGGGTGACTATGAGAAAATGAAAATGTGTGTCTTGATAGTGCTAATTCTTGAACATGTGTTTTAGAAATAGTAACATGGCAATGCCTGGATCCTTGGTGAAAAGATCTATCTAATCCAGAGGTTTTGGAAAAGGGCTTTTCCTACATTGGTACTAATACATCCCTTTTGACATTTTAGAAGGCTCTTGTGTGCTTGCACAGAAGGAAAATGGCATTAGTGGAGGATGTGTTGTCAAACTCCAGCTGAGTGTCCTGATCAGTAAGTAGTGATTTAGGAGGAGAGGACACAAGAACTCAAAAGTTTAGATTGGGTTGTTAAGTATTTCATTAATACCCTGAGGAAAGATACAATCATGAGGAAGTCCAGTTGGGAAATAGATACTTTTAACACTTTTCCCTTCTTTCCCAAGCTTGAGCTACTTTCAACAGAGGCCAAGCTGTCTCTTAGGAGCATTGTCATCTGCTCTTCTTGTCAGCTGCCGAATATAGCTGTTTTTGGAGTAGCATCCTCAATACTAAGTGTGGCTAAAGTAGCCTTTTCTAAAAAGTTAATAGAAAAGGTAAGGGTAGACAAGGGACAGAATAAAGGATGGCGCTGCAGGCTGTCTAACATGATGAGTGCTGTGAAATTGAGCACAACAGTCTTCGGACAGTCTTTGACTATAATTGGCAGGAGGAAGAAAGTTCTGACAGTGTCTGTGGGATGTATCTGGTAAGAAGGAGTAGCTCCTGTGTGCTGAGCAAATTGTGTGGGGGAGGAGATTGGAAGAAAGGAAAATTACCAGAAGTCTGAAAGAAGGGGCTGTGGTGTTTTTATACTGCCTTTTGTCCTGGTAGCTCCCTGCTATCTGCTGAATATGGTTCTGTAGTGCCTGTTGCCTTACTGCTAAGATACTGAGTTTTCTGTTATTTCCTTCCCCTAAAAACTTCAAATACCATTTTCTCCAATCATGTGGATGAGATAGGGAAACAACAAACAAACCCAGGAAAGATCTGGGTAAAGGAGATACTGTTTCTGTCTTTAGTATGACTTTGTGATACCTGCTGTTGGTCTCCCATGGGCTTCCTAGATGGTATGTGTTCAAGACACTGTGTGTTCCTAGGAAACTTGACCCAAGTGATCAAATTCGGGTTTGGAGCTCTCAGATTTCTGTTTACATTTTTTCCCTGTAATGCTTATTGTTCCTGATTAAATGCATGTGCTGTTCTGGGAAATTTTCTGTATTGGTATGGAAAAGAAATCACTTACAGAACAGTAACTGATTGATTTAGTAATGGACTCCTGGTTTTTCTCTGGAACTGTATTTTACAGTCTGGATGTTAGTTTTTCAGCATCAAATAACTTCCCTCCATGCTGTTTTTCCCACTAGTTCCCAGGCATAAGGTGTTATTTAAGCATTCTCAAAAAGAGTTCCCAAGTGCGTCTCTCTCCGGGGGGCAGCGGTTTTGCTATTTTTAACATGATTTCTTTCAGTCTTGCATTTCCTTTGTGTGAGAAACTTTACTAATTGTAACGAGGTTGAACCATATAGTAAATGGATCTCAAAGTTGCATGGGAAGCTTTCGCTCCACTACCAAGAAGCCTGTGAGCACTGTCTGGGCATTTTTGCCAAACCATCTGGTAGACTGAGCTGCTCTGAGCAGCTGAAGAGACTTTAGGTTGTAGCCCGACCTACAAGTTCTACAGCTCAGACACAGTTGTTGTAGGGACACAATCTGTATACTGTTTATTTTCACTGTGTCTGGGGTCTTCATTTTTGTCTACTGGTGAGCTCCATCTGGCCATATCTCATGGTGGTTTATTGCCTTTCTACTGAATTACAATCCAGAAGGTGTGGTGGGAGAAATTACAGCATCTGCTGCAGGGAGAAAGACAAACTCCATTAACTGGAATATTTAAACGAGGAAGAGAGACTTCTTAGTTCAGGAATGTTGAATTAGCATGGGAAGTGTTCAGATGTAGACCTGGTGACTGAGAGTGGTCTGAAGTCAGTGGCCTGCAGGTCTGGCCTCAAGTTCAGCTTCGTTTCTGGAAGGGCGCAGGGCTCCTAAAGGCGCTGTGCCATATCTGCCAGCCTTGGGTGGGTGTCTGGTGCTCACAACTGACTGAGTCTGAGCTGAACCCTTTCTCTAGGGAGTCCTGGGCAGGAAGGGCTTTCTTCAGTTCCCTGAAAAAGTGACTTGGGAAAATATATGAGGATATGGGGTGCCCTATATTTGGAGAGATCTTGTGTTTTTCTTCAAAGTGTGAGATGATCTGCCTGTGAGCTGCCTCCTCACAGAAGTGGTGCTTGTTGAGTCAGTGCCCAGGGCCTGTAGGTGTCTGGTGTCAAGGACTGATTGGCAGAAGCCTGGTAAGGACTGGGAAGGTGTGTAAGGCAGGTTCAGCAACTGGTTCTGTAGAGGAAGGGAGCATAATCTCTGCCCTTTCCTGTTTGTGGGTTTGGGGGTTTTTTTACTAGGTTAAGGGAGTATTAGATGGGAGCACTGATACTGGGGAAAGGCTGGGGTTTGGATACTTGCTTCCTACCGCCTATGTTCACGTGCTGATGTGGGAGGCAGATCTGGATCCAGCTGTGTGACTGTGAGGACTCTCCAGGGTGTTCTCAGCATTCCTCTGAGCTCTGGCCCCAGCTCTGAGGAAGCTGGGAACGCTCATGAATTTTTCTCTTTTGTGCTCAGCAGAGCACTTCCTGTGGCATTCAGGCATGCTGCAACAGCTTCCTCTACTGCATTCTTCCCTGGGGAGCATCTGAAATACGCTTTTCTTTTCTGTGTAGGAACTTGAAACTGCTTTGTTCTTGCATGATTTGGGAAAGATTATGTTGTTTTTAGCTGACTGGCTATAACTTCTCCTACTGTCTTGGTTGCTCTTGCTTACTGTTTCCCTTCCAAAGCCTGAGTCAGGTGGTGGTTGTGAAATCTGTCTGCTGGATCAGTGTCTGCAGGTATATATGCTGTGTTGGCCTAGGTAGTGGAACAGATTTTATGCTCTAGGGAATCATGAACCTATAAATAAATAAATCCTTTAAGTGATTATTTTGGGATTTTTTTGAATAATCTGGCTCTCCCACCTCGTCCTCTTTTTCAGAGGATCACAGAACTGAGCCATTATTATGACATCTTGCAGCGTAAAATCGGCATTTCATTCTGATAAGTCTCTCTGTGATGATAAGATGGTTTTGCAGCTCTTGAAATCAAATTTGAAATGTTGTCCTGTTATATTTGACAGTTTAGACAAAAAGGAGCAAGTAACGATGTAGTGGATACTATTATTATCTACTAATGTAGTAAACATAATAATAACGTTAAACATTGCTGAAACAAACAAAAACTGTCCTTGCAGTTAAATGCTTAACTCCCCCCCAAAAAACCCTTCAACTTAAATTACACAACCCAAACAAAAACAAAACACACCTTGCAAACCCCAGCTAACCACACAACCTCTTTTACGGAGCTAGGTAGTTGAAACAGGAGTTAAAATTATTGTCTGATGTGAGGGAATGCTGGAGCTGAGCAGGAATTTTCTCATGCATGTTTGGTGAAAGATGGCTGTGAGGAGGAACAGTAAGATTTTAGAAAGGAGGAGAAAAAACTGTAAGAAACTCAGGAAGGTCTTGAAATATCTCCAACTTGATGCTATATGTAAATGCTGTCTGAAATTACATAAGGCAACAAGCAAAATGGTCTCATGTGTTTTGTTTCTTGTGGTATTCAATGAAACAGCATTAGGGGCAGCATCTGTAAATAAATTGAATTGTCTGGAAGAACCTGACCTGTAACAATCTCTTCATTTAGGCACTGTCCTAGATCTTAAGGTCTGGCTGGCAGGAAATTATAATAGTATCAGTCAGACTTGGCCTGTTAAAGTCAAGAATGATCCAGGTAAAATGCGGTCACTGAGGTGTGATTCTTGGTACTTTATGTAACCAAAATGGAATTGAGCATTTTGGCACTGTTGTTACCCTGTTAAATGTACATTGCCCTGAGAAATACTCCTGCTTGTGTAGCAAGAACTGCTCTGACATGACTGGTGATGCTGTGTAGATACGATGTAGCTGAAGGAAGCCACTTGAGAATGCTGAGCAAATAAGTGCCTCAGAACAATAAATGAAACTTAATGAAATGTCACAAATAATATATAAAAAGACAAGTTGCATGCAAGAAGCAGAAGAAGAGAGGGTAACACTGCAAGATGGTAATGTAGCATATGCATCTTTAGCCATGTGATAGTCCCTATTTATGGCAATAAAGGCTGAAGCAAATTCCTGGCCAGAGAGACCTGCCTGGAAGAACTAGTGAACCATGAAATCCTTCATCTGGATTTGTTATTTGGTACAGAAAATGAATACATGAATATTAAAGCAGTCAAAATAATCTGTAAATCGTTGTCATTGAAAATAATTACATTGCTGAAAAGAACCCTTAAATCAGCCCATCAGATGCTCCAAACTGAAACCATATATTCACAAAGGCAGGCAGGAAAGTTCTCAGAAGGGGAAAGCTGAGGCAGGGAGGCAAAACCTCAGCTTAGGTATTAGTGGAGCATGTCTTTAGGCCTGGGTCTCTTGTGCATGAGCTCCATCCAAAGCAGCGTGGCCAGCAGGTCAGAGGAGGTGCTTCTGCCCCTCTGCTCCACTCTTCTGAAACCCCTCTGGAAGTACTACATCCAACTCTACAGCCTCTAACATGAGAAGGACATGGACCTGTTAGAGAGGGTCCGGAGGAGACTCTGAAGATGCTTGGAGGGATGGAGCATCTCTCCTGTAAGACAGGCTGGGAGCTGGAGTTGTTCAGCCTGGAGAAGAGAAGGTTCTGAGGAGACCTCACTGCAGCCTTCCAGTATCTAAAGGGGACTACAAGACATCTGGAGAGGGACTTTTTACGAGGGCATGTAGTGACAGGACAAGGGTGATGGCTTTAAACTGGAAAAGAGTAGATTTAGACTATGTATTAGGAAGAAATTGTTTACTGTGAGAGTGGCGAGACACTGAACAGGTTGCCTGGGGAAGCTGTGGATGCCCCAACCCTGGAAGCATTCAAGGCCCGGTTGGATGGAGCTCTGAGCAACCTGGTATAGTGGAAGGTGTCCCTACCCATGGCAGGGGGTTTGGAACAAGATGATCTTTAAGGTCCCTTTCAACCCAAATCTTTCTGTGAAAAGCAACCCCATGATAAAACATTGTGAGAATCTTTGTTTTGTTTTGTGGCTTTAATTTGGCTTTTTAATTGTTACAGAACAAAGAAACTCTCTAGGTTACCAGGGAATATAAATAAGAAGCAAAAGAATATGTACAGTCTTGTATTTCTTATTGCTTAAAAGCAGTGAATTGCAGAGAAACAAGATTGAAGTTTAGCAGTCCTTGAGGAGACCCGATCTCTTTCCTGAAGATTTTGTTTTGAAAAAGGTTACACTGTAGGATTTGGGGTTGTATGTTTTATAATTTCTTTTTATGTCAAATGGAAGGAATGGAATTTCATCTTTTCCTATGATTTTATCAGGCATCAAGGGCTGCAAATACGTTCTGTCTTGGCAGTTGCTACTTCTGACCTTTTTTTAAAAATTTTTTATTACATGCTTTTTCAGCTGGATATTTTGACATGCCTTTGATTCCAATGGCTATAGTGAAGGTGTCAAAGAATGAATAGTATTTCAAAGGGTGAAACCTCCTTTTACACGTCCCCTCTGAACACTTTTTTTGCCAGCTGTAAAAGGAGCTTGTTTTTTGAACAGTTTCCCAATCCTGGCTTGTTTCAGTTCAGCGATGTTTACCCTGTGGGTGTTTGGGATGAGGAGCTACAAAGACTGAAAGGAGAAATTCACATTTGCTGTTAGGTATACTTTTGACAATTTGCTATTTCATGTCTATTTCTTTGCTTAGAGCTGTTGGTAGGAACTTGGAAAATGGAGATGAAAAAACAAACACTTGAAATAAGTACATCTGTATAGCAAGACAGTCTTCTCAAATCAGGTGGCTGAAAACCTGAATTTTCTATACACTGCATTTATATGCATAATACTAAGTTGCCATTTACTTTCCATGTACCATTTGATCCCCAGCAGACTCTAAGTGGGTGGAATGTGTGGGACTTTGCCTGTTCTGCCAGAGCTGATGATGTCTTCTGTGACTGGTAACTCAAAGTAGCAGCAGCATCCCACCAGACCTTGATGCCTCTTGCTAGTCATGCTCCAGTCACAAAGCAAACTCACTGATAGCTTCACTGGGTTTCCTCCCTTCTTGCCAAAAACCACTCTCTAATTACTTGTATTGCCAGTAAATAGAGATTACATTCTGAGTAGGTGTTCGGTTTCAGTGCAGGTTATACAGGGTCTGTATAAGCACCTTTCCTACTATCACCTCCCTAGCTCTTAAATTGCCCCAACACTGTTCAAGTGTTAGGCAATTTAGAGAGGTGTGTCATAGCTAGCTATTCTCAGTAGAGAAAACTTCTTACTTTTCTCTGAAGATGAGGTCTTCAGCTTAATTCTGTGTGTCTTAGAGCTTTTGAATTATTGGAGTTTGGATTAAGTCTGTTTCAGCTAATCAGTTCAAGAAAGTGAAGCTCAGACCGACTGAACGTGTGTAAGTGGGAGTCTGTCTGACTGTGGTCTCTGGAAAAGATAGGTTGCCACGTGCAGTACTTCTGTCACTGTGCAGTCTGAGATGCTTCCCGCTTTGAACAGGATGACTTGAGGAGTGTTCAAGTGAGTCTGGGGTTGTTTTGTTTTCTGTCCTGCTAGACTCTGTAGAGAAGTTGTTTGTGATGCTGAGCTTCTCTTAAAACTGGTAGGAAAGATGACTTAACACTTACGGCTAACCTAACCACAGCTAGAGTGCAAATACAACGTGTGCTTAAGAGAGGCTTTCCAGCGAGACAAGGAGAGTAAGTCTTTGCAGTTCTGCCCAGTCAGTGGCAAATTATCTGAGTGCTTGTTTTGACAAGTCCCGTGATACAGATGAGTCATTCTTAAAGGATAAACAGATCTGCCCAGATATTAGATCCTGTTATGTTCAGTGGTCCTGAGCAGAGCCAAAGCCAGAAGAGAAGTAGCATGGCAGAATGAAAAAGTACTCTCCTGTGTGTGTTAATGTTATCAGATTGAGGTTCCAGGATCACTGTCCTTACCCACCTTTCCCTAGCAAAGCTGTCAGCAGATGAATTGCAGAGGAAAACTTCAGTAACCCAGGACTCCGAGCTTCCCAGTTCAATTTCCACACAGATGAAGGTGGAGCAACATTTAGCACACAGCGCTCTCCTGTGTGCAAGCCATTACTAGATCAGCCTTGGCCAAACTTCCAAATTAGTACTTTTTGGATAGGCTGAGTCAGAGGCAACAGCTGCTGCTGCTGAAAGGATGAAAAATGAATCAGCTGCAAAAGGTTCATTAGTTAACGAAGGACGCCTACCAGGGCAGAGCTTTAAAGTGACTTGGCTAGCATATCTAAACTCAAAAATTGTTACTTCAGAGATTCCCATGTCCCCTTGGACTTCAGGACTGCCTCTTGGGCAGACTCATGACTATGCAATGATCATTGTCAAGTCTCAGAGTAAACCATAGCAGAAATGGGGTTAGAAGGTGGGCATGAAGTGGCCTCTAGGGTAAGGGGAAGCTGGTTATTGTGGTGGTTGGTGGTGTCTGCCTGAATTCCACCTCACAGTGAAAGGGGAGCAAGGGACTCCTACTGCTGTTGGTGTTACCAGCCAGATGGTACGTGTCATCTTGAGCTTGAGTGGCCATGCTGGAGTCCACAACAGGAACATATATTGGGAAACTCTCATAGCAAGAACTTCTAAGACCTGATTTGAAAAAGGATCCTGACTGCTGTACTAGATGAAGTTTCAGGAGTGGAAGTTTTGTAGTCATATGGAAATCCACAAGCAAATCAAACCTCCTGAGGCTCTGCTAAATTGAAGGCCTCCTGTCACTTGCTGGTAGAGACAAGTTTTGCTCTGCTGTGTCCTTAAGGTATGTTTCCCCAGTGTCCTCATCTAGTGTCAACAGGGGGATTGTATTCATTTCAGTCAGGCCTTAACAGACCAGTCACCTGTGTCCTAGCAAAACCTGGTGTCCAAAATCAGCATGAACATCATGTTATGCTGAACAACGTAGTTACGCTTTTTCCGATACTGTCTCATTGTTCTTACTGAAGTGTGAGATGCTTTTCATGACACCAGAGTGCCAAATAGTGTGTGTCAGCCTTTTGTTAAAAAAACACCTTGGGGTATTGCTATATCCAAATTGAAAACACACTCAGGGACAGACAAGAAAACAATGGGATATATGCATAGGTTACCCCTGAACTGAGGCCAATTTTTAGTTTTGTAAGTTTTGAGAAACAGGTAAGCAGGGACAAGATGACTAATCAGAGCTGTTTGAAGTAAGTTCCTGCACAGCTGTCTGTTTCTTTTTTGCAGAACCATAAAATTATTTTGACAACTCTTACTATTTTAAATAATCTCTTTGTTGTAATATAAAATAAAATTTAGAATTGGGAGATCTGTCAGTGAGAGGAAGAGATGCCCCTGATCAGTGTTAGCTGTCTCTGCCCCACGTGACAAACACTTTTGGCTTCTTTATATTTCTTAATCATCAGAATTTTGAACAAAAACCCTTTCTTAGGGGGACCCTTTTAATGAAACTTTTAAAGGGGGAGGAACCCACTCTTATGAGCCCACAATGCTACTGGGTTTTGGGTTCAGGGACCCTGTTGATTATACAAAGTGTTGTTACAGCACTCGCCTAATTTCCTTCTTGGAACATGTGAAAGTAATCATGGGGTGTTTGGAAGAAGGCGCAGGGAGGCTGGAAGCAGCCTTGGAAAACAAAAGCAGGTGAAATGTGGGCTACTTGGAAAGCTGCACTGTGCCTGTGGGTGAGAGCAGGTTTCTGTATTAAACTGCCTTTTTTGGAGCCACTGTACTGCTGACCAGCTGCAGCCCAGATGCAAATTGTTTATCCTGTCCTGGCAGTATGGGATGCTGTTAAGTACTGGTCAGCTGGTCTTCCATCTTTGCTGGACCTGAGCAAGCTTCATGAGCTTTCCCTTACATCACCAACAACTTTATTTGTGTGCATATGCAGCAATAAGATTACTTTATCAGAAGATCTTAAAAGTACTTCTGCAGTTGTTCCCCGTTTGTTTCCTCCCCCTTGTTAATGTTTCCGGAATTAATTTATTATCCTGGCTTTGTTTAAAAGCACCAGGTTTTTGTCTTACAATTTGTTGTTATCCTGATGTCCAGAATGCCTGGCACAGATGAGAGCCCTGCTGCAGCCAGCCCCATGCAAACATAACGCAGAGCCAATGCTGAAAACCTTGGCAGCGTTAGTCTCTGAGCCCGTCAGGCTGAATCACTCAGGAATGTATCTGAGGGGAGCACATTACAGGTGGGCCTATTACAGGGAAAATAATACAGTTGTCACAGTGAGTAGCACTCTTCTAGGGAGGCAGATGTGCTGCTGGAGTGCAGTTGTGTTTTGGTCGCTGCTTTCTGTCGCAGAAATCTTCCTTTCACAGATGTGGTGTTTGTTAGCCCTGGAATTTGTATCTTGTTTTTCCAAGTGCCTAGCATACAGCAGTCTGTCCTGTTTTGGAGGGGGAAAAGAACTAGAAAGGTATAACATTTATTTTTCTGCTAAAATACCGGTGATACTGGGAGTTCTTTAACTGAAGCAAGGCTTTCTAAGGGGCAGAGAGAAGTACATTTTAAATCCAGACAATCTGTAGCACTGTAGAAGCACCAGTGGCAGCTTCATATAGCCTAAACATTTTGACTCTTGTAGAACATAAATACAATTTGCATTTTAGAGCAAGCTTTGATGCTAATGGTTTTCTTTTTAGGAGAGAGATAAACTACTGGGGGAAAAAAAAAAATCATATTTCTAATAGAAACACAGACAAGACCCATAATTAATGTTGCACTAGCAGGCTTCCTCCATGGTTGGCTAATCACAGCTGAGTGTTAATAAGCATAGAGTTTTTTTAAATACTGTTGTAACATGTTAATTAAGATAATTCGTCTCCATGTGTCTCTTGAGTTACCAGATGGCGACTGCATTGGTGGAAGGCAGCAATTAGAGTCTTTTCTTTCTTGCATTTTCTTCCCCTGCCCTAAGGGAAAAAAAAAAGAAAAGAGAGGAAAAAAAGGAAAAGGAAAAAAAAAAGCAGCTTTAGTGTGTATGGGATGGCTGTGAGGGGTGTCTGTTACTGTACACATTTTAAGTGCTTGTGTCTAATTATATAACTGCACAGCTATATGATTATATATACAAATCTCTTTGCTTTGGTTCTTCTCATTTACCCACATTATGATGTAAAAAAAAAAATAAGCCTCCTCTTCAGAGTATGCCCTTGCTGGGGATACTGTAATTTCCCTGTGAAGACTCCAGTCCTGCTCAGTTTGGTCTTCTGTCTTTGACTTCAGAAAAAGCAGCATCTGGAGCCAGTAAAGACAGAGAGCTTATTTTTCAGTGGACTTCGGCCTCTGCATAATACACAGAACCCAAAAGAGGGTTATGTTTTGCAGTGTGTTTTTAGGAAGGCTTAAAATATTTTAGGGGAAGGGTCAGTGAGAAGTGTGTGCACTCATAACGGAGGCCTTTTATTGACTTCTGCCTCCTGTAAGTTAAATATAAAGAGGTCCTTTAGCCTCAGCTGTTGTGACTGGGCTTCGGCAGCAGCTGCTGTATTGGGTTTGTCCCTCTGGGAAATCACTCATCTGCTCATGTGCTAGAGAAAGCCAGAGTGCTGAAAAGGGGAAGATTCAAAATCTGTTCTCCTGCTTCCAATCCCCATCTCCACCCCAGAAATTACAGACCAGTGGAAAACGTGGGCATCTGGTAATCTGTATTTTATGGAGTGAATCCTGTATCCGGCTAGAAGCACACCAAGTTCTCAACTGTTGCCAGCTGGCAGAGGATGGCTTCAGTCTGGGTCCCTTTTCACATATTGTATCTGCAGCTACTGTGTTTGTATAGTTAAAACACACAGGTTAATCCACTGGTGGGCAGTAAACAAAACCCCCACTAATACCTCGAGCTACCTGAAAGGGGAGCAAATTATGCCCAGGAGGGACTGACTTGTCCTCCAGCGAAAAGGCTTTCTAATGACTGCAGCACACATTTATGTTGGAATTTCATTGTGTGGGCTAAAAAATGTTCTGAAGATGCTGGAAGAGGGTAAAATCTCAAATATTATTTCCAGATCAGGTCATTGTGCTTCTTGGAGTCAGCCTGCCAAGAGAAACACCGGTCTAAAGCATGTGGCTCTTTGTGTTCAGCACAAACCTGCTGTTATGTTTGTCCCTGAAGTACTTGATGAGCCATTTCCTAGGCTAATATTAATCCAGGCACTCTGCCTGGGAAGGACAATGCAGGAGCAGAGGGTGCATAGTGGGAAGCTGCTGTGCTGAAAGCTTTTGAGTGCATCCAGGCAAACATGGTTAGTTGGAAACCTGAAGGTATTTAGCACTGAGAAATGGCACTGGTGCTCATGCTGGAAAATGTGGGTGGAGGTGACTGCTTTTCTATCTGCCACTAAAGCACATCCCCTTGTCCTTGCTTTCTCAACAGGAAGGAAGGTGTGGGTGGGGAGTGGCAGTGCTGTTGATCAAAACTTATCAAGGTGCTTTTTCTCTGCAGACCAACTGCCTGGGAAGTGATTTTTCTGTGGTAAAACATGGTGTTTAGTTGACGTAGATAGTCTAAAAGGGGTATGAAATGGTAACAGACTTGCTTCTTACTAAAATCGAACTGATGCTGAGAGAGGGGTTGCCAAAAGTGGCTTCTGCTGTTTATAGGCTGGTTTGTGTGTACAAGGGAAGAGAAGAAAAACAAGGATGTTCCCTCTCTGGATTTCACACTGAAAGCGAAGCTGGTTAGTCATCTTCCTCCATCATCTCCTCTCTGCAGAAAACTCCTGGAGACAAACACCAGTCCTGCCTCAGGCAGAAGGAAATCTTGTGTGTGACTGAAGGCCCTGGTTTAAGAAGAAAAATTCCTGACTGAAAAAGAAGCTTGTGGAATTTTTTTGTTCTTCAGTCACGGTGTCAGTGCAGCCATGCTGTTTTTCCCCTGCTCCCCCAGAGGGAGCTTGGGTTAGAGGTTGTTCCCACAGCAGGAGGCTTGGGTTAGAGGGACATGACAAGTAGCTGTATGTTCTTTGAATAAAATAGGTGTACATTTTTTTTAAAAAATCTTTTTTCTTCTCAAGGCAGGAAACCACCTTTAGCCCAGACTCTTCAGAGTATCAAGGATAAAGTTGTCATGAGAAAAGCAGCTAACTTGGGCAGTGAATTTCCTATCCGATAGTTCCAAAGGGTTTATAAAATAAGTTCTTGTTGTTTAAAATGGCATGTATGCCAGTTGCATGTGTGCTTTTAGTTTTGGTGCTACTTTTCAGGTTTTTTTCTCTCAGTGGGTGCATAGCAGGGTTTGAGTTCCTCATATTCTACGTAAGGATCTGTCCTGCACTAGCAAATGTGGAAGTGTTTAAGACAATGTCTTCTCTATGAGGCAAAGCTAAGCTGATAAACAAAAACCCCACCCAAACCGAAACAAACATAACAAAACAAAACTGAAAAAGACCCAAACCAAATAAATTTCTTTAAAGTTACTCGCAGTGTGTTCTGTTAGGTGTTACCTGAGGCACTGGAGTCTGCCTGCAGCCCTGGGAGGCTGATGTGTTCCCTCTGTTGTTGCTCAAGAAGCTGCTCAGTCAGCTCAGTGCTGTGGCTGACTACCTTGCTGCTGTGGCTAAGGACAGCGGTGACACTGTTACCTGGTTGGATCACATTCATGCTTCTCTGAGTACTGGTGACAGAGTTTGGGAGTATATCCAAGAACTGGGCAAAGGGAGGAGTAAATTCTTTCCTTATTGGCTTACTAAACAACCAGGAGATTAGTGGAGAGGTCGGGTAGCGCCCTGCTGGGAAGAACTGAAACTCTGCAAGGAGGAAAAACAATGTCTCTTCTCCTATCAGCAAATATGGCCAGAACTCTTGTTAGCAAATGCATTCAGTTGCTTCCTAAGACCAAACCAACATTCAGTATCACCCCTGAGTGGGATCCATGGGCAGCACTGCACTAGAACTGCCAGACCTGTAGAAGCTGAAGTGAGCAATCTTGCTGCTCCCTGGCTTGCATTTCTAGCCTGCTGACTGCATGAGGCTGTCACACTTTTATTGTGAAAAAGCATTGTGTAAAAAAAAGGATGAAGCCCTGTGCATGAATTTGCTTGCAAATAGCAACTGATAAAAACCCCACTATTGCTGCAAGCCAGTTCAGGGCACTAACTGGAAAAGAACTGTGAATCTGGCTCTGTTGTTTTCAGCATGGTGTTAATTAAATCTGAACCTCAGGTCTGAGAGGCTGAAAATGCATGGCCTCTGCACTAGGCTTCAGATGGAACTGGTGTTTCAGACCACCCATTTATCTGTGGCAAGACTCAGACTGAATGTGGGAGTAGAGAGGGAGGGTTACTCCCCTAGAGAGTTTGGGGCTGTTTGAAAGGTCCTTACCAAAAATTAGTAATGGCTTTTGCAGTTCCCTCTGCTATCCTGAGGAGATGCACACACGAATTATCCAAGTTGAAAATGAAAGGTTCCACTGCAGGGACAAGTAACCGGAAGATGGGGATATCTTGTATTTATTTTGGCTGCTTTTCTAGATATGCTGTTGTTAAGGCTGGTGGCAAGTCCTGTCTGAGAGAATAAAGATGGCGATGTTTTGGAGAACTGGAGACCTGGACAGAGAAGTTCTCCTTGCCCCTGTGGAATGTGCTGAAGCACAACTTGTAAGAGAGTGAATAGGCAATGACTGTGACCAGGAGGAAACCTTCCTATGTGACAGAAGATATGAGAAGAGACAAAAAGGTGGCAGGCCCTGAGGCAAGCCAACCTTTTCTAAGCTATTCCACAGAAATCCTACAGTAGGATAGTCGAAGTGGTACAAGAAAGTTAGGATGAGGCTTCAGAGGAAACAGCATGAAAGAAATGGCATGGCCTCTAGCACTGGGACAATTTAATTGGGTGCTTATGTGTTCTGCTTCACAAAGGTGTTTGCTCACCAGGTAAGACCTGCTGACATGGGACATCATGACAAGTTTAACCAGACTAGCCAGGGGAATGTTCATCTTGATTAGGAGGGTGGGTTTTGTTTGTAGGATGTTTTTCTTCTTCATCTATTAAATGGAGTAAAGGCTGTAGATGAAGAAAGAGAAGTACTGAGCTTAGCATCTTCCATTTCCAGTTTTCACATCACACAAAAGTTGTGCTATGTCTAAAAAGCCAGGTGTTAACAACATCCAAGCAGGGCACATGCTTGGGGAATCCAGCAGAACAAACACAAATGTGTTTGTGTAAACACAAGTGGCTTCCAAGTGCTTCAGCACAGGCCTGTGAGGCTCCTCTGACACTGCTCTGAAGATGATCAAACCTGCTAGAGCACTTACGTAGTAAGTGAGGAATTTACCTTAGGCTGAGTCCAGCTTCCTATTGAAGTTGCTGGGATTTGGGCCTGACCTGACTCATTAAAGAGCAACTTTAATTTGTCAAAACTGTTCCTGTCCTAGTTAGTGACCTTTGTGCCCTGCTGTGAAGAAGAAGAAATATTACTGAATGCTCAGTGCAAAACATCCCATGGTTAAGCAATGCTATATGCAATTGTCTGCCCACGTAAGGTGAGCAATGCCATGGCTTGCTCTCCCTCAGTTACAAACCTACAGTTATGCACTCTAGCAGTTCATTATTAGAAGGGGGTTTTTGTTTACTTGTTTAGTCGGTTGGAGGTTTTTTTGTTTAGTTGTTTGTTTGGATTTTGTTTTGTTTTTCTTTTCTCATAAGAATGCATTTTGTTAAGGAGGACTGGGTTTTCATCTCTGTGTGGTCAGACTGCCTAGTAAAACAGGTTAGTGACTGAAAAACAGTTCAGGTGCTTGGTGCAGAAAAGAGAGATGTAAGACCCCTCCCGGAGTCCATGAATCTTAGTAGCTGAAAAAAAAGAGGGTGCCAAGCAAATAAGACTGTAGAGAGGTCTTAGACTTCTGTGTGGTGGTGTGCCTGTGCAAAGAAGGTTAATACTGGGGAGCTTTTATAATTCTGTGGCAATTATCCAGTCAAATTTAACTATGATTTAATCTTTCTTTATATGTGTGAGTGGAGTGTATTGTTCTTGATCCTTGCTGCAACAGGCTCATCCTGCTTGAGCTTTGTAAATCTTCTGCTTATCTGTGAATTTCACTCTCATTGATCAAGGCTCAATTGTGCTCCTGTGGTTTATGTTCTAAGCACTTAAACCCCTCACTTTTGTGTCAGCACACAACAGACCACATGCTTCCATCTGTGGCATTATATATGACCATGGCTTGGGTTTGTGTCCTTATTGCATTATGCTGGAAATGCTTTTAGTTCTGCATCAGGTTGGCATTCAGGACCACAGCTCAGCTTCAGCTCAGCCAGGACATGAAAGAACCATTTCATACTTTGGTGATTCGGTTAATCAGTTTGGCCAACTGACATCTCTTACTGTCTCTAAAAGAAGGTGGATCCTAGCTCCTCACAGCTGTCTGTGAATCTGGTGGAAGAGGAAGCAAGTGGAACTTGCTACTGTAAGGAGAGCTGTAGGGAAGGGAGCTGGTGAAGGTACAATGTGATGCTGCTGTCACTGCAACAAAAATGAGTTTCCTTAGTGTTGTGGTGATTATTGTCAAGCTGGAAACAGCTACTCAAAGAATATCAAAGCAGTTAACCCTCCTTGAAGGAGAATAGTATTTTTTCATGTGACCAAAACACAGAAAAATACGGTTCTTATCAGCAATTTGGTGGGAAACTGGGTGGAGGTACATAATGGCTTAGTATTTTTTCATTTGTGTATTAAAAAATTGTCTGTAGATTAAATATCTAGTGGTTTGGAATGGCATTTTCAGAAGCTCCAGTGCATAACTTAATTTCTGCCTGTCAATCTGGAAATGACAATTTCTTTACCTCTGAATGGATGTTCAGAGTCTTTGAACATCTGTTTTCTTCCTGTTTTCCAGCAGTGTATGCTGGCAGAGAACCAGCTCTCTCAGAAGATGTCATAAACTTCAGTGCCTCCTAGAAACAGGGCCTTTGGGAGTATTTGTACCCTTTGCACACAGTGAAGAAATGCTTAAAACCTATTTCTGTGCATCCTCAAAACTTGATGAGTCAAGATCCTGGCAATAGCTTTGCAAGCCTAGAATGTCAGTAACCCCTAGGAAGTTGGTAACTTCTGTAACTTGGCTCTCTTACTTGTCCCTGCCTGGCATGAACATTTGTTTTAAGATGTCTCACAAGCCCTGGGATACTTCCAAAAACATGTGTTTCAGGGAGGGAGTTGATGAAATTCCTGCATGTATCTTTCTGTTGCCCATACTGAACCATACTGACACAGCCCTGCTCTGGAGTGCTAATAACCAGTTCACACAGGAAGCTCTTCCCATCCACCTGCGCCTTCTGGCAGCTAACCATAGGCAGGAGTGGGCTACTCTGGATGTGCTTTCTGGCAGCAGTTGGCACCCAGCTTTTTTCACCCCTGCAGTGTCAGTGGTTTATTCTGTGGACAGCAGTACGTGGTTCTGTATTGCTGTGAATATACCCGTGGTGCATGCTCTGGGTGTAAGCTGTGCTGCTGGGGACATAAAGGGCTGTGCAGAATCAGACTTTTACCTTTTCTTTGATTAGCCCCAGTTTGGAGTGCACATATGGAGGCAATTGAAGAAACCCATATGGAGCGTGTGAAAGCTGAGGGTAGTGAAAGCGTAGGCACAGGTCACTGCATTGTCTGTCCCAGACACTCTGGATGCCTCTGTTACACTGGGCTGGGCCCTGGTTTGCAGAGGTGCTGCATTCCATCAGGGATGCCAGGAAGAGGGAGCTGGTCCAGCAGGGAGCAGAGGTGTTTGACTTCCTCAGTTTTTCAGGTACCAGCAGTCCATCATCTTATCAAGTCTCTTCCCTGTGAAGAGGACAAGTCAGGCACAACTGCCTGAACACACTTACCAGCTACTTCTCTCCTTTCCCGTGCCAAGTGGCCTGTGGCGGTGAGAGGAATCCAGTTTGCAGTTGCATAGCTGTGAATCTCCTGAAGACCTTGCCTGAAGGCCAGGTCAGGGTTCTGCAGGTGCCTGATCTGGTGGTGTTTCCAAGCCTATGAAGAGTGCTGTTGCAATGTAAATGAGTGCCTGTTTCTTGTTGGCTGGCTGGGTTTTGTGCATAACTGAGAAATCTCATCAGTGTAGGTGGCATTTTATGATAGAAGGGGAACCACAAGTGAGGTGCTTCTGTGTGCAGAAGGGCTCCTGGCGCAGTGGCCAGGCTTACACAAGGGTGTAGCTCAGGAGAAAAGGGAACAGAGGGAATGAGCTCTTTGCTGCAATCAGTTAGCAGAAAGATGCTGTGCATTACTCCCAAGCAATTCCAGGTACCTGCTGTGGTATAAAAAGGTGTAGAGAAGTTGTCCTCTCTGCTCTTGAGTTTTGGCAACTGCTGTGGCAACGCTGGCTTTAAGCCATGGCTCTCCACCAGTGCCAAGAGAGGTACATGTTAAACTGCTAAAAATATCTCTGGTGTTCAAATGGGCCCTTGCAATTTAGAAGGAAAACCTCTCCTGTACTGCAGATGAGCCAGGACATTTGTCTGTGTGCTTACATGTGAAATGAGCCATTAATCTGTTGCTTCGGCTGATCCCAGCTGCCCTGAAGTGTGGCACAGGCTCAAAGTGAAAGCAAGTTTAGCCTCATAAGGTGAAGAATTAAAACATTGGTTACAAAATTATTGCAGAAAGCAAAGACAAAAAACACAGAAGAGGTAACAGTTAAAACTCATGAGGCACAGGACAGTGGCTTCTCTGAAGCTTATTTAAGAATAAATCTCCTCAAGAACAAAGTCTTCTTGAAAAGCTGCTGCTTAGACCCCTGTTAACCTTTTCTGAAGAAGTAAATTGAATTGCAGTTATAAAGCTGGCAGAACTCATACTAGAGGGTTTTTGGCTTCAGTCAGCACTTCATCTCAGGGTTTATTGGCATTTACAAGGCACTACCTGTGCTGCATTCTCACATGTGATTAGGTTCAAGGGTCATTTGCTCTAAGGGAATGTAACAAATTTTTCCACAGTGAATGAATCTCAAGTTTTCTTTTGCTTCTTAAATCTTGCTCAAAATCCAATTACTTGAACTTTGCCCAGCTGTTTGTTGCTGTTTGTTGCTGTTTGTCCCACAGTAAGTGGTCACTTAGAGGTAGAACATGAGAATGCATGCTCCAGGGTTTAAGGACAGGCTCAGGTCACCATGCTCTGATGGAACACCCTGGGTAGGTTGACTGATTTTCCATGCCCCAAAATATCTCAAGAGGGATCTATGATGTATTTTCTTTGATGAAATTGGGGAAGCTGATGTGAATTTCAAGGGAAAAATCTGGATTTCTCCATCTTTCAGCCAGGCAGATACATGTTGTCAGCAGAAGGTATTGGGGCTGTTCTGCAGGGTCATTGTGACCTGCCAGAAGAGAGGAAGTTCTGAGTAAGACAAATATCCTGTTTTCAGTGCAGTTTCCTCAGTTTTGGTTTGTTGTTTTTATTTGACTGGCTATTGAAAATTCAGCAAGAGAAGTTCTGGCATATGCTATGCCTATACCCACTAGTCAGGGTAATGGAGATGGAAAGAGGAATGTGAAGCGCCTTCAGCACTCCAGAATTCATATACGTAAACAGAAGGATTTTTTAGAAATGTTTTCAAAATATACCTAATTCCTTTTTAAAAGTAGACTAGAATATTTGGTCCTAGGAGAAGTCCTCTTGAGATTATCAAGTCCACCCTTTGACGGAAAAGCACCGTATAACTAAACCACAGCACTAAGTGCCATGCCCAGTTGTTTCTTGAGCACTTCCACGAATGGTTGACTTCCCTGTGCAGCCTGCTCCAACACCTGACCACCCTTCCAGTGAAAAAATTCTGCCTACTGCAGCAAAGCTCTGTTGCCAGTATTATTGGTGGCATATCTACATAAAATAGTCAAAATCTATGTGTTTTTAGAGGCTTCTAGGGTGCCTTATGATAGGGCAGCACTGCACCTCAACACTGTGTACCCATAGTACAGAGGGATTTTTGCATTCCTCATTCGTTTCAGAAGGTCTTGTGCTCTTCCCCTGCCAGACTAGTAGGAAAGCCTGGTTGTCAGGTTCACCCCAGTCTCCAGTGAAACAGCTGTGGGGAGAAGATAGCACTAAGGATTTTCTGGGCCTCTCATGTGGAATCTCTATTGTGTCACTGTTCAAAAATATCTCTGGGTTAGTGCCTACCAACTGGACTGTACTACTGGGATAATAAGCAGTATTTAGCAATCACAAAAACTTACCAGAGGTGTTCTCTGCCATTGTGTAACATCCTTTCTTCTCAGTTTTAGTAGTTTCTGAATTTAGTGGGTGTTTGTAGGTGGAAGCCTGCCAATGTGTCATATATTTTGTGTAACAGCTGTCTTCCTCTGAGATGGCCTTCATGATACTTTCTTTTTTTCCAGATTGTCCCCAGCCACCACAGCCTGAGAATGGAGGCTATAAATGCCACCCTAGCCCCTGCAACAACCCTCTGACTTCAGGCAGTGTCATAGAGTATCTGTGTGTTGAAGGCTATATGCTGAAAGGAGATTATAAATACTTGACCTGCAAGAATGGAGAGTGGAACCCAGCCATGGAAGTCAGCTGCAGGCTCAGCCCAGGTGAGTGCTCCCTGACCCTAGGACCGCCCTCGCATTGACTTTTCAGATTATCCTTAAACACTTACTCAGTGTGAGGCTGAGGAAGTCCATATGGCTGTCTGATTGCTCCAGTGATTTCATAAATGCAGTTCACAATCATGGCTCTTTCTTAAAAATGTCTCTTCAGTAGCAGCCCGTCAGATGCAGACTTAAGAATCCCTAATACAAGGAGAAAAGTCATGGAAAGGAGTATAAAGTAGGCAACTTGTTACTTATGTGGAGCTTCTTATCTTGAGGCTCTCATCCCAGGAATGGGGGAAGCCCTAACAGAAGCATTTTCCATGCTGTCTGGTTTTTCTTGATTGGTTTGACGGTACATCTTCCTCAGTGAGTCTGTCCACGTGTGTGTGTGTGTACAGTCAATCTTCCTTGCAGACAGGTTAAGTAACTGCTGGCTTCCTGTGTCGAAAAGCTTGATGGTGCTGCTTTGCACTGTATTGGCAGGAAAGGACATTGCTGACAAGTGATTTCTACTTCTCTTCAAATAAAAGTGGACAGCTTTTGTCTCTCCCAGCTGAACAGGAACTCCCCAATCAAAGCAGGAAAGTAAAAAGGTTTGCAGGAAAATGTTCATCTTACAGTTCTTAGTTTGGCTATTACTCTTCTGGCTTTAACAGTGGGCATATTGGATAAAAAGAGAACTCCCTCCCCTCTTCCAGGTGGGCTTGTTGATAGAACCTTAATACTCAGTCATCCTGAGCCAGCAGGATGTACACTTTGGAATTAAGTCTCATAATACATAAAACAAAATGTGTCAGCTTAATTGGAAGGAAACAGTAAAGTACCTTCATCAAGCTCTTGATGGAGCTCATGGCATACCTGTGATCTCTGGAACATCCTGTCCTGTCCCAAAGACACTGTCCTTTCAGTGTCTCTGCCACTCCAGTAGCCCCTTCCTATGATGTATAAGGAAGGATCTGGGAGTTTACCTGGCAGCAACTAGATCCTGAAGAGGCTTTTCAAATTTCAGCATAAGCTTCCTTTCCACAGTGATCCCCCTTCCCCTTGCTGCATCCGGGCTGGAGAACAAAGCTGTGCTATTGCGCATAGTGTATTGCGCACTCCTGCATGGGGGCACTTGGTTTAGCTGAAGGATTGTGTTGTGATGAGCAGAAATCCCTCCGATTTCTTTAGCATCTTGAAGGATCAGTGGCATTATCAAAAATACGGTGCCTCAAAACTCTGAGCCAATGAAAAAGCCATTGCTTTCACAACACAAGCTTTGAATCAACTGTTCAGGGTCAGAGATAGTTGAGTCTTAACTAGTGGATCTCTTTCACAAGCCTAAAAGGAGGAGAAGGAGGTGGGAGACTCTAGAAAGGCAATAGGTCTTAAAATGATTGATAATGGTAAGATCCCACCTGCTCCACATAGGATAAATTAAGTCCCTAGCAGTTATCATATGTTTTGTGCAGCTCTGAGCCTGCCAGCCCCAGAGCCTTTTGGCAGTTTATTGTATGAGTTAGTGACATCTTTTTGGCATATGAGAAGGTGAATGTTCTGGAGTGCACTCTGGATAGTGAGCAGTTTGACAGCATCATGTACTGATGCTGAAAATGGAGCATCTCTAATTTGCCTACCCTTGTTCCTGTTAGTGTACTCAAAGTGCCATGAGAAATGCTGAAAGTTAAAATCCTTACTCAACCCTATTTGCCATAGAGAAAAATGTGCCAGTCACTGTCTTTTTCTTGGGAAGAGGTTAAGCTGCTTCTAAAAGATTTCAAAGAATCAAGTTCAAAACAACTAAACCATTAGGTTGGACTCCAAGAGATGAGGCAGAAAATTGCTAACTAGGTTTCCATCTTAAATGCCTGCTTTGGGCATAGATTTCAGGCTGTAGGCTTAAAAATAGTGATCCTCCAGCTATTTTTTTTTCTGTTTACCTGTTGCTCTTCCCCTCACCGCTCATTGCATGTGTCCTGAATTCCCTCTGCAATCTGAGTCCTGTGCTCCTGAAGAATGTGTTGGATGTAGCAAAGAGGAATTGATGAACTGCGTAAATGGGAAATGTGAAATTCACAGTAATATTTGCTGATGGGTAGGTGAGGTTTTCAGATCTCTACCAAAGACACAAATTAGGGACTTTGAAAGAAGAAACAATATATACAGACAGTTATTTCCTCTGAGGAGGTGAAAGGACTAGTGTAGCCTTCTAGGCATGATATGCAGTGCTCAGCCATAAAATCACCTCCAAGTCATTCTCTCTCCACTCCCAGTTTATTCCTGCACAGGTCCTTTAAAAGCCAGATTGGTCTCCATACAGTCACACTGCACAGCTGCAGAAGGATAGGAAAGAGTAATGTGAATAGGGCACATGTATCTAACACTGAAAGTTCAGCAACCTGAAGCAACATCTGCCTTTCCTCTCTGTCCTCTGGCATATGCTTGTGTGAGAAAGAAACCTAATATTTTCTGTGTCTCAGTTATAGTAAGTGCATAATAACACCCAGCCACTTGACTTCCACCCCTCTTTGCAAGGCTGTTACATTAGTTGAGAAAAAATATGTTTTGTAACTTCTTCTATTGTTTGGCCTAAAGTATGCTGTTTATTGTGCTAGACAATTATTTGCCTTGCTGGTGACATCAGGACATTCTCTAGCTTTTGCTCCAGCAGATTTATATAAAACATGATCCTTACCACCATCTGTCCATTCCCATGGCCTGCTTGCACTGCTTTTCTGTTTGCTCTGTGTTTTTCCAAAGGACCCCTCTATCTGCCTGGTTTTTTTTAGGTTCCCTTTACAGCTGATGGAGAGGTGTCAGCTTGAGTTGCTAACTGAGATAGGTGGTATGCCTTGACTGTATGGGAAGCCTGGAATCCGTACATGTGCATCGAGGTCTAACTCCTGAGGGGCAGTGTGGATATTTTTCCTTCTCTATGGCAGTTTTTTAGGGGAGTGGATCATTTTACCTTGTGTTTCCCTTGGTTTTGTAGAAAAGGACTCTCCTCCAACAATTGGAGTGCCCACGCTGTCCATAGTAGCCTCCACAGCGAGCTCGGTTGCCCTGATTCTGCTGTTAGTTGTGCTGTTTGTTTTGCTGCAGCCAAAGCTGAAGTCGTTCCATCATAGCAGGTAAGTGTAGCTGGGGTTTGGAGGGGTCAGAGTCACCCTGTTTCTTTGCAGCAGAAATCCATTAGGGTAGATGGGTTAGACCTTCATTTTGGAGCAGCTTATCTCCTTGCTTCTCTATTCCTCTTCTCATCACCTCAGTGACATCTCTGCCCTATACTGCTGGTCCAGCACTAGTCTGAAACAGTGGTCTGTGATACCCTCCTGCAGTGTCCATTACTATGTGCCACCCAAGGAGTGACTTCCTTGTGCTTTTGCCTTGGCTTTGAATGGAAAAAGTTATGATCCTTATTAGCCTGGCTATAGATCAATTTCCTGCCTCTTCTAGCTTTGGATAGCTACTGAAGTCTGTGTCTGGGTGTATATATACATGTGCGTCTCCCCCAGACTACTTGAGGGTCCTGTGGAACTGAATTTAAGTAGTACTGGTCTTTAGATATATGTGCAAGTCTGCCACCCTCCCCTGCTGCAGAGGAGGACCCTCCTGGCCTGGGTTTGTAGGTGAGAGGAGGGACCCAGCCATAACACTGCTGCCAGCTGAGGCAGACGCTCCAGCAGCAGAGGAAGATTGAGAGGTGGGGCTCTGGAGTCTGCCCTCTTCTGAAAAGATCCAAACTACTAGAAAGAAAAAATTTACTCTCAGGCCTTATGAGGCCAGGTGATTCATGCTGTGCCAGAGCTGTCTCCCCCACCCTGCCCGAGGTTATCTGGCCAGCAGCAGAGGCAGTGGAACAGACAGTGCTAGGTGTTGTGGTATCGATGCGAATCTCGTGATATTCGCGGCTGCGGGCAGAGAAGGCTGGCAAGGAAGCAGGCAGAAACCCCCAAGATGGCGAAAAAGAGAGTTTTATTTACAGAAACTTCTTTATATATCCATTAATAATCTGGCAACCATTGGTCAGTAAAAAATCTACCTCCCAGTATCATTGGTCATAGCTACAGAGCACTTAACACAAACACAGAGATTAAGAAAGTACAGAAAGTGCAGTTTATCTCTATTCTCCATGAGAAAGAACAGAAGGATTTCTAAAACAGTGCAACTACATTGTGGAATGTAGCAGTGCACCAGGCTGGAATCAACAATGCTCTTTGCCAAGAGCATGGAGATTTATCTAGGGAGGTAAGTGAGGAAAGGAAGCATTGTAACCTTTTCAGCTCTTGCTGCTAAATCCATTGGGTGCCACAAGTTACAGCTCCTGCTCATGTTTAATGGCAATTCATAGTAGGGCTGCAGGAGTGTGCTTGCTTGACCTTCTTAAACCACCATTCAAGTTTCTTTCTGTTCTCCCCCAGATAAGTCAATGGTGGGAATTAGAGTTCTGCTATGGGAGGTTACTGGAGTTCTTGGTAAGATAGATATATAATAAAATTAATATTCAACTTGATTTATTTTTTCTCCTTCCCTCTCCTTGTTTCTATCTTTTGAGGCGAGACCAAGGTGTGTCTGGAGATCAGGTGTCTATTATGGTGGATGGTGTCCAAGTGGCCTTGCCATCCTATGAAGAAGCAGTGTACGGTAGCACAGGGAACTGCATTCCACCCTCGGACTCCCGAGTGCAGATTGTGCTCTCGGAGGGAGCTGGACAGAATGGACCCAGAGAGATGCAGCAACCGGACCAAGGGGCTCACAATAGCTTTGCAAGAGAAGACGAAGCCCCTGGACATTCTGGACTGTGTGAAGCCAGTGGCTCTCAGCGCTCTGAAACTGTTCTTGTGCATCAGGCTGCTACCTCTTCCTGGGTAGCTGGCATGGCTAGCAGTAGACCTGTACACAAAGAGGTCCAAGATTCAGAAAGCAGTGACATACAGAGCCTTCTATCACTCACTTCCTCTGAGGAATACACAGATGGTAAGTGACTTGTGCAAGGAGCCCTAAATGAGACCCTTTTAACAGTAGGTTCTGCAGTTGATTATCTAGGGTGAAAACAGCAAGGAATGCCCCTATGTGTCTGCCACTAGAGCGGCTTTTGTAAAGATCCAGTCTCTATAGCATGTTCCACCACTTAAAAATGTAAGCAGTATTTAATACCTGCTTCTGAAGGATTCAGTGTTCTCAGACTGGGAGCCTAGAGCACTCTGAGCACGATTGTCTACTGCTTACTCTTGTTTTAGCAAAGCATTTTCAGAGAAATCCAGCCTCCAGCACCGTAGTGCAAAAGCAGTAAAATAACTGTGTTTGTGGAAACTTAAGTTGGTGGGAGTGGGAGAACATGCTTGGAATACAAACCCTGTGTGATGCTTGGGCTTCTTCATTTTTAGACTATTTAGTAAGCAGCTTCCGGCCACAGAACATTCAGTGCTGCAGCCTTAGCCTGCAAGAAGTCCTAAGAGGGATGTGCTTGAACTTACTGTAGAGGGCAGAGGGGCAAGTTAAACAGTCAAAACATCTTTTATTCCTCACTTCTGTGCAGAATGGTCCTGAAGGAGTGGCTTTGCAATGCCAGAGCTGATATGAAGGTGTAGCTTCAGGTTGTTTCTGCAGGGACTGCTGTGTCTTAGGCAAGAAATGTAACTGGCTTGTAGATAGCTCGGGGCAGAACTTCCTCTTTCCATGGTATTAAGAAATACTTTGTGCTAGGATGGTAACACAGGACTGGATAGACTCCCAGAGTGGTGATGGAATCTCTGTCCTTGGAATTTTCTGAGGCTGGAGCTGGTGATGATCCCACTCCCAGGGGCAGGTTGGAGCAGAGTCCTCCAGAGTTACTTTCTGCTGTGATGTGATAAAGGGGAGATCACTGCATTATCATGTTGTGGAAGTGGGAGCCTGTCTTACTTTCAACAGTAGTTTTTCTGGTGTGTGTTGAAGTGCAGAAGTTTGACTACTGTTTCTTTTTTTTCTCTCCCCACCATTCAGATATTCCCTTACTGAAGGAAGCATGAGGTCTGCTATGTTTGTCTAGTCTTCTCCATCTTGGATTTCTTCCTCCTCCCCTCTTCCTGCCTTTGGGACAGAAGCACTCTGTGCAGTCTTCCCCATCCTTGCGAGCTGTACCCCAGATACCTCCAAGAAGAGATGCCCTCAGCTGAAGATCCAAAGGATGTTGCCAGGTTGCCTCCTGGATGCACCAGTGGAGTTGGTGCAGCGCTGGCTTCCCCATTCCATCAGCATCAGGGGCTCAAGGAACAGAGTGGATTTGAGCTCTCCTCTCCTCTTCTCCAGCCAGATGTTTGACAGCAGTCTCTGAAGAGCTGCTCTTTTCTTGTGCCTTTCTCCTCCTCACACCGGCTTGTTGCAGCTTATCAGCCTTTCTAGCCCTTCTGCTGCCCAGAGAGCAGGGGCTACACCCGCTTGCTCGCTGGGTGCAGACACAGTTTAAATATACATATATATGTTATATAGGCTCTTCTTCCAGCATCCTCTGTGATAGGGCAGGACAAAATGCATCACTGGGATTAAAATTGGGCTTGGGAGGGATCGCAGTTAAGGGGCAGCTTGTGATGTCTAGAAGCGCCTCAGATGAGATGGGCTGTGTGACAGCTTAGGCGTGCAGGAACAGTTCACTGAGAATTGCTAAAGCACTGAAGGCTGAGAAGTCCAACATGTAGGAATGCCTTCTTCCCCATCGCTGCAGCAGTTCATTCCTGAAAATCACTTTTGTCTCTTCCTTTTTTTTCTCTACCAGTGAAGTCCACTGGAAGAGGTTCATTCAGGTGTTTGAAAATATCAAGACAAAAAATGCCTGCAGATAGTGAATTCCTAGTGCCATTGGTGCAATCCCAAATTCCTTTTCCAGCCACAGTAGGTACATGAATCCTGGGTAACTGCCACCTCAGAGGCTGGTGTGTCTTCCTAGCTTCATGCAGCAAAGGGTCTGCTGTTTTAACCTGGTGGGCTCCAGTGGGCTCACAGAGAAGGGCTCCTCCCTTGTGGCTGGGGTAAACAGCATTTGTATAGCCTCTCCTAAACACAGCGCCAGCCTGTTGCTGTGAGGGAAGGTCGAGTACACTGACAGCAGTGCTAGAGGACACCACAGCTCATTCCTGAAATTTCCAGGATTGTTTCAAGTTCTGATAGTAGGGAAGAGAAAATTCAGAAATATGTGTAGCTCTGCCCCCCACAGTTACCAACAGCAGGTCAGAATGTCCATGTTGGGACTCTGTATCTGCAGGAAGCCACATTTGTCTGGAGTAGGTGGTCCAATCCAAGTGCTATGCTGGTTGTAAGGTTCTTCACTGGTGAGGTTTAGACACTGTTCCATGGGGTTGGTTTCAGCTAGAAGAGCTGGCTTCTTAGGTGCATGTACCTTGTCATAACTTTCTTGAAGTAACCAGGGAAGTGTTTGCCCTGTGAGAAGCTGCTGAATTTTTGAGTTGAAGGAGAAAAATGTCATGGCCTTACACACCATGTGGTAATGTACAGGTAAATAGGGATGCTGTCTTTGCTGCTTTGCTTTTGGTTTACTATCCTCACCATCCTCATCCTTGTTGCTACAGTAAAAAACCATTCCAGCACTTGACAAAAGTGATACAACATCTTTACCTATAAAATCACTGTGGCTTAGCTCCAGTTCCTTGAAATGGGGATTGGCCGTAGTATCCAGCTATGTATCTGCTATTCTTTTTCCTGACTAGCTGTTAAATCCCAGGACACATGGAACAGTGTGTGCTTGTGGATGGAAGAATCCTTTTTTCCCTATCCTTGTTATAGAGGGATGTTAATTAAAAAATACAGTGTTCTGAACATCCTTCCCTGTTGCTCACATTACCTTGCATTAACACAAGAATTTGATAAATCCCATTTGGATGGTTTAGGTATTTTTTGTTCAGTTTGTATGGTGAAACTCCTGTGTCATTTTACAGTGGGCTGTGGTGGCTCAGCTTCAAGTACTGCAGAGGACAAATGTTTACACATCTGCTATTGGAATTTTTAAAAATAAGCATGGAAACTATTGTATTTAGCTTTTTGACTGTTGGAAATGGTCTAAGCTTGAGTAAATTCTCATTCACTGGTTTATCAGGGCTGATGGAGTGGTCAAGCAAGCATAGTGGTAAGGGAGTGTGGAGGAAAGTCTATGTGACTTCTTTCCTGCTCCCTAACCAGCTTGGAGCAGGAGTTGCTTTTTATGCATTTGAGGTCTTGTCTGGTCAAACTGACCCTCAGCAATTCAAGGCATAGAAGTTGGGAATGTGCTGCCTTCCTGCAAAGGGCAGTGCTAGTGCCAGGTTGGTGGGAGAAGCTGGAAGCTGATCCCAAGGCCTGTCCTTGCTCTGGATTAGCAGCAGCAGAAAACACATCCTCTGTGGCCTGACCTCCTCTCTGCTGTTTGTAAAGCAAGCAGCTGCCAGCTTGGGAAAGGAAATTCAGTTTGGGTGGGGAAGAAAAGAAAGCAAGCTGTACAAAGAGGGAGTGCTTTATTTTCTCAGAATCACACAGAATTAAATAGGTTGGAAAAGACCTTTGAGATCAAGTCCAACCTATGGTCTAACACCACCTTGTTAACTAGACCATGGCACTGAGGGCATCCAGTCTTCTCTTAAACACCTCCAGGGACGGTGACTCCACCACCTCCCTGGGCAGCCCATTCCAATGCCCAGTCACTCTTTCTGTGAAGAATTTCTTCCTAATGTCCAGCCTAAACTTCCCCTGGCGCAGCTTAAGGTTGTCCTCTCATCCTGTCACTGGTCACCTGGGAAAAGAGGCCAACCCCCACCTGGCTACAGCCTCCTTTCAGGGAATTGTAGAGGGTGATAAGGTCTCCCCTGAGCCTCCTTTTCTCCAGACTGAACAACTGCAGCTCCCTCAGTCTCCTCATGGGATTTGTGCCCCAAACCCTTCACCAGCCTTACTGCCATTGTTTAGATGCATCCAAGCATCTCAATGATTTTCCAAAATTGAGGGGCCCAGAACTGGACACAGCACTCAAAGTGCAGCCTTGCCAGTGCTGAGTACAGGGGAAAAATCACTGCCCTAGTCCTGCTGGCCACACTGTTCTGATACAGGCCAGGATACCATTGGCCTCCTTGGCCACCTGGGCACACTCCTGGCTCATGTTCAGTCTGCCATCAATCAGTACCCCCAGGTCCATTTTTGCCTGGCTGCTGTCCAGCCACTCTCCCTCCAACCTGTAGCACTGCAGGAGGTTATTATGGCCAAAGTGCAGGACCCAGCACTTGGTCTTGTTAAACCTCATATCATTGGATTCTATAAAAATTGTTGGAAATGGCATTACTAACGAGTGGGGGGAATGCGGAGGTGGAGGGAAATATGCAAGTGTAGCTGTTGTGATCAGGCATAAACAGCCAGCTTCTGTTGGCTTGTTGAGGGTAAGCCAGCAGCTTCCAGGCCAGTCTCTGTGCTGGCTGGTAGTCCCATCTGATGATTCAAGATCCTGCAGAAGAGCTCTGCAGTGAATCTTGAGGGAACAGGCCCCCAGGATCTATGTGAGACAGAACATGGATCTCAGTCTGGGGGCATCACATTGCTCTTGTCCACATCCTCAGCTTTAGAGTTAATTTTCATATAAAATAAAGTAAAACTGTGGGGCAGTAACCCAAAAGATGTCTGGCAACTTTTCAAGGGGAAGGGAGAGGAAGACCTCACTTTAATGATTATCAAGTGATTATTATTCATTCATGTTTGTTTTAATTCTGCAGAGGCTGAAGGACTGGGAAGTCTTTGGGTAGACATAGAGGAAAACCTACTTTGCACAGTCCTGTCTTTACTTATGGGAGCAAGGGCTGAAACCTAAAGATCCCTCGGTTGTGAGCTGTGCTCTGCCTCAGGAGTGTTCATTATCTCTGAGCAAAGAGTGTGTTCTCTCTGGATTTTGCCATAAGTAGATGCAGCCTGGATCTCAGTGTGGTGGTTGGGAAGCACAGAGGCTCAGCCTTGCAAGATGTAACACAGTAAATGGGGTTTTTTCCCTTTGGTTCTTTTTTCCTGATGGGGCCACAGTCTCCGTACCTTTTCTTCTCCCACCCATGTCTGGCAAAAGATTTCAAAGGGAGGTATTTTTTCTTATTTAACACTGCCAACATCATCATCTCATGCTCTGTCATACATGCCAGATCCTGTGATATTCAAGAATATTAAAATAATTTAATTATATTGAGAAAAATTAAAATAGCACTTATTTTAAAGGTTTCCATTATTTTTGGAGTCTGATAGTTGGGGGGAAAAAAGGCATTTCAGAAATTCAGGATATTATGTGCAATAGAAAAACTTCCTTGCTCCTTTCCAGTTACATAATTAAAAAAAAAAAACTATTGCAACTTATTGCAGTGTTTACAGCCCAAGCATTGTAGAACTGAACCACCCTGAGGGAACGAGGAAGTGAGGTTGGCAGTGATCCATGGGGAAGTGGGCCAGTCTCCCGTCAGGGTCTGCATAATGAAGCTCACCTCAGATGATGAGCCAGCTTGGACTGTGTCAGAGCCTCCTGCAGCCTTGAACGGTGTGAGCAGCACTGGTGAGAGAAGAGGTTTGTGTGTTCTGGTTGGAAATAGCTTGTGCCTCCCATCATTAACTGCAGAAGAGGTAAAAACCAGGTCAGGAGAGATGTGCTATAGCATGTGAGCCTGCGGAGTTGTCGCTGAGTTAAAACATCACAAGTTTGGGACAGAGAAGAGCTTAATGCATTTTTGTCCTTAACCATCAGGGAAGTTGCTGTGTAGCAGAATGTGTACTCAGCAAGCAGAGTGCTTTTCACCCCTTGGACATCTCCCTTGAGGTTTCTCCTTGGCCTTTCAGTTCCGGTGTGTTGAATTGTTTACTGCATCTGGAGTCTTAATTTGGCCTTTCAGTGTGTGGAGAACTCAGGTGGGTTAGGAAGAAATCTGTTCCGCGTGCTTTGGGAAGAAGTATCCTAAGATGCTCCCAGAGGTGGGTGACTTGGGTCAATACTGAGGAAACTGGAAATAATCAACCATTGGAAATAATCTGGGATGATTAAGTCATTTGCAGCACAGAAAAGGGAACACAAAGAGAAGTCTAAGGAAGAGCTGAAAACAGAGGTATACTGCAGGCTAATGAGCTAATGCAATCATGACCAGGTTGTAAGGAAGCTTGTGCTTTGTTAGATGATTTAGCATACACCAGCAGGCTTGCTGCATAAAAAAAAAAAAAATTAATGTACAACTGATTGGACACACTGAGCTGTCCTTGCTGAACTTTTTAGAACATACTTGCAAAATGTGGTTTTACTGTTCTGATAGCAATTTAAAAAAATCTGCCTTGTTACTCTATCCAGATAACTATTTAAATAAATTTCACTTTCTGGGTTTTTGTATATAAATGCAATAAATCCCATTCATTTTGCACATCCTGCCTCACCCCGTCCTCACCCTTCAGTCCTTAGCAGGGAACAGCGGATTTCATTTGCTCTAAGTGAAAACCTTTGTTTGCAGAAGAACTTCTTTAGAAAACAGTTTTTCTCTATTATATGCTTTGAAAGTGCAAAGAGGTTTCCTAGAGCAGGCTTCATTTTAAGGTGTATTTTTATACAATAAGTAAACCTTTTTCCAGTCCTAGCACACCAGGACAGAACATGCCCCTTCCCACACTTCAGGGCCCTGTGTTCAGCACTGCTTTCAAACTCAACCCTCTGCAGGTGATGTTCAGATCTATGTACCCACCAGAACATGTTATATTGATGCTCTGCATATGCTTTCTGTAAGCTATGTGTTTGCTTCTGTCCTTGAGTGAGAACAGACAGAGGCAACTGAGTTGTGCTGGAAAATGTTTAGTTCAGATTCTCGAATTTGCTTCCTTCCGAAAGAAAACGAAGTGTCTGTGAAGCAGATGTCCTATGATGTGGTGGGTGGACTGCTGGTAGTTGCGGATGCAAGTGCAAGGGGAGCTTGATTGCCTTTCTGCATTAATCTTTTCTTTCCTGTATGTGTTTTCTTTTTATCTGAATTGCACCACTACGGAATTATTTGCAGAATGGTACTCCATATATATGTGGGATTTAAAACCATAACTGATGCTGTGCAGGATGTCACTCAATCGGTTTTATTTTGCTTTATTTTATATGTATTTTCTGGTATCCTGTACATCGCAGTGGGTGTGAAGATAGTATTTTAATATTTGTACAAAGTTTAATTTAATTGTTCTATGTATATAACTGCATTTCTAAATTAAAAACAAAAATTCTTTTGAAGTGAAGCTATAATTTCTTGGTTTTTTGTTTTTGTTTTTTTAACTGCTTAGGCCTTTTGGCCTGGAAGTCTAGCAGATCATTAATGAATATGTTGCAGTAGTGCAATGCTTTCCATGTGAAAACCAGGATGAAGCTAAAGCTAGGGATGCTCAAATGGCTGGGGGAAGAGACGTTCACAGTTGGCACTGCCTGAGAAGGATTTTTCTGTTTCCAAATTGAGAAGCAAAGGCCGGTCTTGGTATGTTTGCATAGAACTGCTTGAAGAATGAGGCCAGGCTGGGCAGGGGGAAAGGTTTAAAGAGATCATGTATCATATGAGTGTGTTTCAGAGAGGAGGACAGGGTAAGTATAATGGCTAATTAATCTTGGATTCTTTATAAGAACAGTGTGTATAGGAAGAGAGTGCTATTTTTAGATGGAAGATAGATCTCATTGGCGAAATAATAATCCAAAGTGAGTAGCAAGCCAGTATAGGAGACGTTAGAGAGATCTTACAAATATGTGGGTTAGAGCACCTGTGAGTGCCGAGGGGAGGCTGGGGCAGGCTCTGATCTTCCCTCTTCTGTAGTTGTGCTGCACTGGGACAATGGCAGAAGCAGAAACTGCAGAGGACACACCCATTGTTCTTTTAGCGCAGTATGCAGTCCATTATTATTTTTATTAATGTTTGCTTTGCTTCAAAGACATAAGGTAATATTGCCTTTTCAGGCAAGTGTACTAATGAGTGTTCTTTTAACAAAACATATAGTAACGTAATAGGGAAGGGAAGGAGGGAGAAGATCCTTTTGGCCAGCTTATTCAAAGTCCTCAAAGATACTAAGATTTTTGTATATTTCTATACATGATTTTTATTCTTTGTGAAGGAACAGCCAGGTTAAAGAGAAGGGAATGGGTTACATCTACCTTCCTCCCATTCTAATTTGTTCCAAAAAATTATTCCCACACAGCAAGCAGATCTTACTGTAATTTTACTACTGTGAAACTGGAGCTCTGTGGCCTGTGCATGCCTTCCTGTACCAGACAGTTGGCACGTGGGAGTCGTTGGCCTCCAGGAATTGTTTTTAATTACTGTTTTCCACTGGGCGATAGTCTCCTGCCACAGCAGTTCCGGCAGCCAGGAATGTGCCCTTCTTGACACGTTGGAAATGATTTGTCACCTCTGGTTTGTACGGGCAATGAGAAATGGCCGTGGGAGATGAGCCTGAGGGCAGCCGGCCTGATGTGGGTGGTCTGGGCAGTCTTCCTTGACAGTTGGCCCTTTGGCCGAAGGGCAGAAAGGCCAGGGCACACAGGAACATCTCTGCTTCCAGAACAGCAGCCTCACCACAAAGACGGACCCCGCCACAAAGCCTCTTTGAGAAACTTGCTCAGGAAAGGGAATAGATGGGCTACTGCCCTCACCAGGCCTCCTGCCAGCCTGGGCACTGCACTGCTTGGCTCCCAGACAGGATGTTCCGTACCCGTGGATTTTCCAGGAACACAAAGCCGTGAGCGCAGCAGCCGCGGAACAGCCTCGTGCTTTAACCCCGCGCCGGGACAGAGTGCCTCGCTCCCTGCTCTTGCCGCGTGCCGCAGCGCCACCGTGGGAGAGCTTTGCCCTTCAGGAGCTGTAGCTCTGCCTCCGCCGGGCCCCTCCCCTGCGTTAACAGCTGCCCCAGCCGCTGGCTTGTTTTTATGGGTGTCGTGAAAATGCAGATCCCCCTCCCGAAAGCAGAACGCCAGGAGGCTACGTGCCAACAAGCCCTGAGCTTCACAAAGCAAAGCGCTTGCACTCTGCTCACCTGCCAGGGCCATGCAGAGGGCCCTTACGGTGCTGTGACTGGAGAGGAGAGCAGCGTCTGGCCAGGACACACTGCCAGCCCCCATCCCTCATCGCCTGTGGTACTTGGCAGAACTGAATGGTCTCTCTTGGCATCAGGCTGGGGTGCAGGGGGAAGGGACGGGAAAGCACACACAATGGACTTCCCAACTCTCTCTGTTCCCTTCTGCAGGAGAATGATGTTTACCAGCAATCTCTCCCCTTAACCTTCAGTGAGACACAGGCAGAGCTGAGCAGCCCTGAGGGTCCCTTGGCTTAAGGTGGTTGCTCTTTGACAGCTCTTTGTCATGAGGCCCATGCTGAGCCCACGGTACATCTGTGGGACACAGCTGAGGCTTTTCATGTTACATCCATGACAAAATAACAGAATTCGGGGCATGAGTGCAGAGATTGTGCCAGTATTCAAGGCACAAACACCCTTGTCTCCTTGGCCGGACATGCTGTTCAGACCTCCTCGCGGCACTTTTGGTGGTTCGTGTTTGAGATCATGCTGAGTTTAGCCGCTCTGCCTGGCATGCAGGGTTTATTTTCCAGGCCCATGTATCCCAATGAGGCTAGAGGACTCACTTCATGGGACAGACACGCTCTCCCTTGTCCCCACATGTGTCAACCACAGCACGAGCAGCTCAGGCAGCCAAGCATCACTGGGCACAGGGCTGATGCTCTTGGGGAAGGAGGGGGCTGGAGCATCCTCTGGATACCAGAGAGCACCAAGGAGACCTGTCCTATTCATTGGTTCAGTGGCAATTGGGGGTGAGAGGACAGGTGGGAGAGCTGGCAGTGGCAGTGCATGACCCTCCTGACAGCTCAATGGCAACTGGGGATGCTGGCTGCTTTGCTGGATTTGCTTCTGCCCTGGCTCTGCCCATCAGGCAGATCCTTCACTGAGAAGGGCTAAGATGGTACCCATAATTAAGGGGTATATAAATACCCTTTAAATAAAAGGTATATAAGATTCATCTTTAAACCCACATTTAAAGTCTTCTCCAGTTGAGAAGATCAGAGGCCAGATTTGGGAATAGCAGTTCTCCTAGGGAACCAGCTCCTGATGGGAGCCAGAAGCAAAGCCTGGTACCCCAGGGTGCAGATGTTGGGCTTCCCCTTTGGTGCTCCTCTCCCTGGGTGCTGCAGGGCAGTGTAGGGCTTCCTGTGGGTGACATGACTCCGAACTTGCACAAACAACTTTCCTCCATCTCCATGAGCTGCCTGTACAGGATGGCAGAAATGTCCCTGTAACAGCTGTTTCCAGAAAGATTTATTATCCTGGGTTCAGCTTTGCAGACAAAGTTGTTACCATCCTACAGTGTGTGTTTCCCCTCATAAATGTAACCTGGCTCCAAATAATTGCTTCCTCCAGGAAGCTTTAAAATAGTTGATTTGTTAGTCAAACTGTTCAGTATTTCTCTTATGCCTCCCTGGTGCTTTTTTCAACAGCTTTACAAATAACTGGGAATTTTATCTTTGTGGCATCTCCATGGGTGGGAAGGCCCATGCTGTCCTTGTTGATGGAAAGGGGAAAAAACAAAGCACAGAAAACTGAAGTAACCTTCTCCAGGCCATACCCGAGGCTGTGTTGCAGGTGGGGAAACAAATGCTTTTAATGACACCTTCCCCATGTCTTCTTCCAGACCTCCGCTTTAGCTGTGACCTCCTGTGTTTTTTCTGCAAGTGACAGACAGAGGGACAGCCCCTTTATTCCAGCCAGGCTGTGCCCAAAGGGAATGGCTGAAATGGTAATTCAGAGATATTGATTGTCCTCATCGTGGAAGCCTAATGCCAAGGCTAACACCTGCTACATAATCACTCTCCTCTTACTCTGCCCTGTGGCTAATGAGTTTGAGATAAACCAGTCAGGGCCCTGCCCTGGGGTATCAAATGGAGGCCCTGCTGTTTCCAGTGTAAGAAAGATCAGTGGGGACTCTGGCAGAGTCGTGCAGGGAGGTTGCCTTTCTTCTTTGCTGAATTTTGGCAGCAAAATTAGGAACTTCAGAACAAAGTGGTAAAAATGCAATGGAGTGTGGGGAGGGGTCTGGGTGCAGGGGCATTTGGTGCTGTACCTCCGAGGTGCTGGAGTAAGGTTTTCTTGCTTACTAGTGCAAAATGGAACAAAGTGTGTTACTATTTTGGTTGGTTTATCAGTTAATGGGCTGGTCCTGGTCCCAGTGAGTTGAGAAGCAAGGATTAATGCCTTGTAGCTTCTCCATGCAATTAGCAAAGACAATTATGAGAGATTCAGGGAGAAAAAATGTTTCTTTCTTTGCTTCTCCCTCTGTTCTCCATTTGTATGAAGTCATCTTCACTTTACACCTGGGATTACTTTTTGTAGTTTTTGAGGATGCCAATGATTGTTGTATTTTGACCCTTCCCCCAGGAGCACAAACTCACCAGCACCATCTTATTGCTAACCTGAAGCCAAGGGGGTAAGGAAGGGATGTAAATGGGAGAAGGGAAAGCACTCTTTCCAGTCTTTCTCCAGCAAGGGTGACAGGGCAGCCCAAATGTGATTTTTTGGGTCATTAGGGGAGATGCTTCCCCACCCAGGTTAATGACTAAGTTAATAAATTTTCTGAATATGATGCCGTTATGGGCAATTGATGCAGTTTTCTTTGAAATTTTCAAAAACAAACTATGATTTTTTTTTTCTTTGTTAAGTCCAAAACATCTTTCTTACTTTACTGGGTTCCATGACCAAGAAAAAGAAGTTATTTATAACTTTTATGTGCCTCCTTTTTAGTCTGGTGAGGGAGCAGGGGGATATTACTGCTTGAGGGGGATTCCTGCCCTCCCTGCTTCTCAAAGAAAGCCTGCCTTGTTTTAAGTGTTTTCCTTCTGCCTGTCTCCATAGAAAATATAAGGGATATGGGATCTGGTATTCATTATAAGCTCCCAACAGAGTAAGATCAATGAAACTTTAAATAAAGCAGCTGTGAGCCAGTGTGTTATTTAGCTGTTGAAGTTAAATACGTGCTTAACAAAAATGGAGCATAATCATTTGGTGAGAGTCTTTATTCTTCTTTCAAAAGCTTGCGTGATATTGTCTTCTGACTGATGCTTCATAGTCACCCAAGGCAGATTTTGCCTAAATTTTCATCTGTGTACCTACCTATCTACTAGAATGTGGAGCCTAGATCATGAAGCACCCAGCTATTACACAGCCACAGCTACTTTTACCTTTGAAATCAGGGGTGTCAGTTTAGAGCATAAAACCACCCTTTTCTTCCTTGGATATGAAAAGGATTTGGTAAAACAAGCAAAAACATCCTTTAAAATTGTATTTTCTTTAAATAGGGAATGATTTTTTTTTAATGCTCTTCTTTATTTCTTTTTTTCCTTCCCTTTTTTTCCCCCTAGCTTTGGAAAAAAACCCCAAACCAAAATAGCATTGAAGCCCCTGTGCAGCTGTCAGGAACATTTCAAGTTTCCCTGCGTACACAATTTGGTCTCAGCTTGTTACACTTTGAGTGCAGAGCACAGCAGTATTTCCCTGAGTCACTTTTCTCCTCTGCCATGAAGTTACCCGCCAGAGCCAGTGCTTTATGTCCATATTTCTGTCTCAGTCAGACAGCTGAGCTAGGGTCATGGAGAGCATTTTTCACCAGACAGGGAGTTCATTTTCCTTCCTTTCAGCAGCACAGCCCAGAGCAGCAGAGGTTGGTCAGGCCAGCCTTGTAACATGAATTCAGCCCAGCCTGAACAAAAGGCCTCTGAGCTGCCAGGAGATACCCTCCCACCAACAGATGAGAAGGAGGGGTGAGAGGCACCTGTGGGAGCAGCAACGTATTTAAGCATCATGATATTTATCATTTTTATCAGCTGTCTTGCAGTTGAATCTAAGACACGGGAAAAACAGAGAAAAGGTCACACAAGAGCAATGAAATTATCAGAGGCTGGAAGGACTTACAAGAAAAGAATGAAAAGGCGTAAAAATGTGTATCTCAGCTGTGCAGGGATGGCTAAGAAGGTTGTTATTACCATCCAAAGGCAACAGTCCCCAGAGAGGAAAAAGGAGTCTTTATCCTGCTTCAAGGGCTTATAACTCAATGTGACAGGGGAAATTTTGAAACATAAGTATGGGTTAAACAGGCCAAAAAAAAGTGCCTTGTAACATCATTTGTTAAACTGAAGTGACTTCCCACAGAGAGCAGCAGAAGTCCAGGCTCTTGGCTTGCCTGTACGCTGGGGAGGGGATGTATTTTCCTGTGGAAAGGCAGGAGGTGGTGATGAGGAGACAGGGCAAGTTACGTGTAATTCCTGGATGGATAAACAGTCACTGAAATCACAGTTTGCTTTCCAGCAATATCTGTCAGAAGGCTGGAGGAACCAGGATCTCATATATACATATACATATACATATACGTGTGTGTGTGTGTAAGATTTGTCCCTTCTGTTTTGTGTTTTAATCTATGTAATGTTGATACCTTAAGGATTTTTATCTTCTATTCATGTGTCTGTAGCTTCAGTGTATAGTTCTAGGCTTCATAAAGTGCTAAAAACCTCTGTTCCCAGTGTTTTAGACAAAACAAATGAAAAATCCAAGGACACTTCGCTGCCTCAGAGCCCCAAAATATGTAAAGAATAGTGGATTGGGGTGAGCAGGCTTGGGGTGGTTGACATCATCGTCTGAAAGTGTAATTAGAGAATTGAGGCCCAATATGTTAATAAGACAGAACTTACAAAAGGTGAAGACCTCATGACTCAGGGTCCATTTTGGGTGTAGCCTCTGAAGTAGGCTCTGTCTGCCCTAAATGTACCTAAAGGCCTTTATTAAATTTGTCCACTTTTTATTCTCCTAACTTTGTCTGGCCTTTGTTCCAGGTAAGCCCGGATAAGGTATCACCATGAGATCTATTTTAAACAGTCTCTTGTGATTACAGCTTAGCGACACTTTTCCTGGACTGTGCAGGTATGTGGTAGAATGCGTTAATATTATTTTTCCTCAGTATAACAGTTGCCTAAAAATAAGAAATAAACCCACCAGTGATGAGGCACATACTATCCTCCCCAGACTTGAAAAGGATGTGAAAAGAGGGAAAGATGAACACAAGAAACTTACAGTATTGGTAACACTCCAGCCTTCCACAAAGATATGATGTCTACTCCTTAAAGATAACACAAAGCAATGTATACTGCTTTTCATGAACAGAGTGGCATCCTGTGGCGAGGAAACTGAAGTTATTGTTAAATCTTACCTGACATTCTACCATTCACTTTGTAACTTGGCCCTTAAATATCACACCCTCTATTCTTGTCTTCAGAGTGCTTGAAACTCTTCCCAGCCTGATTCATCTGCATTTTTTAACACTGCATGCTCTAATTTGTTTAACAAATTATTAATGCAGGTGTTGAATGATCCTATGCTAAAAAGAGATCCCTGATTCCCCAAAGGAATTGCCCCTAGGTTTGTCAAAGAGCTATTTTGAATGCAAACTCTGAAAAAGTTGTACTTTCAGCTTATGATGAATTTTACTTTGACATTTTCCTATTTGCTTAAAAAATGGACCAAAATATTTATTATTGTCAGGATTAGCACGCTGCTATTTCCCCCCCTTGCCAGCTAATTTGGTTATTCCAGTAAGGAGTATTGTATTAATTTGAAACAGCTTGACCTTGACTGCCTGCTTTGTTGGCATGAGCAGCTGACCAGTTTACTGAATGAAAGTGCATAAAAATTGATGATTTAATCTTTTGTTTCACTGCTTTTCTGACCTTTGAAGTCTGTCAATTGAAAAATCACTGCACCACTAGGAAATTAGGCATTTGGTATAGTGCTAGAGATTTCTCAGGAATGGTTCATTAGTTACTTCACAGAGTTTAAGGATTAAAAGTGCTGTTTGCTTGAGAAAAGGTGAACTTTCTTCATCCTATTCTTCCCCTATTATGACCTATATTCTTCATACTCTATTTAGTGAATGCTGTATCTCAATTAAGTAAAAGGTGAAGATTACATGCTCAGTGTTTGCAATCTGCCCTCTGCTGAAAACAAAAACTATTGCCAATGTTAGTCCTTGGGTCTTTGTACACAAGGTGGTTTGTCAAAACAAAGGTACAGTATGATTTAAGCTGCTTGGAAATGTAATGGCAGACCATGGCCATGACTGCAGTTGTTGTGTTTCAGGGTAGTTCTAACACTAGGCTAAATCAGAAAGGGGCTTAGGTGGCTTTCAGGAAAGGTCCGAAAGGGCCAAACAAGGAAGGACACATGATCTTGCAGATGGTCTCCTGTTGCCTTCTGAAGGTTTATAAATAGCTTTGACCCCATAAGGTGTTTTCATAGCAGTCTACAGCTTGCTCTCACAGTGTTGTGAGATTTCCTCACATGTTCACATTTAGCATCTAAAACTAAACACACGGACCTGGTGTAAACTTGTTCTGATCATTCAAATATTAACCCAAGGAGAAAAAAAACGTATTTTCCATTTTGTACCTGTAATCTTCATGCTGGACCAGGTTCCCGCTATCCATCTGCAGTTGGCATAAATTTGCATAAAAGCTAACCTAAACCTTGTTGCATTTATAGCTAATGTAAAAATGTGATTGTGTGTAATGCCTTGTCATCATTAAATTTTTACTGGGATATGATCTGATGTGACGGTGCACTATTCTGTTGTCAATCTGCCTTTACTGCTTCACACAGGGGCAAACTACAGAGACACAGGCAGCGCCTGCTCCATATCCTAGAGAAGAAGGGATGATCCGTTTCTGCCTCTGCTCCTTTTTCTGGTGCCAGAGCCATGGAAGACTCACAGACTCACCTGAACTAAAAGGTAGAATCTCCAACTTCAGTGAGGAGCAACAGATTCCCCTGTACCTAAGGTACCTCCAGGACTAACTAAATACTGCTGCTGAGCTATAATTAATGGGATGTTAATTATTACGCATGGCTAGAAAAGTTGAGTGTGAGGAACTGGTATCCAGGAATTTCTGGCAGTAGCCAGCTGAAGCAAGGCTGGCTAGGCTGTGAGGGTCTGTTTGGACTGTGGAAGAGAAGCCCTCAGTCAGGCTCCCTAATACTGACTGCTCAGTGATACAGCCCCAGGGCAGCACATTTCAGCCTGAATTACAGTCTGCTGAAAAAAGGGTTCTACTTACTAAATATACTTCTGGGTCGTGGGCCAGGGCTCTCAGCCTGACACTAGCATATTAGAACACTGTATTTTTAGATGTGAGCAATTTGGAAATCTTGGCTTTATTGAAAAGTGGAAAAAACAGGAAAAAAAGTGACAAACTTATTTCTGAATGTGCTATTCTATTATTTTTAGGTTAATTTCCATTTTTTTTCTCCAAATATTTTGAAGAAAAGCAATTGCTGCTCAAAGATTAAATTCTCCACTCAGTTTTTGCCATCTACTTGAGACTTTTGTAAAGCAGTTCTCATTGCTGCAACTTCTAAGAGAGCTACACTTATCTAGCAATAACAGAAATACGTTAGTTTAGTTAGTTGTGGAGCTTTGGGAAAAAAAACAGAATGCATGGGTAACTAGGAGTACAGGAGATGAGAAAATATAAAACGGTGGAGAAGAATAACATAGATAACCATAGTGAAGAAGTAACAAATATATTCACCAGTAGCAGGAGAGGATGCAAGCTAAATTTCTGCTTCCATTCAAGAAGCCTTGCAGAACTGGGCAGGTGCTGAGTTCCTGGCTACATGGCTTATACAACATTTTCATTGTGGATTTGTGGGACAGTAGTTTTTGTAGAGGGTCTTCAGCAATGGTAGGCAGAGTCTCTGAATTGGAATCTCTCTTTTTTCCTCTCTCACTCTCTTTTTTCCCTATTTCCTCCTCCTCCTCCCTAGTTTAAAACTGTCTGTAGGGTGAGGCCATATAAACTTTGTGTATCCAGAGCATTGTGCAGTGAGTTATGCCAGAGGACTACTATCAGTTGGTGAAAAACCACTTCCTTTTGCATGTTTTAACTTGGACTTCATTAGTTTAATTTGATTACCTTTTTTTTTTTTTTTTAAATTTGGAAGAGACAGCAAAGAGTTAATCCCTATCAATTGTTTTCCACAATTAATGGTATCTGGCTAAGACTTTGTTTCAACTTTCATTTAATCTTCTGCTGCCTCATGACCTTTTCACTTCCAAATAGTAACTGCATTTAGTTAGTTATGTTGATGAATAAACAACAAGGATTTTAGCCTGTTTGTGTGGCTCTCAACAACCAGAATTGCAGGAATGTAGGAGTGTGGACACTACTGGGCTAGCCAGCAGCAATAATATTAACAAGTCCTAGGTGGTCTTCAACCAACCTCAAGCCAAAGGGAGAAATAGTACTGTTTACACAAAACTCGGAGAAACTGGGTAGGGAACAGACGTGCTTGCTCATGACCCTCACGTGAGAAGTCCATGTGAGTAAAAGGGTGTGTGACCTTTATGCTGGTAGCAGACCTAGATAACACAGGAATGTTCTAAAGAGTGATTGTTGTCTCCTGGATCTCCTCCTGACTTTTGATGCTTTTCACCCAGTGTTCAGATAATGGCATGCAGGGACATTACTGCTTTGCAGTAACAAGGACAAGGCCTTTTAGGCTGCAGCTTTGCACTGCTAAAAAGAGCAGCTCTTCCTTACAGGGGAGCTCCTGCCCCTTCCTCTCTTCTCTGTTCAGTGCTAACCCTTGTTTTTTCCCACTACAAGCTGATTTTCATGGAGTTAGACCTTCAGAAAACTGCTTGCTGCCTTTTCCAGTATTAGCTTTTGCTGGTTTAGCTTTGTTTACCAGCTCGCTCTGCAGACAGGAGATTCCCGGTGTTGACAGGAACAGAGCTGCCTGTTCCCATGACACCTGTTAAAGTGCTATAACTCATTATGAAATTAGCACTGTTAATGTTAGATGGCACATCTGAATGTATCTTCCTCAGCAGGCAAAGGTTAGGATCCACAGGGATAATCACAAGCATTGTCTTTCCTTGCTCAAAGTCTTCCCTGGACTGCAGATTCTCCTGTCTGTGCATCATCCTGGCTTTTCTCGCAGATGCAGCCTCTGCGCAGGACGGAAATATGCATATTTGGAACACAAGAGAGAAACAAGCGATACTGACAGTGCCCTTGTCAAACCTTTAGCTGTACTGTAGTCTTTCTCGTCACTGCATGCAGCAGAAATAACTTTCCCACTTTGGGGACTCTGCATGCTGTTGCAGTTTGACGAGTGAGTGTGGGGGCAGTCATATAAAGCTATGATGTCAGCACCATCACGTGCTGTATTGTTCCAGGGAAATTTATGTCGGTGGCTAAGCATGAAAAAGAGAAATTCATCCCATAGAGGTCATTAATAACAGACCCTGGGTGTAACAAAGACGGTCCACAAAGGGAAGGGGCAGGGGGTGGGCAGCATGGGACTCCAGGTGACAAGTCGGGAAAATGCTATTAAAAGGACCACACTATAATTATCAAAATGTATCAAAAGGGGCAGCCTGGTGCAGCTGTACCTGCTGGCTTTTTGTGTAAAGTCAAGTGATCCAGCAGTGCACAAATCTGGCAAGGACGGTCATAGAGCTGCAGCTTCTGCCTGTACTGGAAAACTAGTGGGTGTTATCTTCAACTTCCAGATGTCTTCTGCATTTCAAATACCCCCTGGGATAATCTATTGCGTTTACACCTAGATAATCTGTTACATTACACCTAGATGCCAAATTCGGATAAATTCGGCAGAGTTGTGTGAAATGCAGACGAAGCTCAGCTCTGTACTTTTTCGTTACACTCGTGGTTCCAAATGAGGATTCAAGCAGATCAGGAGCTCCTTACGTATTTTCCTCCTCTCATTCTTTGCTCATCAGGGCCCAGAAACGCCCGACGTGCACGCGAGACCTTGCCCGCACACAAGAGCAGCACAGCTGTTAGCCTGTTGTGTACTAGCTCAGTAAAAGCGCCCCGATGTTTGCACTTCTGCCCCCAACTCAGCTTTCTGAGCCCTCCTTGTTCATCCCCCGCAGCCGCCCCAAGATGGCTCCCATATGAGGGGGCGCCGGCCCGGCCCCCCCCCGCCCTGACCTGGATTCCCCAGGGAGGGGCGTGGCCGCCGCCTCCGCCAATGGCCGCGCGGGGCGGTGCTGACGCGCGGGGCCGCCTCCATTTCGCGGCGCAGCGCTGGTGTTGCGTAGCAGTCGGAGCCGTCCGTCGCCAGGGTAGGACGCGTCAGCCTGACCGCCGACCGTCTGCCGCACCGCACCGCACCGCGCACCCGCCCGAATTGGCCTGCACCGAGACCCACAGCCCAGGTTCGTGAAAGCTCCCGGCGCTTCCCTGCAGAGCGGGGCGCCGGGGAAGCGCAGCGGGGCGTGTGTGGCGCGGGGCGCTTCCGCTGTGTGCCCTGCCGGTCCGGGGAGCCCTGGCCGGCGTTGTCGCCGCGCCGTCCCGCTGGGCACGCGCCGCGGCGGGGTCGGTGCCGCAGCCGGGTGCGGCACGGTCGCCATTTTGTGGCTAAGCGATGGCGTTTGCTTTTCTTCCTCGGCTCGGCGTGGGCGGGGCTTGAGTGCGGGGTGCAGCTGGGCGGGGCCGAGAGCGGAGCGCCGCGCTCCCGTTG
>VZRL01002888.1:131838-180284 GCA_013397895.1 Origma solitaria | reverse complement strand
CTGAGTCACCGGGCGGGGCCTCACGCACCTGTCTCCGCAGCAGCGCCGCGCACATACAGCCATGAGCGGCTGCCGTGTCTTCATCGGGAGGCTGAACCCGGCCGCCAGGGAGAAGGATGTGGAGAGGTTCTTCAAAGGGTACGGCCGCATCCGCGACATCGACCTGAAGAGGGGCTTCGGATTCGTGGTGAGTGTGCCCCTTTTGCCCCTCTGTTAACTTGCGTTTGAGGTTTACGAAGTTGCTTGTAAAGAAAACCTATTAACGTCCCCATTAAGGCACCCCACATGACAAATAAGCATCTGTTCGTTCACTGGAATGTAATCTTTTGTTATGTTGGTTTTGCAGGAATTTGAGGATCCGAGGGATGCAGATGATGCTGTTTATGAATTGGATGGAAAAGAGCTTTGCAGTGAGAGGTGAGGTATCCTATTTCATGGATATATGAGCTTAGGTATCTAAAATAGGAGGAGTCAATTGTAACTTAAACTGTGTTATCAGTACTTTTCAAACTGTTTTATGTTTGTTTCATTCTTTTGTTTCCCCCCAATAACTATAACTGGATGTTAAAGAAGAAGGACATAAAAGCATGTGTTTTGCTATGTTTTTCTCTTCTCAGGGTGACAATTGAGCATGCTAGAGCACGCTCGAGGGGCAGAGGCAGAGGGAGGTACTCTGACCGGTTCAGTAGCCGCCGCCCGCGCAGTGACAGGAGGTAAGTGTGGCTTTGAGCCAGTGCAGTTAAAAAAAAGAATATTTTGGACTCGGCCCAAAGAACGTCAGCTGGAATAAGCTATTAAAATAAGCTGGAATAAGCTATTTGCTGTTGAAGTCAGTCATTTGATGTGGCAGTAGGATAGTGAGGATTACAGAACTTCTCAGATATGCATGTCATCCTTACGTTCCCTCCCCTAAGTATTTAATGCCTGCCCTACATTGCTCAGGGCATTGTGTTGTTCAGGTTGTAGTGCTGATGATGATATGCCGGTAGCAGCTTTTGATACGGATTTTGTTAACATTAAGATAGTGATATTTTATTTACTGACAAAAATCTGAATTGTTTATTTCAAAACAGAAATGCTCCACCTCTAAGAACAGAAAATCGCCTCATAGTGGAAAATTTGTCCTCCCGAGTCAGCTGGCAGGTTTGTTGAAACACAATTAACTATTTTGGCTTCATTTAATGGGTATGTAATGTAACGTAATTATTTTGAAAAATAATTAATTAAATTAAAACCTAATTTATTAAAATGTTTATGTAAATAATATGATTTTTAATAATGTAATTTAAATATTTTGAATGAAAGCTAGTTAACTTTAATTCATAATAATAATAAATTTGTATGTTTGAGGATATATATTTATTTTTTTTCTTGTTTTTAAAATCCATTTTAACCACATATTAAACCCTTTATTTGCCAGCCTATCTGTGTCGTTGGCCTTATGACGAGGAGTGCCTGTGGGTTATCCTAATCGTTCTGTCTTGGTCACTCTTGGTCGGGCCTGGTTGACTTTCCAGTCAGCTCCTACAATGTCACTTGGCCACCTCTAGATCTGTGTTTGCCGGTCTAGACGTAATCGATGCACTCCTTAAAGTGCCACATTGCAGCGGTCCCAGAGCGTTAACGAGATCTGATTCCTAAGTTGAGAGCTGTTCTTCCTGTAACGCTTCCGAATAACGAGGTCCTGGTCGAAAAGAGTTGAAAGATTCGAAATTAGGTGGTCGTTGGAATCCTGATCGCAGTAAAGTGGTCCTTGGTGACATCAAGCATAGAGAATATCTGGATCCATCCATAGTCTCCTGATAGGGAGGGCAGTGCGATTAATGGCTTCCATCGACTGGGTAGTGTTCGGCAAGTGGGTGGCGAAGAGCCAGTCGGGCATATGTCATGACGGTATCTCCGGTCGCTTAATGCAGTTTGCTGCTTGGCTAGCCTAGGGAAATGTTAATAAAGGTAAAGTAAACTATATTTTTAATGACATATGGGGCACAAAATAATTGGTGTTATGTAAATGTAATTCTGTATTCATATAAGACTTGTAATGTAAATGGAGACTGAAATAGTCCAAAATTATATGGGTAGTATTTCAAAGTCAATCCAGTATATATAAAAATGTGCTTCTTTATTTCTTTCTCTCTCTCTCTTTCTTTCTCTTTGTTATTTAATCTATAAAATCATTGTAGACTAATATTTACCTTAATGTTAAGATGCTTCATTGGCATTTTGCTTAAAGCAATATGCTTTTCTCATTTATTTCGTGCCCTGATACAGATCGTGATACAGATAATGCAATTTTGATAGAATACAAGTATGGCAGATGCCATGTTTGTGATTTATCTAACAACTTCTTTTCCAGTAGTCATAAATTTCTTTTGTTTGCTTTAAACTGTTCTTGTATAGATAAGTGTTAATTTCACTTCTTTGCATAACATAAGTGGTCTTGTGTTAGGATCTCAAAGACTTCATGAGACAAGCCGGGGAAGTAACCTTTGCAGATGCACACAGACCTAAGTTAAATGAAGGGTAAGCCTATCAAGTGACCTCTTGAAAACTGTAGAGTAATATCTGTACATGTAATATTTTGGGAGGGAAGCTGGCTACTTTCAGTGACAGTAGCTGTTTGTGGCTTAATTTAGCTACCCTTTGAAAATGCATGTGGGAAATGTTTTGGTAGCAGAATTTTTCATGCTTCAGTGATGACAAGGGATAATTACACTGACTAGTGTAGGTTTTGGGAGTTTGTTTGGTTTCTTTGCAGTGCAGATTTTGCTTGTATTGGTAAATTGGTAAATACAACTTGTAATAGTGAACTTCATGTTCGGGGATTTTTTTTTTTTCCCATAGGGTGGTTGAATTTGCCTCTTACAGTGATCTAAAGAATGCTATTGAAAAGCTTTCTGGTAAAGAAATTAACGGAAGGAAAATCAAACTAATTGAAGGCAGCAAAAGGCACAGGTATGGATTTCTACTCTCCTATATAATGCTTAAACATTCACTGAGAACCGTTGCAGTCCATGACCAGGCAGACAAGCTGGAGAGCAGTGGTTTGCCTGGTTAGGGCTGTGGCCCGTGAGGCTCCGTAGCTGACACCGGTGCTGTCTGTTGTCCCCTCAGTAGGTCCAGGAGCAGGTCGCGGTCGCGCAGCAGGAGCTCATCCGGGTCTCGCAGCCGCTCTCGATCCCGCAGCCGCAAGTCCTACAGCAGGTCACGGAGTAGGAGCCATAGCAAGTCCCGATCAGTTAGCAGATCTCCACTGCCAAACAAGAGCCAGAAACGGGGTTCTTCCAGCAGATCCAAATCTCCGTCATCTGTGGATCGGCAGAGGTCTAGATCAAGGTCCAGATCTGTTGACAGTGGCAACTGAACTATAAATAACTTGCCATGGGGGCCCTTTTTTAAACCATACTTGCTAAAACTTGTGGTAAGTATGTGACTTTCTGTGGGGAAGGTTTTGGATGGGGAGGGGGAGGGATGGGGGAACTTTGTAGATGTGGACCATGGTGGGAAGGGTTATTGACTAATTGTATTAAATGTTTTTTGATAACCCTTTTCTTGCTCACATTTTTTGTGAATGTCTGAAGTGTATAGTTTGTGTATATTGGCAGAGCTCTTTATAACTAAAGCAGACAAATTTTTTTGTACTCTAAAGTCATCTGAACACTTAATTCTCAGTATATTCAACTGTGAATAGCAACTCCAAAACATTAGTTTAGTATCTTGGACTAATAGCTTTAGGCATCTAAGAGCTCTATATGTGCTGTACATAAAGCTTTATTTCAGAGGGTATTTTTTTGTGCTTTTGAGACATTGTTTCAGCTATAGGTCAGCAGATTAAGTGCTGGTCGGTACTGGTAATAAAACTTTATTTTAAAATATTTTCATTTAATATTACTTGCACTACACTAAGAAAATGCCCATTTCACTGCCCTGTGGTAATAATATTCTATAAAGCACTCTTTATTTCTTGATACCTAAGATTGAAATAGTTCAAATAAAGTATAAAGAAACATTTCTGCTTCTAGTTTGTTTCTTAGTGTTAATAAAGTGGTTATGATTGTGTTAAAATGATTCTTGAAGTTGGGGCTGCGGCAAAGTGGTAACTGTTTTGGGCAGGAGGGAGAATTTATTGTGATGTCCTTGGATGTCTCTGTGTGCTAAAATAAGAACATGGATAATCAGGCTGTCATAATTCATAGCAAAAAAGGAGTGGATGAGTCATTTAGCTTTTAATCACTTGGGATAATAAGTGTGGAATGTTAAAGACAGATGTAGTCAGCATACTTTATTAGTGTGTGTGTGCTCATGCGTATGAGAACATTGAGGTGTAAATGAACCATTTTTGTAGCATAAGTCGTCCTTCTAGGGGAAGGGGGATTTTTTAGTTGGTGGGTGGGAATACTGCAGCAGTGGTACCTTGAGGTTGTGTGTTTCAGTATTTGCCTCCCAGTGGCAGCAGTCCTCTGCAATCCCTATGCTTCTCAAGCTGTCACCCACAACAGAACTTCAGAATTAAATTTTAAAAATAATGTGTTCTCTTAAATAAAAATGCTTTACAAAGGTATTCTGTTGAAACCTTTAAAAAGATGTTTGTAGCCTAGGCTAGCATTTGGATACATCACAAGAAATGAAAGGTGGTTCTTGTCAGAGTGAGGTGTGGCCTGGTGAGAGGTCAGGCATTTGGTCTCAGCAGCCTGGCTGCCCTTTCTCCCTGCTGCTGCAGAGTTCTTGTGTGCCAAGCTAAGGAAGGAGGAGGAGCTCTTGTGCTGTGTGTATCAGACGGCCAGGTGCTCCTTAGGGCAGGTATCGAGAGAAGGTAGGATCTACAGTTAACCGGATCGTTACCAGTCAGCTTCGGGGAATGGGAGGCTTCATTTTCAGAGCCTTACTGCAGATACTCGATCACCCCAAGAGGTGTGGAGCAAGAGGGCTTTAACTTCCAGGGTTAAAAGCAGCATTCATGCTCATCAGGGTAGAAGGTCAGCTGTGTTGAGATCTCAAGTCAGTTGATCCTACTTGGATGATGATGGGCATTCGTGTCCAAGTGAGACTTGACTTCAGCTGGAACCCGGGTGGCTGAAGGCACCTGATGTCCTGAAAGGGGTCGTGAACTCTCTCTAGGGCTAAATGTGAAGTACTACCTGCTTTATAAAAATAGTTGTTCTGAATTCTGTTTCTAGACCGCACCACTTACTCGCCTTACAAGCAGCATGAGTAGGTGTCTGTGTTTTTCCTGGTGAGCTGGCTGTTGGAACGATGAGCTTCCTGTTAAACTCCCCTGCTTAGCAGTATGGAGGCTTATGTTGATTTCTGGCCAGCAATTATTCTGTGTTTATTAAGTGTAGGTTCTTGGTATGAGCCTGTTTGCACTTAAGAGTAACCACTTCAGTTACAAGGCATTATGTTGGACATGGGACGTGTTGATGCCAATCTTTCTTGGTCCTGTGTGTGCAGTGTGACCATACCTAGATGGTGTCCAGAGCAGATATGTTGAGTTCACTGACCCCAACAAAAGGCACATTCAAGGTTCATCTGCTTTTGGAGGTATAGCTTGGTGGGCCTGAACTGAACATACAAAAGCAGTTTGTGTAGCCATGATCATCGTTTCTGTGGCCGCTGCTGTGTGGGATCAGTGCTACCACAGGGTACGCTCTGGAAAATGGGAGCAACGAACAGCTGATGGACTGCAATTGTCTGTGTACTGGATCTCGCTGGCTTCTGCATGGAGAAACTTCCACAGCTCGATCTGGGTGTCTGTTAGAGAAATTACATTAATCTTCAGTAATATCTTCAGGATCTGCTTTCATCATGTGCCAGCAGGACAGTTACAGGTAAGTGAAATTAGAAAAGGGAACTGGTGTGGGCAGTGATTTTCGCAAAGGCAAAACTGGGCTAGTCACTTGCAGTGTGTTCTTCAGCTGTCGCAAAGGGTTGTCACAATGACTTTGAAGTCACTGAAAGTCTCCTCCCTTTTGGGCTGACAGAGCAAGGCTTAGTTTGGAGCAAGGTCTTTGGGAAATAACATTGTGGGTGCAGATTGTTCTGTGGCGATCCCTTTGGCTGGTGTGAAATGAGTTTATAGATAAAAGCCTTTGACACACCTGCTGGAGGCCTAGGAACTGGCTGCAGAAGGTGGAGCTTGGAGGGTTGTGGGAGCAGCTACTGCAGAACCCATATGTTGTTTTCCTGGTTTCCCACTGTTCCTGCAATGTCTTGACACTGATTTCATTTACTGAGCACTAATTGTGTCCACACCTGCACAGATCACTTTTGCTTCATCTGAAGAAAGAGAAAAATGTAAGAATAGGCAGTTCAGAAGTGAGGTTTGGGAAAGATTGTGACAGCTACAACTGGGATTACTGGGTGATTTAAAACAAGAAGAAACTTGTGAGTTCTACCAAAGACTGGAGCCATTTTGTTTCCAGTCATTTATGAGTCAGAGGCTGGAAAACAACTCTTTTTTGGTAGTAGTTTTGCAAGCAGCTGCATGGCTGTTTCCAGTATCAATTGCTTTGCACTGACCACTCAGCTGAGGATCCAAATGAGTGTGTTTTTTTTCTCCCCATAAGTTATCCTCCAGCATAGCTATAAGATGTGGTAAAGTGATCTGGAAGCAGCTCTGTAGCGGCTACTCTGCTGCATCTCTGTCCTGAGGCACTGGAGGGGTGACTGGTGGGGGATCTCATTCAGCAGTGCATTCTTCAGCTATCTGTGTAGTCATTCAGCTGAGCTTTGCATTATGGACACATCTATACCGATATTGTGTATATGTTTTTAAATTAAGTTTCAATCTCATATACTTTCCTAGCTAAAGATCCAAATGTTGCCTTCCTTTGGCTGCAGTACTTGCAGTTCTGTCCTCATCCTCCTCACCCCACTCCAAAAGTGACACCCTTCAAGGAATCACTTAACAGCTTGAAGCAAAGCTGAGATTTGTTGCATTAAAGAGTATGTTACATTTTTGTGTCCTTTTAGCCGCACACAAATACCCCTGTTCTGTGCAAGTTGTGACTTTTGCAGAGTAGCTTAAAGCACAGTGCTGTGAAAGCCTGAGTACTGATAGTTTTGATAGTATGTATCTGTATGAAACACTCTGCTGATGCAAGAAGTCCATGAAATTTCTCAGGTCTTCAGTTACCTCTGATGTTTTTACTCTGATTTGAATTTAATGTGTTGGGTATGTAATCCCAAGTTAGAGTGACAGTTCTGTCTTTACAAAGCAGCGATTCATTGGTAGTTGCATTGTATGCATGTATGGCTTAGCATGGAAAGGGTAAGAAATAAAGGAGCAAAGCTGTACTTGCCATTGGTTTGCTTTATTCTGTCATGGATCCTAAAGACCAGGATGAGCAGAAGTCCCTCTCCAAGCTGGAACAGCAAGTATAGCAGTGGGAAGAAATACAGGGGGCCAATGATCTCTGGGGCGAAGGTGACCTTGAGGATAGCTGAGCAAAGCTGTGCATTCTGGCAGCCAGTTTCCATGCACACTGTCCGCCTGCACCTGAAGGAGAAAAAGGTAAATAGATTACAGATTTTAATCCCTTTCAAACAACTTAAGAACCCTGCCCACCTTGCTGGTGCATTTGCCTGTGGCTAAAAGCTGCTCTATCAGGAACAATACTACAGTCCCTAGAAGGTTTTGCCTCCTGCTCCCTTTGCAATGGGCAGATCATGTTACAAATGTGAACTTTGTTCTTAATGGCATTGGAGGCCTTATATCCTGCTCTGGACTCTGCAGCTTCCTGCAGGGAAGGAATCTCCTTCTGAGGTGGTAGAAGTCCAATATCCGAAGGTACAAAATAGGACTTGCAGGATTCCTACCTGGTTTAGGTAGGATGAGGAAAAGAAGGAGGAGCAGGTTTTATATGCCAGGTTTTCATTTGAAATTCCTGGGGCTGCAGCTGAATGCACTGACTGGTTTGTGTTAGTAATCAGCTGGGGAATGATAGTGCCACTTGGGGTTTGAACTCTATTGGTATTCCTCAGTTCTTTGGGTTTGGGTTTTTTGGAGGTTTGGGTTTTTTGGGTGCTAATAATTTTCCCAGCTTCATTACTGAAAGCAGAAGTTGGTAATGTGTTTTGCAGGTCACCAGTGACCTTAAGCCAAATCCATCCATCTATTTGCTCAGTGAACCTTCCTTGGTGATCAGGTGCCTGTGTCAAAAAAACCTGCTTAGCTATTCCTCCTCAGATCAGTCAAGCAGATATTAAAGTAATTTCTCTTCCCACTCAAGGTGTGGGAGTTAACTGCCTTGTGACCAGCTTGTACTGTGTCTGGTTGTATTCCTAGGTCCTGTTTTGGGTGATTGGGATCAGTGTTTTACAGAAGTATATCCCTGTTGAAATCTGTGTTTTCACCATTTCTCTGCAAAGCAGAGCTGCTATACCTCTCTGTTCTTGATGAGAGAGTGAGAGCAGGGAGATGTGGAAGAACATACCGCTCATCCAGTTTGAAGGCTGCAGAGACAGCATAGCCCAGCAGGAATCCAGTAAGAGGCATTAAGGCAGAAGATCCCAGGAGAGATGGTGAGAAGATGACCACGATACAGCTTCCCACATTGGCCACAGACAGAACAATTATAGCAGCAGATGACAGTAGAAGCACAATCATCCCTGCCTAAAATAAAAGCGATTGAGATGTGGACAAGAGAGAAACCCCCAGCAAAATTTGCCTCAGTTGTCAGAAGCAGCTGTACCCAGCTCCCTGTCCTTTACTTGTGAAATACACAGAGAGCATAAGTGCCGTTCATGGGCATAAATGTTATCAGTAATCAACAAGAGATCATCCTGGGCTGCTACCTAGAGAGACCTTAACCAAATACCTTTCTGGTCTGTATGCAAAATGACTGGTCTTGCTGCACAAGCTGCTTGTTTCTCAGGCATTGCTACATGTCTCCATCCAGGTACCTTTGTGGCTCTAGTCCACCCCAAGCAAGAGCTGAGGAAACCACTTTACTCACAGGCAGAGCCTAGTGGAGCTCCTGAGTTAGACAATGGTGGATGTGGTTGTCTGGATTTGTTTTGCTGTTTAAATGCCTGATGCATAAAGGAGGCAGGGACATGATTCCAGGCATCAGTGAGCACTTAGTGATCTAGTGGCTTCTGTTGAATAGGTATCTCCATGACTTAAGCAGCAGCTTTGTGATTTTTGCCTTGTGCTAGACCTCTGAGAAGAGTGGGGTGATTTTCATTTGTTTTGGGATGGTTATTGTTTGGTTGGTTGGTTTTTAGCTGGGTTCTGCTTCGGTTACAGCAGTAGTTGGAGGCAGTGCCCATGAGGTCCATTGGTGCTGATACAGCAAAAAAACCCCAAAGTTAAAACTGAAGGAAACAAAGAAGTGTAATATAAGAAGCTGGCTACAAAATGCCTGCCTGGAAAAGACAGAGGACTTCTCCTTGGGAAAATATTTTAATGATTGAAGTGGCAAAGTGGATGTCTTGAGCACTATCCTCAACCTTTCATTGATTTGTGGCATGTCTTAAAGAAGTTAATACATTTGTGATTCTATTTTTTAAAACTTCCTCAAGGCCCTCGATTGAAAGGCAACTAGCCCAGGATACTTCTTACCTTGGTGATAAAGCCAGTGTACTGTGGTTTCTTCTCATTCAAGATGATGCCGATGGCACAGGGGATTAGCATCAGCACTAGGGAGGTGATTATTCCTTTGTAAGGTACCTTGCCCTCCAAGTCACCCTCATACAGTCCTCCCGAGTAAAGGTACAGAAGCAGTGGCATTAATCCAATTGCCAGGACCATTGAGCATGCAGTCATTACAATGCTGAGATGAAGAAAGGATCCCTCAGTAGAAGAGTAACACTTCTAAAAAATGGAATATGCTAATCTGATTATTTGCCTGGACAGATTTTAATGTAAGACTTTACCTTGCTTTTTCTAACTTGTAACTCAGATTTCCCCAACATCACTGTCAGGTTGTAGAAAGATGTGGTATGAAGGGAGAAGATGACTCAAGTTTCATACAAGCTGAGAAAGGACCCTTGTTATGGGTACAGGTTGCATTTGAGAAATGCACAACTGAGAGAAAAAGTAATACTATGTATTTTCATGCTGGATCTTGTTTTATTGCTAGGGTTTGTTGGAGAGTGGTGTTCTGCTAGTTTAACAGTTTACACAGAACTGCATGGCTAGATACAGCATATATATGCTCTGTGTACTGCTACGTGGAGATGAAGAAGTGTTCCTGCACCCATGTCATCAAGGGTAGCATGCTAATGCTTCAGAGAAAGGTACAACATCCCATTTTATTGTAACATAAGGACAAATTAACTTACTGAGCAATATAAGTGCTGTAAAAACGTTTTGGACTTAGTATTTCAGTCTTTGTCCAGCTTCCTGGGGCCTGCTAATGTTGATTAAACTACTTTCTGAACCAGTCATATGACTAGATTGGCCTGGACAATGAGCAGGTACATAGTTTTCCTTACCTGAGGTTCATGTCCCCTCTCAGTGCCAGGCTAAAGATGCTGGAGAAGTTTCCCCCTGGGCAGCAGCCGCAGATGAGGATGGCCAGGGATTCTGAGGTGCCCAGCTGGAAGAGCTTGCCCAGTATGAATGCTGTCAAGGGCATGATGCTGTACTGTGCCATTATGGCAATTGCCACACCTTTAGGTCTCCTGAGGTGAGTTGTGATCTTGGATATCTCCACTGTACATCCCAGAGACACCATGATGACGAGGAGGACTGCGATAAGGATTACATTCAGGGCTGTGTCCGTGGCCTGCTGTCCAAATGCAAGCGGTGGTGCCACACTGCTCAGGGAGGTGCTGCTCTGCATGCAACCTGAGCTCCAAAGCTCCGGGCTATCAAAAGCTCCTTTGGTCTTGTTCATCCTGCTGAGGGGTGAGGAGGTCCTTTCTTCTCTAAGTGGCTGGGAAGATGAGGGAAGGATTGATTCAAAAGTCCAAATAACATTAAATTAATGCAAGCAAAGCATGAGCTCTCTTTCAGGACACCACTCTAACCCTTCAGCAGCTGTTGAAACAGAAACTCCTCTTTAGAGCTGTGAACCCCACTCACTTTGGAAATATCCTCTGCAGGTTGTGTAGCTTCTGCTCTGGTCCTCTACCTCCTCCAGCATCCACCCTCACAATGAGACAGCTGATGAGAGCAAGAGGGAGACAGTTCAAGGCGAGTAGAGAAGACAGGAAAAGATGGGCACTTCACACATAGGAAAATGAACCACAGCTCCTCTCATCCACAAGATACTGCTGAGGCTAATGCTTGAAAACATGACACATCCAGGGTACCTTGTTTTTAATGAGATTATAAAATATTTATTCTTCTGGCCATAAATCTATCTTTTGATAGCAAGGTCTATGAAGAAATTTCTCTGTGGGTGAGTAATTTCTCTAGTAAATTCTTAGGGGCCTTCATGTCTCTTTTCCTGATTTTTTTAAGTCTGACATTGTCTAGAATTTTTTTGCTTGTATATAGGAATTTATTCTCTGGGCCTTACCAACATTCAAAATATTATTCCCTCCTTGGCACTGAGGAAAGATTCTGCATGGTAGGAACCTCACCTGCCCTCTGCAATTGAAGGCTGGGCTCAATGGGCACAGCAGTGCTGGCTTCGATACCTGGGGTGTTCTGCACTGTGATCCAGCCAGGGCTGCAGACATCACACAAACTCTCCAAGAAAAGCCAAATAGGCAGCTTTTATCCACCCAAGACATACCTGCCATGTGCTTTCAGTACAAATCTGCACGGCATGACATGCACTCAGTGCTCTGGTGTGCAGGGAAGCAGGGCCTGGGCAGCTGGTGCTGAGGCAGGAAGAGGGACTGGAAAGGTGCTTGATCCTCCAGCTTCTGCAAGGGTGATTGCTGCTCATCCTGCCACTGCTCTCTGTCCCTTGCTGTACAGGGCATCTGCTTCCCTAGAGCAGCCATGCTGCGTAATGACACATTGCCTGCCTTGCCCTCAGGTGCCATGCTTCCTCTTCCCTCGGCAGGTTTTGCCTTCATTTAAGGCATTTATTGCCTTCAAATTGGCCGGAGCCATCCCGTAGGTCAAGGGAGGGACTCCAGAAACAGACAGAGCAGAGCACATTAAGCCACAGCAAAGTGAATGCCATTACCTTAGCTCCAGTGGATGCGGCTGTAGGAAGCTTTGGCAGATCACTCACTGCTCCGTCCTTTCCTGGCTGGGCTTGGTGAGCGATAGTACTCTTCAGTCCTTCTGCTTCAAGAAAATCACCCTTGGTAAAATCCTGTCCTCTGCTTGCAGGACATAAAGCCTGGGTCTAAAAGAGCCTCACAGATAGGGAAGTTGTTATATGATGGTTGTACTAATAGGACTGGGGAAGGGATTTTAACCAGGGAAATTTGCTGCACTATGGCTGAGCTCTAATTTCTTTGCTGAAGGGCATTATGATGGTGCAGTAGGATGGCTATTGTTCCTATTCATCTGGGAGCTCCGCAGGCTCAGCCTCTCCAGCTCTATTGCTCTGGAAACACTGCTGGAGGCAGGCAGGAATGTCAGAGCTGTTCTCAGTGTTCCCCCCCACTTGCTCTTGCTTTGGTTGGGAACTTTGTTTTCCAGGCTGGCAGCCAGGCCGGAAAAACACCAACAACAGCCCAAGAGGCCAGTACAGGCATTCCCCACCGGCTGGGAAGGAGCAGTGCCTGCAGCTCCCAGGGGTTCTGCACATTCATGCCCACGGCTGCTCCTACACCTTTGTGATCACCACACACCCATTCCTGGGGACAAGGGCCCCTTCAACAAATCACAGGTGGTGCCTTGAGCCCCCTGTGTCACTGTGATGGCAGAGTAGTGCCTGGGCTCATTGCTGGGCCCTGGCTGAGCAGGTGGGGTGAGGTGGCTTGCAGCAAAGCATGCATTTTGATTTTACGCGGGCATCTGCAAGACTACCAGGCATGAGCAAGGGCTGCCCAAGTAGCACATGGGCAAGATCCATAAGAATTAAGAGAATATGTGGGAGCAAAATTCAGAGCAATTTCTTCTCTCTTTCTATCCTTCTCTTCAGGAATTTTCCCTGTGAATCTCCAGCTTTCCTAAAGAAATGCTTGTTTTTCACTGTGTTTGCCTTTTAGCTATGTGCTGAATTTTGTAAGAAATGCAAAAAGAGTCAAGAAAAGCAATTAAGAGGTTATAAAATGTCACCGCCTCAGCAGCAGCTCCTCTTCCCCTAACTCAGTGTAGCTCAGGTTTTTAAAATGACAGTGTTCGAACACTGTCACTCTTTGTCTTTGCAAGGCTGTAGAAGAATGTTTCAATGACTCTAATAATTAAAAAAATGCCGGCTAGTTGTTCATTGTTCAAGCATTCCTAGTAGTTAATAGAGGGAATTCCACAGGAGCCAAGGAAGAGATTGGTTGAGGAAAGCAGAATGAATTAGGATCATTATTTCACCCTGGTTCATGCTTGGACATCCAGTTATTTGACGTGGGCACTAGACCTGGGAGTTTGCTTTCAAAATGGGAGCTGCATCTCAGCTCTAAAGCTGGGACCTGGGAGGTGGGATGGCTGAAGGATGGTCGGAGGAAGGAGTGCGCTCCCATTCCGGAGGGCAGTGGGCCCGGCTGCTGCATGGGCATGCTGCTGGTCTGGTTCAGAGGATGCTTTTGCCTTGCAGAAGCCGTCCGTTTAACCCCTGGGCAAAGCGTGCCTTTTCCTTCCTTCGGCCAGGTCCTGGAAGGGCTCAGCCCCTAAGAAGGTAGCCTTGCAGCCGCTCTCCCGACGCTGTCCGCCCTCCCGCTCGGAGCCGCGCGGGGCTGCCGCAGCCGGCCCGGGGAGCGCCCTGCCCAGCGCTGCCGCTGGAGGGCAGTGCGCGCACGGCCACGGCCCCTGCTCGCTGCGGGACACACCGCCCCGAGCACACCGCCCCGAGCACCCGCAGCCTGCTTCGGGCGCCTTTAGCAACTCAGGTGTTCCCCAGTTCAGAGCGGCGGTCTAGTGCAGCAGGCACCACGGGATGCTTAACCAGCCGGAGGCAAACCAGCCGAAGGCATTGAAAGATGTGTTTAAAATAGGAATAAGAAAATGTATACAACTTTGCAGACTTCCTGTTGGAGCTCGAAATGAGCTGTGTTGTGGACTTTTTTTTTTTTTAAGGCATTAGTGCATCATGTTTTCATAATGCAGCTTCATAAATTCATCTCATAAATACAAAATGGCTTATGTGCCCATTTCAGTGGTGGGGAGCTGAAGCCAAATTTCTTAGTTTACAGCTGGGATCATCATCTCATCTGTGTTTTTACAGAACAACCTGAACTCAGTCCAGTGGTTGCCCAAAGGCTCTATTTCAGCAGATGTGCCCAACAGGAGCAGCAGTGCTTGATTCATGTCAGATTTCACACTCTTGGCCCACAATACAAGACATGACTTTGACCTCTGGCATCCATATTTCGCTCAGGTAAGGTTTGTGAAAACAGTGAGAGCTGTACAGTTTTGTGACTGGCTAATCACTTCGCTCATTTCTGAGTGATTTTGAGGTAATTTGTCCATCACAGCCCTACCCCCATGTGGGCACTATGCTGGACTGGGGATGGAGCAAGGAGAGCTTCTGCAGAGACAATCAGGATTTGTCATGACTTGTTCCAGCTGTGGCTGAGAGCTTTGTCCCAGCTGGACACCCAGGGTGGACTCAGCAGTGTCAGCCAGAGCATGGTCCAGTTGGTCAGCAGTGAAAAAGAAGCTTGCTCTGATGCCTCTTCTCTGTGTTAAGGAAGTTTTTTTAAATTTGAGCTTGCTGGCCAGGTAGGCATTGTTTATACCTTGAACAGTGTGAGAGGCTCTGGAGAAAGAAATGCTGCTCCTGAGAGTGAGAGGTGCTTCAGTCATTTAGACCAACATTTCTATTATATCAATACACTGAATCTTCCTCTGAATTTCTAGAGTGAGGCTTTCCACCAGCACCAGGAAGTATAAAAGGGCCTTGCTGGGTGGGAAGGGTCCTAGCCCATCCTCCCAGTGGTGTTACTACCCTAAGTTAGTCCAGACAGAGAGCTCTGTTTCTGGAGAAGAGTGATTTTTATGGTAGGCAAGCACAGGTTGCCATGGATTTCTGGCTGCTGTGATAGATTCTCTGTTTCCCTAAGGAACATGTAGCAGTGGGCAATGTGATGATACATGGGAAAGGCTCTATTTGCCCTTGGTGGGAAGCAAGCTACAGGTCTGGGGCAGAAACGCCCCTGCTGATGGTTTAAGAGGAGCACTGGGGGCACCCCATGCTCCCCGATACAGAGGATGTTTCTGGTTTTCCTACCTCTGCCTGCAGGAAGGATGTCAGTGTGATGTTGAAGCAGGTTCACCTCAAGGGCAGATTTTTGTGAGAAAACACTACAGAACAAAGCGTGTTCCATGTCTGTGATGGTTATTTTTCTCTGTAGGAAGACATATTTTTATTGTCCAATGTAGTTACCTATTAACTATGTAATTAGTGGGTCTAGTTAATCTTGAATGTTTAATTTCTTTAGGGACCAGATGACAAAGACAGCTTCAGAAAAATTTGACAGCTGAAGTTTTCTTGCAACTTTGATAAAATGCTGTCAGTAGGACATTCCCTAAGCCTATCTCCAATCTGTATAGCCTTGACTACTGCTCTTAGCTTCACAGGAGAAATGAACTTTGTTCTTTTGACGTTTGCAGGGTGATAACTATACAGAAGATGCTGTGTTCTCTCTGGGTCATGTGAGAGGCCTCTTTGACAAGAGCTTGTGAGAGCTGGTCTGGGCAGCAGAAGCTTGCCCAGTCGCTTCCTGAACTCCCAGCTGCGGATGCTGTACACCTATAAAGTGCAATTGCACCTTGAACTGAGGTGAGTGTGCTTTTTTTTGTATCAAAGTTTACATTTAAAATTATTTCATTGGGTTGGTTGTACTAAAGTTTTAGTGTCATAGCTTTAACCTGCTCAATTAGGACATGAACTAGTCCTCCTTCCTACATAATGAATATGAAGATTTAATAAAGGAGATGGTTAGGAAAGTGGAAAAGGAAGAAAAAAAGGTGTTCAGGAATAGATAAGGATTAATGAAAGAGTCCAAGACCCTTATGCAAACCCCTGGGGAGAACTGGGAAGTCTACGACAAGGTAGACTCATCACCCATTTTTCCCCTCCTTCTAGTCCCCAAGCTCCCCTATGAAGAGCAGCCGAATTAACTTTACAAGTGAGAGAAATTTCCACGTCAAGGAGAATGCATGGAAACTACCACCAGAGTTAATCTTAGAAATGAGTCCCCAGGTGGCTGTGTGGGAGGCCTCTAAAATCATGAGGAGGTAAAACCTGGGTTTTTTTGAAAACAGAAAAAAGAAACAATTTAAGTAATGCAGTCCAAAACAGAACTATGTATGAAAGCATACCTCACCTTGTAGAACCAAGCTGACCCTTTGGAGTTACAGGGCTAATAAGGAGGAAAGTGGTGCTGTTATTGTGGAGCCCATGGCTTTGTTTGGTTCTTGTCTGCCCCTTCAGGCATCTTGGCATCACTGGATGGAAATGTCTGGAAGTGTCCTTGTTCTCTCCTGCACTTGTGGTTACTCATGGACTTTGCAGGGAAGCTGTAGAGAGTGTGTGTGTTAGGAGGTCAGACTTCTCTCTCTCTCTCCCAAAGGTGTTAGGATGTTCAAGAAGAGGACATGTTAGTTTGCTTAGCAGCAAAGAACTCCTTGAGAGGCAGAAATGGCTGCAGCAGCCACACTGCACATTTTCATGAGGCTCAGGAATGAAATGCCATTGACAGGATGGTTGGAGTCACTCTAGATCTTGCTCCCTGCTCTGTCACCATCACCTGTATGGGAAAAGCAGTGGGGAAGGCTTCTGAACTGATTTGAACTTAACAAGAGATAAGCACAGCATGCCCTTGCTACAGAAAGGTTTTCTTCTAAGCCTTCTTCCTTTTGCAGCATCTACAGAAAGGTTGGTGTGAAAGCCTGGCTCCCATAGGACACTCACTGGGGTGTCCTGAGCGTGCCAGCCTGAGGGAACACCCCAAGGGCATGGAGCACAGCAGGGATTCACAAGGCAGCACTAGAGCTGAGGTGGGACACCTGAAACCACATCTCAATGTATGTTTGAAGCCTGGGTAGTCCTGGACTGCTGGCCAAGCTCTTGTGATCCGCAGTCCATCATTGAAGAAATCCTAAATAAGTATGTGTGTGTGTGGCAGCACTTGGATATGGTGACCTGTTTGTTTACAACATAAGCTCTGTGAGTGCTCAGTGCTGTGGCTATGCCACTGCTTTTTAGTTTGGATTTGTGCACTCCATTTATTTTGTTCCCTTTTTCTTCAACTTGTACTTGTTGTGATTGGACCCTGATTCAGTCTGAAGAGGCAGGATGTGCAGTTTATGGTGTTCACTTGCAGGGGAAGAGAGCTGGACCTATTTTCTTGTTGAGCATCCTGCTGTAGGACACAGGCCAGCCAATTTGTGCCGCTCTTCCACCATCCTGCTAAAGCCCTGTTACTGCCTGCCTGAACTGAGCTATTGGTCTTTCTGAATGGTGCAGATGTGCCACAAAAATTTCAAGAGGACTGTTGAAAAACCTTTGCTAATTTGCATACTTTACCCATCTGCTGCCTTTGGCAGCTCCTTAGGCCCATGTGGGCTGACATCTGCCTAGAACAGCAGCCTCTGGATCCCAGTTTGGATGCCAAACATATTCCTGGTCCTCATGAATGTTTTGCTGAGTTTCTGGGCTGGTGAAAATCTCGTGTGTTAGGCACTGATGTGCTATTGGTATTCCTGTGGTCAGCCCCTGTGCTTGGGGCCTGTCCAGGGACCCAGGCAATGGCCAGCCAAGCCCAGCAGTGCAGGGCTTTTGTCTTGCTTTAATTAGTTAGAGTAGGACACAATTATTAGCAGCATGTTTTTGTTTCCATTTGTTCATTCTGACAGCAACCAAAGGAAGCCATTATCTCTACAAGAGGATGTTTCAGCAAGTGTTATGGTAAATAAAGCTAACAGGATCAGTGCAAAGGAGAAGATCACATTCTCTTAAGGACAGCAATCGATAATCAGGCTGTTAGATGCCAAATCCTTTCAAGAGGCATGATAGCGAGTTCACACTCAGATCAGCTTTTAATCTCAGAGGATCACTGACCTCTTTACTGGCTGATATATTTCCCACAGTTTACCTGCCCTGTAACACAGGTCTCCCTGTAAGACATGTGGCAGCTCTTTCAGTGCCTTTGGACACAAAAAAAAGTTGATGGCACCCACCTGCCCTTTTTGACTAAGATATTTCTGTACAGATCAGGCTAAAGATGGAAGGTCAGGTCTGGGTTTGACACTGGGTGTTTCACAACCTTCCCTGCTCCATGAGCAGCAGCAACCTTGAGCACACAATATGGTCCTAGAAACTGTGTGCTCCTCTGGCCCCTAAGCCAGGGACAGGAGCCTCAGTTTTAACTTTTCTGCAGCGCTTGGGTGCAAGCAACTTCATTATTGGAAGCAAAATGACACTGAAGACCTGTTCTTCATGCTGACAAATAAAATACTTAAGCAATGTGATGTTGGTAAAAACATCTTAAAAATTTTCGTGCAACCCTGGAGAACAATGATGAGATGTATACTGCAGGGTGTTTATTCTTGAGATGTCCAGTGTTTCCTATACATCTCATTTTAGTGTAAGTCTTTTGATCTTTACTGTTTGCCCCAAAGCTGTGGGCAATAGGTGAGCTACTCAATTTCATTTTATAAAAAAAAGAAGTTTGTAGCCCTCAGGGATTTGCAGAGAAGTTTGAAAATGTGATTATAAACTTCAGGAAACCAGCGTGCAAGTAGGAAATGCTCAAATGTTTATAATTTTCTTTAAAAAACAACAAAATACCTTGCATTTTTAAAGCTGTGATTCTCTGGAGCCTGATGCATAATTTTTGAGTATGTGAGGTTGGCAGTGCTGGAAAGGATACTTTTCTCTGCCCAGATCACATTTTTTCTGCTGGGAATTTTAGTTACTAGCTTAAACTGTTTCTGTACCTTTTTCTTGGCTGGCCTGTCCTGCAGCTGAGGAGCCTGCCCCATCTCCAGGGGCTTGGAATGGCAGCTAGAGGTGGAGACAGCGGCCAGGATTGCCCCAGTGGCAGAGGCTGGGCTGCCCTGCCCGGTTGTGTCTGGCCACGTCCTTCAGACCTGCTGGGCAGCAGAGCCTCTCCAAGGTGTTGCAGCCACCAGCTGTCCTGGGGGGAAGGTCTGGGAGCTCAGCAGGGGCAGCAGCACCCCTTTCCCCCGCTCAGTTGCAGCCGGGCTGTGTGAACAGCTTGGCTTGGAGGATTGTCTCCCACCTGCAGAGCTTGCTGGAGGGACGTGATCTTCCCCAAGGGCTCATGAAGAGCAGGGACTCTTTCCTCCAGGGGCTTGTTTGCCTGGCTGGCGACTCCAGCGAGCGGAGCCCCAGCGTGACCCTGCTCTTGGCAGGGCACAGAAAGGCACGGTGCCTTCCCAGAAATCCTGCAGGGATACAGCAACGCTGCTGGGCTCTTCCCTCTGCTTCTCCCTTACCAAGCCACCTCCCTTGGGCACTGCTCTTTCATATTTTTAGAAAGCACAGTTGATGTTTTTCAGCGCTGGCCTTGCACGCCAGCAGCCATTGCACAATGAGATCTCAGGGGCCATTTATTTCGCAAGCAAGGGTCTACCCTGCGACTGTTTTCTGCCACCTCGTCAAGAGCACTCCGGGCTCTAGTTGCTTCAAAACGGCAGCTATTGTTCAGTGTCCCATGCCCTGCTTGAAACAAGGCCTCCCCCAGAGGTGTTTTAATATCTCTTCTCTGTGATCTACCACATGCTTTCAGGGGTAGTGGGGAAGGGCCCATTCCTATTTTAGGGACCAGTGCACCAACATGCTGCGAGCAGCCCCTTTCTCTGCCTCCCCTGTTTCTGAGGTAGTCCTAATTTAATCTAGCATGATGCCTGCAATAGGGAAGTTATGCTTTGGACTGCTCAATCAAAGATTTGAATTTATAAAAAATAAAACATCAACCCTCTGGACAGAGGATGACAACAATGAGCAGCACTTTGTTTTACAGCTAGAGGATTACCATGGAGACTGGGGGAGCCATTTATTACCTTTGGTCAGAGAATTGGCAAGACAAGTGGAAAACTTCAGAGGCTACAGGCTGGCTGGGCAAAGTCCGTATGTCCCCCCTCACTGGTTGGGCTTGGGGACTCTGTATGAGTGTTAATATGGTGCACCCATATTAACATTGCATATCCATAATTTCCCACAAAAATATCTTATTACAGAGAGCTTGTTTCTCCACCCCCCTATTGTAAGCACCTGTGGGTCTTGTGGGTCCTGTGGAGCCACCCTTAGCTAACCTATGCCATCTTCAACTAATCTCAGGGCTCTGAGTGTTTTCACGTTTTCCTAGCTGGGCTGAGCACCCTTCTACACTGTCAGCCTGATTCCTCCCACACTGATTTATGTTCCCTGAGAAATACAATTGTAACTATTTCAATTACAAGAGCTCTCCAAACCATAAATGTCTCCAAAGTTGTGAAGAATGCCACAGTCTGGGACTGCAATGATCCTGCCTCCCTAAATTTTTCCCATTATATTTTCCTGAGGTTGCCTGCATCTGATGTTTCAGCTGGAATGATGTATTTAATTCCATATGTACTTCCAGCATGTGCCCATCTGCATGGCACACTATCTGCTTACCCTGACATGGTGCCCACACTTCCAGACTGTACCAGGACTCCTTTCTCCCGCTAAGGCTTCTCCCTAGACAAACACATCTTTTGGTTCATCCTGTTCCCCTCTACATTTGCTCATCCCCTTTGAAAATAAGTTCTCCACAACTCAGGATATTATTGGTGTTTGTTTTGGGCTTGTTTGGGGTTTTGCTAGCACAGAGGGCACAATTCTTGCATGTTCTTAGGACAATGTGCCTTATTTCAGGCACAAGCAAACGCGTCGCACTTAGCATGTGCAAGTGGCTGTGCAGCACTGCATTCACCTACAGAGGTATATAAAGGGTAATGATAATGTTGCCCAGAAGGCTAACACATCAAAGGCCAAGGAGCAGTTAAAATGTATTATGAGCTGTTGGCAGTGATTGTGGGGGGTATTCGTGTGTTGCTGATTTGGACGGCCTGAGTAAATGAAAACCCTCTGGATTAATTGGTACACCAGAGATTTGGAGGAAAATGGAGGCTGATAGAAAACGGCAAAAAAAGGGAAAACACAGATAGGTGGGCGTGCTGCCCTGCTGTGGGGCACTGCTGATTGACTTGCAGCTCCCTACCGTGCCCTGGGAAGGCAGGCAGAGCTGGGGGTGCCCCACCAGCAGATTGCCCAGCACTTTGGTGGGAGCGGACTGAGCCCCACGGGCAGCATCTGCAGCGCTGCTATTTCAGCACAGCCAAGTGGGTAGTTAGAGGTGAGAATTACCAGGTGTCTTGTGACACCTGGACACCACGGGACAAGAGTTTAATTACTTTTAATGATGTGGGGTACTAGGGGAGGGAGAGGAGGCCGTGTGGTGCCTGGTGTCACAGAGCAACTGAAGCTGGGAACTTCAAAATGGACTTGCACACAGGCTGCTGGCTGAATCGGATGACAACCAGAATTGAATTATACACTCCCATCTTTATCTAGGATACACATATTCCAACTACTCTTTTGTGGTTTATTATTAATGCTTCAATTTTACATAAATGGCATCTAACCTAAGTGTTACACAAGCAGCCAGACAAACTCCAATCACACCAGCTCACTCTCGTGCTAATTGAGCAGCTGGAGCAGGAGCACTCAGCACAGCACCAGGTAAGTCATGCCCTTGCAGACCACCTGCCTGGTGGTCTGGGAAGGGTACTCATGCTGAGGACAGTGGGCAGCTGGGACTGACCTGGGGGTCTTTCATATTGGGGCTGCAAAAGAGGGTCCTGTGGTAGTTTTGCCTGGCCCAGTTTTTGCCAGTGAACAGGGTGGGGTACAAAGATGGCTCCTGCATGTCCTGAGTAAAGATTCTGGAAATTTTCCACCATGTCCAGCAGAGCCAGTCTCTGATGGCTCTGAAAATGATGGACATGCTGCTGGTAAAACCTGGGCCAATTAGAGATGTTAGTTACGCCTCTGTGAAAACATATTTAAGAAGAAATCAAAACAATGTGAGCACGCACTTCTTTTTAGCCAGAGGAGGAGGAGGAGGAGGTAAAAATATGTGAGGGAGAACAACATGGAGGCACCAAGGTCAGTGGAAAGGCGGGGGAGGAAGTGCTCTAGGCGCCGGAGCTGAAAACCCTCTGCCAGCCGTGGTGAAGACCATGGGGGAAGCAGGTGGTCCCCCTGCAGCCCATGGAGTCCAGGGGATGCAGAGAACCCCCCACAGCCTGTGGGGAGGTGCCCACGCCAGAGGAGCAGATGATGCCTGCAGGAAGCTGTGATCCAGTGGGAGTCCCAGAGACTGAGAGTTGCAAAGGCCTTGCAGGAGAGAGAAAGGCCTTGCTCCCGGGATGGAAACAGCCTGGCCTCGGCTTGGAATTCTGCAGCCTGGAGAGAATCTCGGACAGCAGCAATCGGGCGGGGCTGCTCGTGAGATTGGACCCACGCCAAAGAAGTTCGCACAGGACTGTCTCTCGTGGGAGGGACCCCCATGGCTAAGTAGAGGATTCTTCCCCCTGATGGACTGACCCTGACCAAAGGAAACCCCCACACCCTGCCCCCACCCCGGAGCTGCTGGTTAGAAGGAAGGAGGGAGGGGGTGAGCTGAGAAATGGCCTTAATAGGGAGAGGGGTGAGTAGAGAAGCAGTGATTGTAGCAGACGAATTGTGGCCTTGGACTGATTAAGAAAAGCCACATGCCTTGCCCTAGCCCAGATCTGTTGGTTGAATAGAGAGAGAGGGCAAATAGAGAAACAGTGTCTGCAGTAGAAGAATTGCGATGGACTGACCTAAGAAAAACCCCACACCCTGCCCCTGCCTGGGAGTTGTTTGGATAATTGGAAAGGAGGGAGGGGGTGAGCTGAGAAGCGGTGCCTTAAGAGGGAAAAAAGGGGTGAGTGAAGAAATGGTGTCTTAAGAGCTTATTTTTATCTCCAATTTATCCTCTGACTCTGTTAGATTAATAAATCACTTTTTTTGTAACTTTAAGTTTCCCGCCTGCTCTTGCCCTGAATCTCGTGCGGCCCTTATCAGTGATCTTATCTCAACTCATGAGTCCAGTGTTTTGTGTTAGTTTTTTTCCTCTCCTCTGCATAGCTGCAGCAGGAGAGAGCATAGAAAGCAAACGTTGTAGGTGCCTGGCATTTAGCAGCTGTGTTCACCAATGGGTTTCTAAAAGAATTGTGCCAAAGCCAGCCTGACACAACTTGTGCTGTTATCAGTGATCTCTCATCTGGACATCACATGGTACATCCTGTCGAGCACTTCCTCTGTCCTGTCATGGTCTTACCTACTTATCACTGACTCTGGTAGTGACACTTTTTTACTGCTAGTCTTGACTAGACACCTCTCAGTTTGGGTGGTCTTCTGTTCTGTTACACCAGTTCCTCCTGCAGCTCAGGAGCTTGTTTCATTCCTGTACTCAACTCCACGCTTTGCATATTTCTCTTGTGCAAACTTGAGGAATCTTTGTCACAGGAAGAAAAGCACAGAAGGTGATATGCTTCTGGTCACCTGGTGATTTACAAGGTCTCTTTCCTCTCTCGTTATCATTTCAGTGCATGGAAGAGGGGAAGAAAGAGGCTGCTCTAACTGGCAGGTTCTCCCAACCATGTGTCCTTCTGGCAGCTGTGTGGGTGTGATGGGGGTTGAAGGTGAAACAACACAATTCCAGAGCGGCCTTTCTCCATCCTTTTCCTGAATATAGTTATGAGAAAAAGACTTGAGTAAAGTTGGCAGAAAGAGAAGAAAAGTGCATCGCTGTATGCACAGGTAGGATTGCTCATCTCCCCGAGACCTTGACCCAAGTCTGTCAGGCTCCCACCTTGTCTCTCAGATCATTGTCTCAGATTATTTAAAGCATGGCCCAGCTCTGCAGCCTCTGTCACTACCCATCCCACTGTCCTTCTGCTGGCAGTCTCCTCTTCTGTGGGTGTCAGAGGAAAAACCTCGCCTTCTGCCTGTGCCTGGAGGCATTGTAGCAGGGTGGGGGAAGCAGCAGTCTTCTCCATACTTTTGATATAGTGAGGCCACAAGAATGAGCATCACCAACTTATTTCTGACATGTTTCTGAAAAATTCTTTGCTTCCTCCATAAATCTGAGACATATATAAAGAATCTGTTTTCAGTCTTGAAGCTAAAGACATGCATAAATTTTAAAATCTATTTTTAAAGCAAATTGCATTGTAATTTATAATGTTAAACTGAAGTTTATGAAGTGCTCTCATCCTTGGAAAAAAAGAACACTTCATTTTTTGGTGACTAATGATGAAGTGTTTTCTAAAGGTGACTGAGCATAGCACAAAGAGTCCTAAATATATTTATTTGCCTATTAAACATAATTAATTGAATCTGGTTGCTAATGGCTATGACTTTGCAAGTGAAAAGCACTTTTGGTTAGCTAGACAGTTTCTTATCAAAGAACAAAAATCCAGCATTAAAACATATGCAGCTTACTGAATAATCATGTTATTTGTCAGACAGGCAGAAGTATCATTACTGAAGTGCTCCCAAAGTGCCAAATTGGGTAATATACATAATTAGGACCCATTTGATTAGATATGTGCCCATGGTAACAGCCACACTCAAGATCCACACATTAGAACAGTCTTGAAATAATCTTCAAGGGGGATGATGGCAACAGAGCACATCTGAAGCCTCACTGAGGAGACTCTTGGAACATAACCTACACACCAATTTTCCCTGTTCCTGTGGTTATTTTTTATCTTATTATCTTCTATATTTAAAACAATGCATGCCTTGGTTCTCAAAGGTGATATACGGCTTCCACGAAGTGTCACTACACTTTTATCCCTATAAGGAAGATCTCTTACTCATCTGCATCACATTTTAAAGCCTAAAACCTTCCTATATTTAGGGATGAAACCCAGCAAATGGCAAGGCAGCTGCAAGCTGTTTCTAGGAGGTGGCAACAATCATCACCTGGAAGGCAGCCCATCTCAAATCCACTCCCTTCTTGCAGCCCAGGACAGCCCTGTGATGGATAAAGTCTTCTGCATGTTCTTTTAAGCTTTTGCAGAAGCCTTGTGAAGAAACTGCAAGGTCTCAGCAAGAAACTGATTTTGCATCAGATATGAGCCTCAGAGAGCCTGTAAGCCCTGAGCTACTGCCAACCCACAGGGAATGAGTCCAGAGGGTACTGTCTGGGCAACAGTGGAACCCAAGAGAGTGTTTAGGTGTAGATGCAATATGAATTGTTCCTGCAGTTTATTTTTACATGCTTAGAGGGTGAATGAGTTTGTTAGCTTTGGAGAGAATCAGAGAATTAGCAGAATGAATTATTATTGTGTGTTATTTATACAAAAAAAGAAATATATCTCTTGGTGCAACACTATAGGCCCAGGGATGATGAGAGGTGCTGCTTTTGCAGAAATGCCAGCTGGGAAATATTCAAAAGAAGCTTTTTTTCCTCAATAAGGAAGAGTCCAAGATACAGAAAATTCCCCCAGATGAAGGTACCAGGGAAAGACTGGTCTATAGCAGGGAAACCTAGGCAATGGATGCTGAGAGTCTGGCAGAAGAAGAGTGTGGAGTTTCAGTCCTGGCCAGTTTGGTCCAGAGGGCTAAGGTGTATGTGGCTAATCTGGTCACGTCAGCTATCGCACCAGTGCAAGGGAGACACAGTGTACCCCTTACAGTGTCCTCACCTTACAGAAACAAGACAGGACCTGGCATCGGGGGACTCTAATTGGAGATATGTCATGGAGAGGTAGTCAACACTGAAGGACTGTGAAAAATAAATGCACAAAGATGTTTTAAAATGTCTTTTAACTTTTTAGAAGAAGGAGGCTATCCCTAAGCAAATGGGAAACAGAACAGCTAAAAAGCTTTGGCAGGCAGAGAGGGAGCACAGGGGAAGATTTTATTCCCTGGTTTAGCTGTTACTTGGCGCAGAGAACAGGAGCACCTTCTCTAGGGGCCAGTGATACAACCAGCCGTATTTGTAGCCTTCAACTGGACAGCAAGAACACTGTAGTAATGTCCATACAAAGCTGTCAAACTGTTACAGGATGCAGTGTTAGGATTGCACTTACTGAGGTGAAAGTAATTTGTGGATCCACCTTGGGCATGCAGTACATGATTAGGATCATGTCATCTTTCTCCATATTAGTATGTTCTTAACTATGCTCAGGGGAGAGGATCCTCAGCAATATGAATTAACATCACAGGTCAAATTATACTGAAGTTGTGAAATTCCTACACCTTTCCCTCTCTTCTTTAAGTATGTGCTGTTTTAAACACTGGTTCCCAAAACAGGAGATTATTCAAACCAGTTTCTTGTTATTCACCTCAGCACCGAGCTATGAGCTCTGAAATTAGTCAGACCAAACCCTGGGCCCTCCCTGGATGAGAGCAGGAGGACTCTAAACTGGGCTGTGTGTGAACCCTGTGCTGATGGTAGTGATGGCTGTGCCAGCCCTAAACACCCTGTTTTTAAGGTAACTTGTGGACAGCCACCACCTGTGTTTGACAGTGCACTTGTACTGGGTATTCCCAGGCACATGGGACCTCCTACAGACTGAAGGGCAATCTCTGGTCATGGGGCTGGAGGCCTGGCAGCTCTGTGGTGGTGAAACCAGCCCTGAGAGAGTCCTGGGCGTGCCACTGAAAGGCACAGTGGATGTGCTGTGTGTGCGAGTGAGAGTGTTCACACACACATGCATGTATAGGCAGTACTGGTCTCTCCTGTGATAAATGGCTCTAAGTAGAGCTTTGTGAAATTCTGAATTTCTGTTTTTCAGAACAGAACAAACTGGGGCAAAAAAATAGGAAAAATTGTTTCCTGGAATTATAACAGTCATGTTAAGAAATGTTTCCGTGTTCTGTTTTGACATTTTTTGGATCAAAGTGAAGCACTTTGACATTTCTGAGGTAGGAATGTTTTGTTTCAATTTGTTGAACTGACATGAAATGTTTCGTTTCAAGTCTGCTTAACATTAAAGTAGGCAGTGCCTTTCCTTGGGTTTGGGTCCCATTCTCTCCTCTGGGCTGTGCTCCCTGGGAGCTCTGCCCAGCTCCCATCAAGCTTGGGCAACGTCCACGTTGTTCTCAGTGAGTGCTCAGCCACAAGCCCCAAGCACAGGAAAAAAGAGAGGCCTTTTCGGGAAAGTTCCTTTCCATGCTGAACTCAACTGAAATGAAAAATTTTGTGGCAGTGGAGCAAAGTGCTCTGTTCCAGTTCACCACCACAAAACATCATTTCTTGTCAGCAGCATCCATGTCTTCCCATGGGCACGTTTTGTGTTGCAGAAACTGTTTTCTGATTAAAAAAGATCTCCCAGTGAGTGCCACATAGGTGTTGGTGTGATCTACACCAATAAGCTCCGGGAGGTCTGTGGGCTGGGTCCCTGGACTCAGTGGAGGAGCTGCTCTTTGGTGTTGGTTGAGCAGATTTCCCAGCAAGCTAAAGACCTCCACTTGGGGGGCCCTCTGGCTTGGCTGTCCCCAGGGGAGGTGAGGGGGCTGCAACAGGGACAGGAGCTTCTCCTGGGAATTCAGCAGACTCTGCTGTTTTCTGCAGGTGGCTCTAGGGTCTTCCTGGGATTTCTGATGAAATTCACGTAAAAGTAAATTCAGCAGTTGCTTTGGTTTATTCTCAACAGCTCTTTATAGGACCAGGCAGGTCCTACTACTTACTGTGAGGGGTAATTTAACTCCTTGCCCTCCCCCTTTCCTGGGCAACAGCTTCAAAAGATCTCCGATTTTGCTCACCAATCAAGCAACCTCATTTGCAAAACAACTGCAAGGGCCCTGCAAAAGCAGAAGGACATCTCCTTTGTTAAATAGTGCCTTTTGGTGACACAAAGGAATCAGAAAGGTGATGGAGCTGCAGCCTGGACAGCCACATTTCCTGGACTGTGCAGGCTGGCTTCCCTCCCCCTCCCGGCTGTAATTTCAGACCCTGAGTCTAAGGATTATGCAAGGCTTGAGCCCAGAGAGAACAAGGTGCACTGCAACTATTCTTAGCTCCAAAAATTATTCCTGGCTTTGCTTTGAAATCTGAACCAGGGTTAATTTCTCTCCCCCTTCCCCCCCATCTGTTTCCTCTCCTCTTTCATGTACCTATTTGCATAGACTGTCATCGTAAGAATTTCCATTAAAATTGAAAGCCTCCTTCCTGCATGTCACCTCTCGCAGCCCCCTTCCGCTTGCCCTGCGTGACTTTTGGAGGGCTGGAGAGCAAAGGTCCTGTGCTAGCATCGCCTCCCCAGCCCTGCCCTCAGTCCTGCTCCTCTGTTGCTATAGGAACATCCATCAACCTGGGAGTGCCAGAGAAAAAGAACAGAGAGTTATCTTAATTATTTAATGATTGATTAATATATGTTTATAGAGAACTTCAAAACAGTGCATAATTTTGTGAATTGTTTATTAACTGGGCAAGCAGTATAATTTGCTGAACATCCTCCACTCTTACTGTTTCAGTGGGAGGAAAGGGGGGCAGGCAGCTTGCAGGTTTTGTAATAGTTATATTACTAAGAGTGCTAGTACTTCTGCTTCAGGAAAATAATTTAAATATGAGCCTTCAAGTTTTCATTGGTGGGGCTCCTCTCAACACCTGCCACTAAGCTTACTCTAACACCTCCATTATAAAGACCTGTGTTCAGCTGTTCTTTGGCAAGTTTCACCCACCTGGAAAGAAGGATTGAGCTTACTTCTCCTTGAGGCTGAATAAAAAGAGGAGGCAGAGAGTGCTTACAGCTGGCGGTGAAACATGGCTGGCTGGTACGGGAGCCTGAGCTGCTCCACTGTGCCGAGTGACGGTGTTTTTGTCAGGAGGCCATGGAGGCCTTTTGATAAAACTTGTGTGCTCTGTGCCTGTAGCATCAGGTTGGAAGGACTGCGTAAGCAAGGCTATGTTGGCTGAGTGAGGAAGGATGGGACAAGAAGCATGGTGCTGGCGTTGTGGTGTACTGCCTTGGTCCCACATTCAGTTGAGGATGCCGGCTCGACCGACATCTATCTGTTGCCTGTGCCAGTTGTAAATCCTGAGCTCTACCCAGCTGCTGTGGTAGAGGCTGATTGGGAGGGTAATAATTATAGCTGGTGCCCTTGGAGGGGCTGTTTTGCCCCAGTGCTTGGTATGAAGCACTAAAGACCTGTGATGCCATGGGATTGGTGCTGATCAGGTGTGTGATGTGTACAGCCCCCTAGTTTTTAAGAGGAAGAACAGAAGAATAAGGAGACTTGCCAAGCAAAACAAATTTGTCCTGGATTCACACTGGTATTTAGGAGGTATCAAAACCTTGTTAATTTTAAGGACTCTCGGATTTCTCAGCCCCTGTAAATCTCTCTTCTGCAGAGCAATCATCCTATAAAGATGCCTTCGCATGTGGCAGTCACCGTTCAGGTATGTCTGTGGGTTTAATTATGGATTGCTGCAGAAAAGTCTCTGCTCCACCTGAAGAAAGCAGTAGCAGTATTCGGTTGTTATTCTGTAGTAGTTCAGCACTAGAGGGGGATGTAGCACGTGCTTTATATCCAGCACATTTCCTACGTGCGTGCAACAATATTTTACAGTGGTGTTTATGAGGAGGCTGTTTCTTTAATTGCCAACATAAAGATTTTTGTCTTGCAGGGGTAATTTTCTTGCATAGGATAAAAATCAGAGAGGCTGCTATTTGCCAAGCCTTAAAAGACTGTGCTTGTAGTCAATTAATTTTGTTATGTTTCATGTGTGTCTTGGATATTGGGGCCTCAGAACTTCAGGCAATTTTCAGGTCCTTTTTTTTTTTTTGGTGTATGGCTGACATGAGCAAACAGAGGCTGCTCTTTAGGTTGGCTGTAGCTCTGCTCTAGGCTGATGGTTGGAAGGGTCTGAGCTCTGCCCTTCTTACCAAGGGGACATTTCATGTGCTGTGCTGCATGTGGGGCTGCAGCCTGATTGTGGTAGTGAGTCCTGCAACTAGCTGACTAAAGATGTAAAGCCAAACCCACCCAACTCCACTTGCTCGGAAAGCTGCACATTTCTTTTCTCAGCAAAAATGGCTCTTTGACTTTGAAGACGTCCCAGTAATAAAAACCAGTTGTCCACTTCATGCATGAGCAAAACACTTGGCAAAAAAAGCTGTTGCTTTGAAGTTTTGCAGAAGCTGGTCAAATTCCTGTCCTCTTCTCTTGTTTTCCTTCTCATCTCCAGTGAGAAATTCTCATTCCATGTTTTACCCAGCAGTGCAGGAGTGTGCAGTGTGAGGAGGTGACTTTCTAGCCTATTAGCCAGGGAATTTCTCTGGGTGCCTTTGGGTATGATATTTTGTGAGAAGAGTAGCTGGGCTGGTGTATACTATGTATATGCACAAACATGGCTGTAGCAGAAGGTGAGAATGTAAATCGCTGAGGAAAACCTGTATTCAGGCCAGTGGCTAAAGATTCCCACAGATCCAAATTTTGGCACTTTGCTCTATGGGAGATTGTCATGTGTGCCCCCGTGCCCTCCTCTCCTCTCTCCTGCCTGTACCCTGGAATTGCATGTGGCTGCGGTTCCCACCTCGCGCTGAGGGAAATGTCGGCTAGACAGAAAAGATGTCCCCATTCACATTTCCACATAGAAACTTCTCTTTCCCTACTTTTAGTGCTTGTAATTACCTCTTTACTCCAGTGCCAGCAATCTTCCATCAGGCATCGTTATTAATGGAGAGAAAAGAGAAGGGAAGGGAGGGAGAGAAAGAGAGAGAGTGCCACAAAACTTAATTTAATCGCAGCACCCCATGCTCAATTTAACAGACACAACAGCTCAGAATGGGGTCCCTGTGCAACGGGAGGGCAGGCAGTGGAGCGTCCCTGGAAAGAATTAATTGTGGATGACAATGTGTAAACAGTGCAGATGAATAGGGCATGCAGGTGTGAGGCACCGGGGCCATCCCGGGGACTTTTTCACACGAATTTCAGCTCCTTCACTGCTGACCTGCTCCCGAAAACGTGATTAGTGTCGGCGTTGGGAAACCATTCAGGGTGTCAGGATTTGGCACATATTAACTAGCCCTGGGGGAGAGGGGAGGGAGCGCATGGGGGCTATGAAAGGAGGAAGTCTGGCGGACAAGGGGATTGTTAAAGGGCCAGAAAATCCTCATTGCTCTGAGGTGCCCTCGCTGCTTGGAGGAAAATGGAAGGGAGCCAAAGCAGAATGGAACTCCGAGGCACTCTAGCCCTTACAGAGCTATGGGGAAAACAAGATAATGCATTGTGGAATACTTTTCTTTGAGTGTCTGTCATAAATATTAGTGATCTTTGTATTAGTGACTTTCCTTGGCTGAGGATTTCCCAGTTCTAGACACTTCAGCTGGAGAGATAAACAGTCAAAACAAGCAGGAAAGTTAATAACACAACAGAGCTGAGAACAGGAAATATCTCCTGGGTATCATATGGAGGTTATTCAGCAGGCAAAAATCCTGCTTCATCAATATGTACTCCATATGTACAGTGATACAGACAGGGGGTTGTATAATGGGCCCAATTTACCAAGCATGACGTTAGACACTCTTAAATTATGCTCCTTGTGCCAGCCTGGCCTCCTGCATCCAAGCAGGGAAGTTACATGTGGAGAGTAGACAAGGTTACTGTTATCTTTTCCCACAGATAACAATGATGTAAAGGGAAGGACAGAACCTGAGGAGGACTACCATGAATACCAGTGCTTCTGCTGGACTCTGTTATGCTCTTTCTTCCTTGCTGGAAACTCCTTCTCTGCCTATCTTGTGACTTGGGCAGTGTGGCAGGGGTGCTATATAGGTGCCTGCTGAGATTCACAGCTTTGCACTCCCTAGACCACTGCAGCCCAAAGGCCTGGGCCTCATATAATATAACAAAAATAAAAGTTATTCTAATTGAAAATATACCTGTGGATATCAGGTTGGATTCTTGATGGCCTGGTGCTGAAAAAGGGTATTGCTGTTGGTGCTGGTTTGGCAGTGCAGACTTTTGTGTGGGAGGCAGGGTGGATCACCCCTTTCCTAGGCTGTTTTGGCTTGGAGAGATGGAATAGGTGGTGAGGGGGCACATGAAATACCATCCCAGAAACCATGAAGGCCAGTGAATGCAGTAGAAATCCCACCTCAAATTCAGAGTTGCACTTAGTCAGTGTTGGAAAATTACCTACTTATTTTGCTTAGTAACTCACCCTTATATGACCAACTAGTTCAGCATCCTTTTGAGAAAAGTCTCGTGGAGGCTATTGCTGTCTTCCAGGTATATTGTGGAGCTGAAGGAACACAGACAGTGTGTTCAGACAGTGCAAATTACCCCTATAGTCCTGATTATGACAATTGTAGATGATTTCTCTGGTAAATCTGTGGTGAACAGCAATGGCTATGTGGGAAAAGTATTCCTTAAGCACTAAAGTAACCTGGCAATGCTTGTACGCTCAGTTAAATTGTCGGCAGAAGGGCAAAACTTGCTTGCTGTTAAGCCCAGTGATATCTAGATTCATAAAAAACAAGAAATAATGGCACAGGCTTTATGGACTGCAAGCCTACAGCTTTGAGATGAGACCCTCTCTGCCTAAAAAACTTCCCAAGAACTGGATACCAGCTGAAGGCATTCACCTCCATTCTCTGGGACTTGGGAGGGTGCAGCACCTCACTCATTTATAAGCTGTCAACATGAATGAACAACACTTGTTTCATTGCAATCTGCTTGACTGCTGTTTCCAAAAATGATGATCAGTGGTTCTAGAATTTCTTTCCCTGGTCCGCCTCCCAACCAAATGTTCTTGCCTCCTGGCACCCAGATATATCTGCCCTCTCAGAGTGCAGCTGTCCTGGGGAAACCCTGTGCTGAAAAGACTTCCTTCCTATGAACCATACAAGGTAGTTATTTTTTAAAAACATCAGAAATATGGTAATTCTGTAATGGCTGTTCTTGCCAAGGTGAATGTGATGTTTTTAGCCTTGTTGCCCCCGATGAATTACGGGATACTGGCTTTCTGTGGCACTTGGGAAAGAGAGTTGCACTTGCAGCAATATGGGCGTTTCTCAGGGCCAACTGCTGCTCATCCTTTTAAGTGCCTTTTTTGTTTGTTTGTGTTTGGTTTTGCTTTTCTTTTTTCTTAATCATTATTGAGAGACATTTGCTCACCTTTCTAATTCTGCTTTTCACTGAGGAAGAATGATGTGCTAGAAATCTCACCAGTAACACAGCTGGTAATTTACCCTCTGGAAGGGAGAAGGTTGCAGGAGCTAAAGAGATCAGCTCCACAGACACCTGACCTAAGGGCTACTGTAGGACTGTCTCCAGCCTGTATCTGTCTGTATCCTACACTATGAGCTAACTGGAGCCTCACCCATATACCACCAAAGACTGTTTTCTCAGGTTGTAATACTTCATCAGCTAGAGAATCTACCAAACATTCTTCATTTGTACTTACAGCTGTGTCACTGGACCTTCACTTATGCCATATTTAAGCCACTAGCTGCTACAGAACTAAGAAAGGCTATGTTGAGTTGCGTTAGTTCAGGTGTGGAGGAGATGGGGCTAAGGGAACATCAGTAATTTGCAGGAAGTAGAAATGGGATAGCTGAAGAAAGTGAGGATGTGGATCCCAATCAAACTTAAGATCATAGCTCTAGCTTGAAATTTTACAGAATCCTCACACCACACTAAACCGGTGTTGCATGTAAAATATGCTCCTGCAGTAACAAACTGCCTTTTCTTGTAAGGATCTCCAGTTAGTGCAGAGGTTCTCAGGCTTCATCAGAAATCAGAGCAAGGAGGGAAGTTTAGAAGTCAAACAGGGATGTATCCCTTCTCCAGGCAGTTCTGCTGTTGTCTGTGGTACCAAGCATGGGGTCTGGGCCTGGCCAGGGAGGTGGGGAAGAGGCTGGGTTCCTGGGCGCTGTGACCTTTGCAAAGGTGCTGCTCAAGTTGTGGTGCAGGTGGGAGGATCTGCTGCCCTTCCAGGCTGCAGAAACCCTTGAATACAAGCTCGTGACTGTGAGTTTAGTGATGGCTTCACCCACAAAAATTTGAACTGTTTACATTAGAATTCCTGGTGGTATTCCCAAGTTATTGTGCCGTTCACGTTGCTCTTCTTCTCAGTGCTTTTCCCTCACATCGGCTGCCCATTTCCAGGCCTACAGCTTATTGATCAAGCCTAGACCCCGAAGCATCCTGAGCCATGTCTTCTGATCCATCCCGCTGGTAAACCAGGGGAAGAGTTCTGCTCTAAAAGCAGATATAGCTGAAAATCAACTTGGTTGTCTGACTTTTCTTTTTAAGATGAGAATGTAGCTTCATGTGGCAAAAGGAGGAATGTACCCTTCTCCCAAACCAAGGCAACAATATTGAAAAATCCCCATAACAGTGGGGAAAAAAAATCTCTGAGGCAGCAAAAGTGATGTTGCTTAAAATTAAATAAAAAGGCAACTGGAGAAATAGTTCAAATTGTGTAGACTTCTTAATGGTGGTTCATTTGCCCAGCTCTGCTAAAGGTCCCCAACTTTCTGTTGCTTTCTCACAAACACTTCTGCAGTTGATATCGGTTATCATATCTGATGAATCTGATGATATACTGAGTCCCGCTTTACACATGTTTCTGGGCTGTGAGAGAGCATTCAGCAAAAAACTTGGCTGCTTTCAGCCCCTTCCCAGTGTCTTGGCAACACTGGAGTTTTCCAAAGTGCTCTTAGATACAGAATCTAAGTAACTTACTTTTCTTGTAGTGAAGCTGGAGCAAAAGATGCCTTCAGAAGAGATTACAGCAGGAGGCAAGGAAAAGGGAGCTCTGAAGTGAGATGGAGAGATCTGTCCTAGGAAAGAAGACCTGAAGCTCTGGGTGCATAGGGCTACTGGCTTGCCTACAACAGGTCCAGGCTAGGACAAACCCTGGACCTGCCAGGAGAAGACCTGGGAACATCAAGAAAAGGCTATGAGGGCAAATTCACTGCTTAATATTCAGGCCAAGGAGAGATGTGTCATGGCTCAGTCTCTGTGGGGTGGTTCATCACCATTTCTTAGCTGGTCTGCTTGCAAGTAGTGCTGCTCTGGCTGCAGCACAGAAATGCAGTGGTATGGCAATACTGATACAGAGAAATTATGAAAAGCACAGCCTCTCCTGGTTTATGGGTGATCTGAGGTACAATGAAATGTTGCAGAGCTTAAAGACAAGATATACTTCTCTCAAGCTGGAGATGGGTTGACTAATTTCAGTAAAATTAGTCTGTGTCAAATGTTCAGCCAATGCTCAGGTGAAGTACATTCTGAGTAACTTGCTTTTTCCTGACAAGTTTTTGAAGTCTGCATTTATAGCTTCTGCTGGGAGTGCCTGCAGAACTTCTAAGTATCACTTCATAGACAGGCTTGTTGCATATTTTGTATTTCCTAATCAGTGCCTGCACTAAGGCAGAGGACATGCAATAGCGATTTGTCAGTGCAAATGGTTTTCCTCGAAGATACTTTTCTTGGGTGTAGACCATGAGTTTGAAGGCAAACAAAGCACCTTCTTTAGCTCCAACAGTTTATCTCTATTAATTGAACTGAAAGAAAAAAAAACAAACAACACTTAATCCTAGCTGTTACACAGTGGTGGGTGGTTGCCATCTGCTCTGGAATAGGCACCACAGTGGTTATGCTGGGATGCTCAATCTGTCTGTCCAGCAAGGGAAAGCCAATCCCCTGCACTGCCAGCCTCTGTCCTCTGGCTGGGGTGGAAGCAGGTTTGACTCTGCTGGCATCGCCAGAAACACAGGGTTTGGTTCATTGTCTGGCTCCAGCTGCAGTGGTCAAGCATAGGGCTGCTTGACAAATGCCCCCAGACATATGAATCATGTATCTTATTATCCATTTCTGTATTTCATGAACTCTTTCTTTACCACCTCTGCATCTCCATTTCCATTCCTCAGTCGAGAGAGACAACCTGCGCCTAATTACTTTTTCCTTGTAGTCCTGGTTTTGCCATAGCCATTTCTGAGTTTGTTATTCCTGATACTGCTAACCAGGTTATCACAGGCTTATGTGCTATTAGGGTACGGTTACCAGGCACACTGGCCTAGCGAGGCCCTATTTCCCAGAATGGCCCCAGTGCTCCACTCCAGCTGTGTGGTTCAGCTGTTGCTCACACATTCCCCATAACCACACGAGGGATCCAGCCAGCCCTCACAGCACCACCTGTACCTTTTGCCAGCTTCTCACAATATTCCCTCTTACATTCAGCTTTCCATGTCACATCCACTTTCTTGCCTGTTAGCTTCCAGACTCTTTCCAGGTAGCTCAACCTCAGGCCAGGGCCCAGCTGGTAGCTTGGTGCCTACAGTGTTAGCCCCATCCTCCAGCCTGTGGAGTTATTATTTGCTTGTAAATGATTCATATAAACACTATTAATATATTTATTTGACGACATAAATCTAACTTGTTACTAAAAAGTCTTGCCTTTTTGAGGGTATATGACAAAAAAGCCAAGGCAGAGGTCCTGTCTGAGCAGTTGTATGTTCTGCTTTCCAGCTAATGGCAAAACCTAGGACTGTTTAATAACAAAGCAGACTTAAAGAAGGTGGTCGTGAAATGTTTGTGGATGTCTTTGCGTGTTCCTTGGCAAACCTATGGTACCACCTCTAGTACCGTGAGGGTGGTGAAATGATTCAGCTTGGTTGTTTCTTTCACACCTTCAAGAATGTGTGAGGTGTCATTTTGGATCTGCTAAGCAATGCTGGATGGCTGCCCAAACAAAATTGCTGGCCATGGGAACAGCTGAAGCCCTTATGAGAGAGACTTGGGGGGGAGGGCACAAAAGCAGCTAATGGCAGAAGCACCCATGAGGTGCTGCTCAGGTCTCTGCCCTTCCCTCAGCACTCCAATTTTGCACCTCTAAGCCCCAGCGGAACCAGTTTCTCCTGCCCAGCTGAGGACAGGGGGAAATGTTTTCCATTCGGGGGGCTGGGTGAGATGAAGCACCTGCAGCCACACGGCTCACTCCCAAGAGGGACAACTGCTGCAGCTCTGCTCTCACCTTCCTGCCATCCACCTGCTCACCTCCAGCTCCTGCTGGCAGCAGTAGACCTCTACCTGGCACTGCTGGGCTCTTCATGCCCTGGAGGTTGGCACATGTGGGGAAAGATCCTTTACGAGGCATGCTCTCATGAATCTTGGGCATGAGCACCACAAAATTTGTAATAAGGTAAAGCACTTGTGAGGCTGTGAATGAGTAGGTAAGCCACACCTGAGGGGAAGTGGTCTACCTTAGGCTACTGTTTTCTGCCTTGAGAACTGAGATTATCCTAGCTGTGAGTGCCCATTAGATTTGTATCCATCCATAGCCTTCAAATGGATTGCAACAGCATCACTGCTTAAATCTTCATGTTGCAGAATAAATTCCTACTGGATTAAGCCTATTAGAGAAGCTCTTTATGCACAAACAGTCTGTTTGACCTCTGTTTGCATGGAAAGATTTTGGCCTGTAATTATTTCCCAAATATGTTGGGCTACTGTGTATTCCAGGTAATAAGAACATAATTTATATTACCTACTTTAAAAAGCCAGATAAATTGGATTATTGGATTTTTTTAAAGAGAAGGTAATGTTTAGAGAGACACTGAAAGATCTGAAAATATCTCCTAATAGAAATACACAGAAATCTCTGCTAAACCACACCAAAGGTCTCATTCTCTCCATATTTTGGGCAACTTTGTATTCGTTTGCGTATATGAAAGGTGAAGTATTTGGCTAGTTCCCAGCCAAGACTGCACACCCAGGATTCCACCCAGCTCCTCCGCTCCAGTTGTGCACACAGTTTTACCTGCTTTGCCAAGGAAGGCACTGGTAGGCTGTGCAGCCTTGGCTGGTGCCAATGCTTGGCCTCAAATATTTGAGTGGTTAGATGTTGGTGACCACACTCTGGGATGGCTGCAGAAAGTTTGCCTGAAAATGTTTTCTGAAAAACGTATGAGGATCAGTCCTCTGACAGCATATACATTTCTGCTCTACCAACTAAACTTACTGAAGAATCAACCTTTTCTTTGATGCATGGTGCCTGGCAATGTATCTCCATCTTTGGGTCACATTCAGAAGACATTATTGAGAGAGGACATTTTACTGCAGGCCTGATGGCGTGCATAGGTATTCAGGGGCCAGACTAGAGACCAGTGCCAGTATGTGACTCAGCTGGTACTGCCAGACTTGAGACAGCTCCATGGGTGCCCCTAGCAGTGATGTCCTATCGGGGCTTTTTAGAGCCCAGAAGGGACCTCTAGGCTGATTCAGGCATCAAAGGGTCAACCCACCGTTAGTAAAAAGGGATGTATTGCAGATACAAGTGTGGAATGGCTTGTCTCTCTGGGGGAGGGCAGCTCCACCACTGGGCAGCTGGCACATGAACAAACTCTTTTTGTACCTAGAAGCTGAAGAGAGGCCTGTGGTTCTAATATAATGCCTGACCAAAAGCTTGTTTTAGTAAATGGAGAACACTCAGAAAGTTTTGTTGTAGGCTTGAGGCAAAAACAGTGCATGCTTTGGGGAGGATATGCACAGTCTAGAAGCAATGGAGGTTCTTCACAAGGGCGGGGCAGGTCCTGTGCTGCCAGTGAGTCCTGCACCCACATGGATATTGTCACATGCCTCTTCCCCAACAAGTAGCTCTGTGGAAGAGAAGTCTCTCTGGCTATGCTGGGATGACATAGGAGCGTATTCCTCCTGCAATCCAGGACCATTTCTGAAGAGCTTCATGGACTGTGTGGATCAGGAAGAGACTGTGTAATGAGCATGTTTTAGGAGGTCTGCAAGTTCTGAGGAGACCACAGGTATGCCCCCCAAGAGGTTTACTCTTTAAGTCAAGTGGCACAGTCTGTGGGGACTCTCATTTTCTAAGGAGCAGCCTTTAGCAGAGGTGCCATGTACATGGGCTCTGGTATCTACCTGCAGTACTGCCAAAGCAGGTGTGTGTATTTGGGAGGCATTCCTACACACACACAGGAGGGGTGCTTGTACACAAACATATATCTCTTATCTGTTATGTGGCTGTGTTCCTTTGAACTGATCCAATATCCCACTGAAGTGAATGGGAGGTGGGTAAAGCCTACAAGCCTACTCACGGCAGTACCAATTTGCAGGAGCACGTCCTTGTTTTGAAGCAGACTACTGTTCTCAGCAGACTGCAGCCTTTTTCCCTTCTTTTGTATTTTTCAATATGAAAACACTTTATATACTTTGCATCTCTGAGGTGTTCCTTGCAATACAAGGAACACATCTCTGTCAGTGCTTTATAAAGCCTTAACACCTGAGGAAGTAAATGGCAAGCACTGGGTACACTGATGGTGCTCAGCACACTCCTGGGAAGCCTTCTTGATCAGCCCCATAAGCCGTGTTCTCTCTTCCTGCTCTCCACTTTATCCCCAGTGTGTATTACACTTGCCCCAGCTTTGCAGAGATAATTTGCACTCTCCTAGTTCATTAGCTGCTACCCCCTCCTGTCCATGGGCAAAAAAAAGCCCTTACTGTTCAAAAGAACACATGCAGCAATCATTAATGCTGACCCTAATTGTGCCAATTCAAACAACTCAATAGCTCTAATTAAAACCTCTCTTGTGCAGGGCACTGAACAGTAACAAAACTGTCATCCTGAACAATCAAATCATGGAGCTAAGAAATTTTTTTCCCCTGTTGTTCAAATGTTGTTGCTGTGGTTGGAAGGGTCATCTGAAGGGATTAAGTATGGGGCTTTTGTAGGCTGCAAAGTTGGCAGGAATGGGGGGGGATATCTAAACCCAGCCAATATCTTTTTGTCACAGTTTGAAATCAGAAGACCCCAACTTTTGTCCAGGTCTCCTTTCATCCACTTTACCCACCCCCATGCAGCAAGCAACACCTGCAAAGTAGACAAGCTCTTGGTTATGAGACACATGGACACCACAAGTCAACTTAAACATCTGCAAAGGGGGATGTGAGGGGAAAACCCAGGCGTTCCTATCCCTACAACCTTGTTTCTCAGGGTCCCTGACTACACTTTCCTGTGCGCCATAAATAACTCTGCAATTACATTAATTGGTTGCATATTTGTTGACACAGGGGTGGACAAGGGTAGGTTATGGTGGGAGGATTTTTCCTTTCAGTGCAATTTTATACTACTTTCTTCAGATGTCCCTTAATCCCCACTCTCCCTGCCCCCATTATTTAGAATTCTCATGTCTTTCAGAATAACTTTATAAGCCTGTGGGTGGGAGGGGGGAGCAGGAAAAGAAAGAGCATTAAAATTCATTTGATGGCACCCATGCACACACATCTGTTCTGCTGTGTTTCCCTAGCAAAGTCTATCAATCAAAAGGAAAAGGTTGATATGTATCACAGTGGGATATTTCAAAAAGCTGGATGCAAACAACTGTGTGCTGGAAGATTTTATTCTGCACTGAATTTCTGACAGGAATCAAAAGGTCAACATGGTGTGCATGTATACCTATATTTTATTTTACATTTCCCATCTTTAAGAATGTAGTGAAATTAACTACTGAAATTCCAGTCTCGATATCTTTTGTTCAGTTCATTGTTGTGCATGTTCTGAAGCCCAAACCTGGGACCAAATGTAAGAGGCTGACAATGCTAAAAGCACTTTTGTACCTGTGCTTCTATTTTAGATCATTACAGGAACACATACTAGCTACCTTATGTGGTTCTTGGTTCAAACCACCATCTCAAAGTATTTGGTATGGGGTACTTCACTGAGTCTCTCCTTCCAGTGCCTCCTTGACTTGCTTTCTTTTGCTAGCAGTAATCAGAGTTACAGTGAGAAAGTTCATGGCATGCTGTGTTTCATCTTTCCTCCTTTCTTCTCTCCTTAGCTGCTGTCCCAGCTGAGAAGTAGGGAGTAGGATGACACCATACAGTGCTGGCAGTCTGCCTCTTCAAACACCCTGAGCACTTTCTGTTAGAAACCACCTTCCTTGTTTCTTGTTCCGACTGCTCAGCTGTGCCGTGTGCTGTTACAACATTGCCTTGTCTCAGCAGTGAAGCCATTTCATTTAGTGATGGATAAAATAGCCCACATTTAGAGTACAGCTTGAGTCAGCCTTTAAGTATTCAGCGTTGGTTAGCGATGAAGCACAAAATCTTCATGTATAAACATATAAACACACATTCTTTATGTATAGAAGCAACAGGACAAAACCTAAGAAAAATGTTTTAAAAACATTTTGAGGTGAACAGTCTCTTCTTGTGCAAAACTCTTTGCAAACTCAGCCATATGGGCAGATATGTTCAGGATAAGGTCTATTTTCACCAGTTTTCCTCAGACCCTACGAGTACTAGTTAGGAGTCAACAGGGGGACCACACTGTTTTCTAAAAATGGGTTTGTTGCACTGTGATGTGTGACGCTGTTGACCCACTTCTGCCTTTGTGTCACCACTGAGTGATAATGCAACCCTCCCTAGTTTCCAAAGGCAATGTGCTCTTACAATGGGATGAAGAGAAATAGGTGACATTGACTATTTGGCATTCAAATGAGTGCATTGCAGAGCAAGGTCCCTTCATCAGCAGCCCTGGAGAGAAGAAACGAGAGCTCTTTGACAGTTTTGTTGTCTGTTGGGGGCAGTGGGACATAGCAAAACATTCACGTGAGGCTCTTATACTTCTTGATGCTTGCTCAAGAAGGGGAAATAAAGCACAGAGAGGGTTTTTGACCTTTAAGCTTTAAGTGCTTTCACCCAAGCTGAGAACAAACCCTGAGACCTTAGTATCATGTCTAGCTGCTGGAAAGCAGCACCTCTTTTTCTGAGCTGATTCTTGCCTGTCTTCATATGGGAAGCTCTGTATGTCTCTGTTGAGCTGAGGGTAGGGGATTTCTGTAAAATACACTCCAGTGTAGATTCCCATCGCTTTCTGTATGGATCTCCCACGGTCCTGTCTGCCCTTCTGTCTCATTCCTTGCCCCCCATTTTCTAGGCAGCAATGCAGGAGTCTATCCTCTTGACTAAGCTGTTGCACTTTAATTTTCAACAGGCCCCTATTGCTCTTGCACCTTGTGTGTGGTCTTTGAACGTTATGTGGCTCGGCAGCTGGGAATAGTGAGTGGGTGGGCAATTTAAAACAGAAAAGACTCTGTATCAGCACAGGGCTGAGGTTTGAACTCTGCTCAGCTTTGGATACGTGTAGCTGGTTCTCAGGGCTGTGATTTAAGTGCCGTTTCGCTGGTGTCAGTGTGAAACTTAAATCAGTGCTAAGAAACTGGTAGGGAAGAAAAAACAAACTTTGCCTGTCTGATAACAAGTGTTACTCTTGGCCCTGATGAAAAATTGCAGGATCAAGGCATTTTAGAAAGTATTCTGCTGTTTTGTCACCATTTTGCCTCCCCAACTCAGAAGACAAAGAGAGTCTAGTATGATGTCAGGGTTTTTTCGCTGGAGTCTAATTCTGAGCTGTTTCATGCCATTTAGAACACAAATCTGATTTTGAGTTTCCTGAGGATATGGACTGCTAATGGAGAGATGCAGATGAGGGGGGTGCTAACCTGTGAGACAAAATACTTTATGGCATTCATCTGAGCTTCTCTCTTAGACAAGGTAATGAGCTCAAGCAACAAAATATAGTCCCAATGTCATGACTTGTTGAGCTCACAGGACCTGGTTCTCAGTTGCTTCCTCCTCCTCTTTGTTGTTTGTGCTGGTGGAGGATCACATAGAGGAGAGGTCAGGCAAGAGACCCTGCCTTCCACGTGCCCTGACATGATTNCCCCTTTTGCACTTCTGATGATGAGCCCACTCTGCATGGGCAGAGAGTTCTCATGTATGGGAGATTCACCACTTGCTCTCCTTCACATTTGCAGCCCAGAGTACCAAGTCCTCAAAATTTCAGTGCAGAGGTAGTTCTTTCCCCACCCACTTTCCATCTATCCCACCCAGGTAGACAGGATGAGCAGAAAGAATCCTTGCCTTGATAAAATTGATAAATGAGGTTGGAACAGAGCTCCTCTTTTCTGGAGTCCATATGGAGTCCTACCCAACTTCAAACTCATAGCTGACAAAATAAAAAAAAAAAATTGGCAAGTCCATAAGTACTTTTAAGGATTCTAAAGGTTAAAGATATGGTCGATTGGCATTCTTTTTAGAGCCTGGAGTGATGTTATATTTGCTTCACAGAATTCAAAGGAGTGCACAATTAACATTAGAAATCTATTAGATAGATATTCGGAAGAGTTGTTCAGTTTTCCAGTGCCACATATATACCTATCATTCACCACCACTGCAGTGGGTCTCATACTGATTTTTAACATTATACCCTAGAATTTACAAAACATAAGTAAGAGCAAAAAGGCCAAAAAAGGAGAATATATTAGTTTTCAAGGAGCTGGCAGATTACAGGCTAACATCAGCCATGTCGTTGTAGTGGTTCCACTCTTAAAAATATGTATGTGCTGCAGCAGCATGAAGAAAACATACTGAAGATCAAATGAACATTACTGCCTCTTTACTACATCTTGCACTTTAGTGCATTCCCTTCTTTTTTGGTTTCATTTTGTTTTGTTTTCATAATAATACTGGTATACAGCCAATAGCCTCTTCCCATGATGGAATAACATAGGTACATGAAGGTATGGCTGGGTAGTAGGATCAGATGGATGGGCACTAGTGAGAGGTGAGGGTCTGGTGGGAACTAATCAGGACTACTAGCAACTCTTTGGGAAACCAAAGAAGTGCAGCCAGGACCAACAGAATTTAATATACTTTCTAGAGAAAAAGTCTGAACAGAATTTCTGTATGAAGTATAATGAATGAAGTGGCAGACTCTAGAGGGGTTTCACGGGAAAAGACTTGAAACCCTGTAATGTTTTTGACAAAGCTTTTTATTCAAGTGTAAGTGAACATTATGCAAAGAGGTTCCAGGATGAAAAAAACCCAATAGGCCAATAGGACACTTACTAACAGGGTTTCTGTTTTGTTCAGGCATATATATATATATATATATATGTATATAAAAGATATATAGATATAGATATAGATATAAATTAACTTTTTAAAAAAGCTGAGACTCCTTTTTTTTGACATAATCCAGCAAATACACCCCAAAACATGCCAAACACCCCAAAGCAGTGTGTTTCTGCTTCTTAGCAAGAGTGAATACTTTGCACTCCGAAGAAATAGACTGTTATTCTACTCCATGGGAAGAGGTTGTTGGCCATACACCAGTATTATTATGAAAAGAAAAAAAAAAAGGAATGCAGTAAAGTGCAAGACGTAGTAAAAATCTGTGTTGACAGTGGGATGACACTATAAAATTGCTGTATACTGTGATGTGAGCTCAACAAGTCATTATATTGGGACTATATTTTGTTGCTTTTGAACCCAGTGGCGTCTGATTTCCACCCTCATAATCAATGAGTCAAACTTACTCCTCCCCACACTCCCCATATTCTACCTATGTCTGGGTATCTGTGGAAATTGTATTCTACCTCATTTTAGGGTGACTGCATGGACTCTGTCTTCCTGGGGTTGCTATTCCTAACTGCACAGGGTCATGAGTGTGCTCAGCTGTGGCTTTTCACTCTTTACTCTGGACTGCCCTGAACTTGCCCCTAGATGGAGATCTGCAGGTGTCAGCATAGTAGAAAAGGTTCTTCTGCTGCTGCAGGTTCTCAGCAATTAAGGCCTGGCAGCAATGGATAATTGTCTAATTAAAATGGCCCAAATGATTCCATGAGCACAAAGTTAAAAAAAAAACCCAAAAAACTCCCTTTAAATTCTGCATTGTTACAACCTACAAAAACAAATCTTCTGACAAATTTCCTATGTTCTTCTTTACTCCTTTTTTTACTTGTAACAACAAGTGAAATCTAAACCTTTTGCAGGAGTGATTGCAGCATCCACTGACTTAACAAAGAACCTCTAACAGTAAATTAGTCCCTAAAAGCAACTACCTCCTATTTGGAGGCAGCAGATTATTCTCTATTGAAAGTTGAGTAATCATTTCTACCAAACATGGACAAGAGGGGATTCATACCCTGATGGAAGCTGCGGCAAATAAATCTCATGATGGTTCTGAGTGCCAATACTGTTCAAAAGAGGACAGCAATCTTCTGAAACTTGTTTGAGGACAAGACAAGTAGAAGCAGAGGCAAATAATCAAAGCAATCAAACACTTCTCCCTGAACAGTTGTCAAGACCACCAATATACACGTCCTGTGCCATGAGTTTGTGGCGGTGCACATGATATGCAAGCACCATAGCAACAAGATATTAATCATCAACACAGACGGGCACAGGTTGGGGTAAGGCTTCAGAGGTGCAAGTTGTAGGCTGTATCTCGTGTACACAACAAGTCCCAACGGTACCAGTTTCGGCGCTACCTCAGCAGCATTGCATAGTTGAATTCATTATGGCTGAGATTACACCTTCCTCTGAAGGATCCATGTGTTGGGCCTGGTATACAAATGCCTGGACATGAAGAACAGCTTTGCTTCCCATTCGGTGTCCCTCTCTCTTTGTGGTTTTCAGTTATAGATTCTGGGCAAGTTCTTTGCTAGTGAGACACCACTGATTGAAGTGGCACTGTGCCAGCACAGTATTTGGCACTCTGAGTGATGGCAGGGATTTTCAGAAGAGTTCAAGTGAGAAGATTAGGTGCCCAATTGCTCTTACGTTTGGTCAATAGCCTTCTCTTGGCTCATCAACATCTCTGCGATGCCACTGATGCCTGGTGCAGGCACTTCCTACCTGCCAGCAACCTGAGAGAAATAACAGACTATTTAATGGCACAAAGCTTTCTGTTTCTGCAGTTTACTTTATTTACCTAGATTTTTCTTTGACGATGACACACCAGTAAAGTGCACTTATACCAACTAGAGTACCAGGTCCAGTGTGCCAAAGAGTTAGGAACACATTTTCAATGGTTAAAATGATTCACCACTGGAAAAAACCCATGTATTTTCTCTCTTAATGGTGTCTTTAAACAGAGCTTGAATGTCCCTCCAGCCTCCTGAATGGTGATTTACTGAGATTTTTGGGCTTGGAACAGCTCAGTGAAATTTAGTGATGATACACAGGCCAGGCCTATGACGTCTCTTCCGCACTAAGGCAGTTACTATCTGCAAAGGAAATATATGACCCTACAGAGAAACACCTGGCCATGGCTAGAAGTACATGTGGCAAGGTTATGAACAGCTTTGACCATGAAGGGGTCAAAGGGTTCTGTTACTGGGAATTTCTGGCCCTCTCTGGAACTTTTACTTGGTGTTGAGATGCTGCTGGTGTCAGGGCTTCAGAGGCATCAGTGGGTAGATTTCCGGTGTAGCTGGTATCCTCTATTAGGGATTAAGAAAACAATTACTTTTTCATGGTGGTAACAAACACTTACCTAGCATAGAGATCCTGATAGCCTTGTGTTTGTGTGTAAAAAATACGTGAAGGCAAAACACGAAATAGGTCCAATGCAAAAATCCCCCTATGAAACTGGAGATGAGAATGTAGGCAAATGTAATATTGTTATCTGGACTGGAATTTAATCAAGACTTAAATATGAGGTGATGTGGTATTGCAGTGGTGGGATCACTGCCTCAACAAAACTGTACTAGATTCTGCCTGTCTTTTCATAGATTCAGGTGTGCACTGGTATAATTTGTCCAACCTCAACAGAGCTGATCCTGATATACACAAGGATACTCATATTCAGATTTCCCAGCTCTTCTCCTCCTCTTCCCTTCAAGGTCTCTCTGCTCATGTCATGTGGAATGGCATAAGTTCAGGTGTGGATCAGAGAGACTTTGAAATGGAAAATCAGAGGATACCACAAGCCCTATTGGAGAAGAGCTGGCAAAGCTTAGAACCAGGCTAGCAGAGTGGTGAGGGTTAGGACTAACGTAAGCTTGTATGGGGTGCTGTGTTTGGAGTCCCAGAGAAATCTGCAAGCCAAGAATAATGAATACTGGCAGAGCTCCATGTGAGTAACAAACGGCTTATCCTGTCTAGGCTAATGACAAAATGTTACATATTGGCATTTTTTAAAATATTTTTTTTTTATTTTTAGGAAAAGAAAGATTAAAGCAACCACTATACCTAAACACTCTGCTTTGCTCTGATAAGATGCCAGAATTACATGACTTCTACTGTGTAACAAGGTTCTTTGTGTGGGTGTAGCAGCCCCTCCCCATACCTAGCGGATACACTCTAGGGAATTTTTGCAAGTGTGAGTATTGCCTCTTGTAAGGTCACTGAGTCAAGAAAATTAATACATGGTATGAAAAAAAAAGTCATGTTTTGTGTGTTTCCATAAGAGCGCCACAAAACAGTCCCACATAAAGGTTATAATCACTATTACATGCACAGCAATGACGTCCCATGCATACTACTCTGCAAAATGTTGGGCATCTGCCCTGCCCTCCATCAAACTCAACTGGTAATTTGAAAATTAAGGACTTAATGTAAATGCAAGCCAGTCTGGTTCACAAGGTATCTCTACCACTCAGTCGCTCCATCAGGTAGAGTGCTTGGCATTACTCTGCCTCCACTGCTCAGGGTCTACAGCTTGCTGCCATTGCAGTGCCATGATACTGCTCCCTCTTTAGACATGCCTGTAGAGACTGGGCCTTGCTGGTACATGTATCTGCATTTTCCTCTCTTCTGTTTCTGCTCCACAGCTGCACTAACTTGCCTATTCTGTGATGATGCTCACTTTCCTCCCAAACTTCCCATTACTGGGCACTTGAGTGAAGCACTCACACGCAGTCTCTAAGGGCTTGCCATCTCAAGAGGTACCAAACTTAAACTTGGGATGATTTCCCAGGTGCAAGGCATGTATTGCCAAAGTCCCTGAACACATAACCAGCCCCAGGTCTCCAAGATTTATTGGGCAATGCAAAGCAATGGCCTGTGGGGCTACTTCTGCAGCTGGGAATGCAGAGGAAGGTCTTCAGGGAGGGGGTAGAGTCTGTGGCTGTGGGTCAGCCATGCCCCGAGCCCCGGCATGGAGCTGACACAAGGACCTTCACCCCCTGAGACCCGAGCTTGCTCCTACAGCAGCCTTGGCCCCACGGCGCAGGAGCCAAAAAAACACTGTTTGTGGACCACGAGGTGATTTCCTATGCCCAGTTTACTTGCTCGCTAGCCCGACCCGGCTGCACGGCTCAGCTGTCACTGCCGCCGCCCGGGACTGGGGCCGGGTGTGGCCCTGCAGGACTTTGAGGCGGGCGGCGCAGTCCGGCAGCCCCACGGAGAGTGCCGGGGCTGCCCGGCACCCGCGCGCACGCCCGGCCGCCGGGGCCTCCGAGTGTCGCCGGGATCTCCGGGTGCCACTGAGGGCTCCGGGTGTCGCCGGGATCTCCGGGTGCCATTGAGGGCTCCGGGTGTCGCCGGGATCTCCGGGTGCCACTGAGGGCTGCGGGTGCCACAGGAACGACACCGGCCCCGCGCCGCCCGCGGCCAACCTGCGCCGCCCGCCGCCCGGCC
>VZRL01002888.1:121421-131528 GCA_013397895.1 Origma solitaria | reverse complement strand
GTTGCCCTGCGCTGCCCCGGCCCGCCGCTCCCGCGCCCTGTCAGCACCGCAGGTGGAGCCCCGGCCGCCGGGCAGCGCCCCCCGGCCCCGCTCCCCCCGGGCGCGGACCCTCGCAAGGGCCTCCGCTCTCTTGTTAAAAGCCGGGTATCGGCTGCATGCGAGAAGTTCATACACCGGTATTAACTTGTTGGTATTTATTGCAGAAAAACACGGGAGGGGGGGGAAAGTTGGCAGGCTGTGTTTTTATATTGCTCGACTTGGATTTAATGTAGCCCCTGCTCCCAGCACATAGCTTTAGGAGTTTTCTTTTTTTATGTTCCCGAGCAGGGATTAAATGAATCCCTGCAATAAAGTTAGATGCCTTCAGCCCAGGCTTTTCCCTGTAGGAGTCTAGCTCTGTTTTTTTTAATCTGACAATGTTTGACTCTTACTGGGGCCGTTAATTTCACTTACCAAACTATTACATTGCTCTGGGGGACAACGCAACATTTTTCTAAATATGGTTCCCCCAGTGAGTGAGTGTTACCATTGTAGCACCACTATGGAGTAGCGTGAGAGTTTTCAATTATAAAGCTGCAAAACAGTAGCTGTTCTTCAGCCAATGCTGCCGTGAAAGCACAGCTCTGGGTAAGTGGAAAAACTTATCTCTCTGCAGGCGTTTTGGATGTGTTGGCCGTGTGCATTCTTGACCCGGCAGTCTAAAATGCTGTGAGGTGTAGGACCAAATTCGCTTAGACCATGGTTAGGCAAGACCAGGAGTCTTTGAAATCCCTACTCATCCAAAGTATAACAACAAGGGGCTTTAGTGCAATATTCTTTTTTACTAATGGAAGTGTTGCTTGACCATGATGGCTGTTAAATGCTTCTCAGAGCTACAGAAAGTATACTGCTGGCTGCACTGATGTCCTTGTGTTCAGCTGTGCTGTGTAGCCTCTTTTATGGCCAGATGTGTAACAGCAGCTGTTAGTTCTGATCTCACTAGTTCTAAGTCAGAACTGGTGTGTGCCATAAATTACTGGAGACTGGCTTTAAAAGATCAGGAAACACAGGGGTGCTTATGCCTATATCTTTATTACCCAATATCAAGCATAAACCTCAAAATTGGAGTGATTCCAAATAGAGAGGCGCTTTGAGGTGATAAGTAAGAGTCTGCCTGGATGACTAGGGCCTTCATCAGCACCAGTATCTAACTGCTTTAATAAAGAGCAATTGAAACAACAAAATTAAAAAATCCTGGTGGCAGTGCATGATTGTACAATGACCCTGTATATCAAACAGTTTTCATATATACCATTTTTATATACTGTACTTTACAAGGCAGTTTAATTGCTCCCTGTGCTCTGTTGTCTTGGAGTGGGAGCTACTTCAGGAGAGTGGAAAACGAAATACAAAGGACTACTGATTTTCTTTTTGCTTGAAGTAAGTGAACTGACTTTGCTATTTCTTCCTTCATGACTGGGGGAGAATGTCCGCTGTGAGCACTAACGTCTACAGTTCTGTAGGAAGATGTGCCTTAAAGTTTTAGCTTAGTGTTTAACTTATGAGCTCTTAAATGGAAAGCTGTAAATTTCCAGGATGTCTAACTCATGAAATCTGTCTTTTTACCCCTCGAAGTGTCGTGATTAAGTGCATGTGAAGGTGAGGAGTTTGGTTTACTTGTTTGCAGCCAGGCTGATTGATATAAGCCTCTGAGCTTCATCTCTTGCAGTGATTAGACATTGCCAGTAAAGTTGTCATTAGTATAAAGGTGCCATACTTTAGATTCTAATGAAAACAAAAATACTTTATTAGTAATTTCCTAAATAATGACTACCAGGTTACACCAGTATGCATTTCTCATGTGGACTTGCGATTTAGAATGTATTCCTGTCAGGAAATCTCCCTGGATGGGTGGTGGGGGGATGTCAGTGCTGCAGCTCGGGGGGTCTGATCTTGCAGGTGTTCAGTTGCTAGGTCTGATACCTGCTCTTTCACACTTTCTTTTCTGTATGGTAAGCATTAGAACTACAATATTTGCAAGCTGAAATGCTTTTAAAGGTGAGCAATAGTTTTTAGTCCTACTCAGTAAATTCAAATGACCAGCAGTAATGATTGAAGCAAGTTCTAGATCTTCCTCCTTTCATTTCCCTGTTGCTACTGTAGCAGTGTTCTAAGATAGGCAGACAGCAGTGCCACTGAGTAGATAAGCAGAAGAGAATGGCTTGCTGCTGTTTGCAGAAAATGGTGAAAAACTATAAGTATTGAAGACAAATAGGTATATGTACATCTCTTGTGCCAGTAAGGGATGAAACTTTCAGATGAAGTGAGTTCAGGATAATTACTTGAATACTAAGGTAAATTATGAGTGCAGCTAGTATCTACAGGTCTGCTGAGGAACTTCTGGCTCTCAGAAGATGCATGAAGCTTGCTGTTTCTTGTTATAGTGAAACTATGAGCAGCGATGTGAATTCTTTAGTCTTGGTGTCAGTGACTTGTAGGAAACATCTGGCTTTTGCATATACACTGTTGCCCAATGACAGTTAATAACAACTGTCCTGAGTGAAGCCACATAGGAAGTCTAATATCTTGTCCTAGAAATAACTTGGAAGCCCAAGGCTGTTGTGTGACTTGTTTCCTCACTTGACAGACTCTAATAAAGCTTCTACTGTTACATAATCACCTGCTCACTTCTACTTTTGTAGCTCAAAAGAGCATTGTGAGACTATACTTGGAAAATGTCTGTTTGAAGAGTGCTACCTTCTGGAAAAAAACAATCGTGTTATTTTCTATTTGTATTGTCTTCCTGTGTGCCTCTTTCTCTCTGCTGGCATGAGATCTGGAGGGTGTGACAAGCCAGGTCTTGCTGTTTCCCCCCTCCGTGTTCCCACAGTGAGAGATGGGGAGCTTGACTGGGCTGGCTCTTCCATCTCCTACTGTGTGGTGCATTTAAGCAGTATTCTTTCATAGCAGGTTAAATAGATTGTGCCACTAAGCTCCGTTTTCCTCCATCTAGACAATTAATTGTGACCTTTGTTTTTTCTAGTTCGGAGAGAGATCTGTGTAGGCCCTCTGCTTTTCTGAGTGTAACTCCCTGACCATTACAAATTCATCCATTTATGGCAGAGAACTCTTGGTGACAGTAATGACAAATACTAGCACAGAGAAATGGTGGGTGCTTGCAGAAGGCCCAGAATGTGTCTGCAGCAGTCAAAAGCAGTCCCATGAATGGGCTTAGATTTCTGGAAGACTGGGGACCTGCACCACTCCAGTGACTTCAGAGGACTGTAAGATGGGAGGGGAGGACCAGGTAGTCACTTTAACTTTCTTCCTAGTTTCATGCATGGAAGCCTGTCATATCCTCCCTTAAAAGGCATGCTGGCTGAAGATGAGGTGGGGGTTTGAACATTACAGTTCAGTGCTACCAACAGATTTCAGTGCATAAACTGGAGTGTCACAGAGCATTGGGAATTCCCTGCTGCAGCTGGCTACTAGTTAGAACAGCAAATAAGAATCTTGATAAAAAGTGCTGAAAAGGCTTCTGCAGCTTTGTTGTTCCCTCTGGGGGAGCAAGCAGCATTGCAGCTTATGCCAAGGAGTGGCACAAGGAGTGTGTTCTGCTCTGTGTTCACTGCAGCGCCACTGGAAGGGTGCCACGAAGCAGGGGTCTTTAGGTATGCCCTACCAAAATTAGGGAGTCTGTGTTCTTTAGGGGGGGAAGAAATTGCCAAAGCACATGTAATAAAAGTATAAAGCAGAGGTCTTCATACACAGGAGATCTAGAACAAAAGAGTGAACCTTAGGATAGGTTTTCAATGACTGAATTTTGTTTCTTGGTTTCAGCTTAATCTCCACTCTGCATTGCAAAGGTCTATACGAATAACTAGCAACTGAAGCACTTTAATGCTTTTAGATTTCTTTACCTTTGGAGAGATTCATTTAATGAAGAAACAAGTACCCAAAGGCAAGTCTTCAGAAAGCAGATGGGACAGATTTGTTACTCTATGGCAAACAGTGTTTGGTTACAGATACCCTGTTTTGTTTGGGTGAGAGATGTTTTTCACCCAAGTGGAAGCTCTAATTGTATATAGACCTATACTGCTTATTTTTTTCTTCTGCTTGCTCCCATTTAGACCTTTAATGTTAGCTGAATTCATTTATGTGTACTAAAGAAACTGATCTGACTTGTTTTTTTTAAGTAGTGTGCAACTGTGTTGAAGAACAGGATTAATTCTTATGTAGAGAAGTATTAAAACATTCTGTTCCAGTTGGAACAGCAGGTCCTGTTCTAAACAGAAAAATGCTGTAGGATCTGACTTGCTCTATGTTGTCTTAGAGTTGGTGTTTTAACTGCCTGAGTTTCAGAGTTGGCTACAAGCATATTTCCACTCATGTTAATGGGCTGTGCTGTTAATGAAAGATTTCTGGACAGCAAAAGATGAGGTACAGAAAAAGAAACTGCTCATGTATTTTTGCTGGTAGTGGCAGCAAACTCTGTAGCTGGTGGAACACCTACAATGATAACCTCTTGGACAAGAGTTCCAGTTTCCAGCTCTAGTCATGTACTAAGGTAATCTTCACAGTGCAGAACAGATGCTCTCTTGGCTTCTTTCATTTCCAGATGGCCTGAAGCAATTGGTAAGATGACTGTAAACTCATTTCAGTAGTATAGTAGCTCTGAAATATTAATACTGCTATTTAAATATCTCAGATGTTCTTATCCTGCTATCTCAAACTAATTGCGACATTACTATGTCAAGAAACCCCAAACAAACAAAACCCCATTTGTCTCTTACTTGGCTGCTGAATCCCAGTTCTTCTGGTGCTGGCGCATCTGACAGTGCAGTTAAGTGTTACACAATAAGCTTTATGCTAACATTAAAAGCTAAACATGGAAGCAATACAGGTGGAACTGAAGCTGATCACTGAAGGCTGCTATGTTGACTGCCATACTTAACCATCCTGTGTGACAGTGTGGTGGCTTCCTGTCAGAATCCCCCAGCAGCTGCCATAGGTCTCTGGTGCTGAAGCACTGTCCAGGGACATTGTGGCACAGAAGACCTTGAGCCAAGCTTGGTGTGCAGTGGTAGTAGTTTACTACTTTGGTCCTCAAGTGACATTCTGGCTGAATAGCAGCTGTTGTAACTTGTGACTTGAACTATGAAGCCTACACGCTTAAGTACTGTCATTGCATTGGTAAGACTGTGAGCTTCCTATGCTCATCTGTGAGAAGCTCTTCTGTTCATAAAATTCTTGCTCTAACAGTGATGGCTGCCATTGCTGTGGGTGTGTCCAGTCCATGCTGGAGCTTTTTGGATAAGGTGGGAGGTCAGTGTGAGATCTTTGCTTATGCAGGAAAACTACCAGGATGTGATGGAAGTGGTACATAACTGTCTGCTTCTTCTGACTGGCTCATGTGAGCAGTTACAGCTTGTGTTCAGTAGCTTATTTGTATGTGAGCCATGTGAAACTTTCTGTATGTGATGACTTTACTGCTTGTAGGTATGAGGAAGGAGTATTCTGGCACCTAAACTTTGACTAAGAATGCAACTCTGCCCTTGTTTCTTTTCTTTTTCTTTTTTTGGTAAGGGGAGGAGGCATTGTAGCTTTGAGAGAATAACAACAGGAAAGCATAGCTAGTCACACCAGGGTGTAAAGTTTTATTCAGGACAGTGGAAACCACCCACCATACAAAAGAGTTCTTTGTATATGGCCTCACATAGGCTATCAGCAGCCCTTCAGCCTGAGAGCAGCTTCCCTAGGATAAGGCCTTACCTTGAAACCAGCCTCATGCCTCCTATCCTGGATGTTTTTCCTCCTTATTGAAGTAGGTTCCTGATGCAATTTAAGCTCCTGTGGGATGCTGCAGATACAATATAGATAAGGTTAGCAATATTCATGGGCTTTAGAAAAGTGTCATCTGCTTATTTGGTGAAGAAAACATTGCCTCATATAGTGGGCCTGTCTTCTGGTGAATGCTATTTCTTTAAAAATTGAGGTGACAAATATGGTTGTTATGCTCCCCTACAAGAACTGCTCCAAAGGAAGGCTGTCCTATCTGAGTAAAAGGCCTTCATACTGGAAATGCAACCCCTACAGTGTTAGGAGTGACAATGGAGCAAACTGGCTTTGGCATATGAAGGGATCCACTCTAGTCTGTGTGGCACTTTCAGGGTAGTCTGAAGACTGTCCTGGGCCTGGCTGGATGATGCCAAGATGACAGCAGCAGCCTGGAGTAACACCCTTGGTGGAAGGCTGTCCTGTCTCCCTCACTGGAGGTATTCAAGAACCATCTGGATGCAATCCTGTGCTATATGCTCTAGCATGACCCTGCTTGGGCAGGGAGGTGGGACCAGATGACCGACCCACTGTGGTTCCTTCCAACCTTACCCATTCTGTGATTCTGTCAGGTGTTTCTGTTGTGCTTCTGTCCTTAGAGCAGTGTCCTAGAAGGCCCCTTAAGCCTCCAGCTGCCTGGACTGTCAAACTATTTGCCTGTGGTCTCCCAGCTGTAGCCTGCTCAGAAGGATATGCCTGCATGTTGCGTTTGTGCATTTTTGCCTCCCACAGGCTTGTGGCTGGGCCAGCTGCTTTTGAGGGCCCCACTGACAGAAGTTTTCATTTGGAGTGGCACGTAGCTATACAGTGGGGAAGTGAGTGGTAGGTGTGAAATGAGAGCAAACTCAGGTACTTCCCCCAAGGTCTGTACTCAGAGATAGGAAAATAACGCTAGGTGCTATAGTAACAGAGGCTGCATCATTAAAGGTTGGCTCAGGGTTTTGGCAAGTAGAGTCTGGCAACAAAGCCTAGACAAGCACCCCACCAGTGCTGCTGGCAGACTCTTCATGCAGGTGGAGGAAGTCATACAGAAACTAGTGTGTGTAGGCAGATAACTTGCTCTGCCATGGGCACCCAGACTCCCCTCTTGGGCTGGAGCTGGAGTTCTGAAGAAACAACTATTGCTTCTGGATGAAGTAGCTGAAGGAATGTGAGCAGGATGTCATACCTGAGTAACTGCCACAGCGGACCATACTGCTCAGTACTTGAGTATATAGACCTAGAACATGTGCAGGGTTCTGTAAACTGGGTTGCCTTGCCCCACAGACTTTTGACTTGAAGTGGCTAAGGGAAAAGAAGCAGACTACTTGCATGCAACATTCTTTCTGTGCAAGGCATAGACTATTGAAATTCTATTCTGTGAATCTATTGAGATTGGCTCTGTAGGCTACATGGCAGCCCTTGTCAGTCTGAAGTTAAATTTGATTCACTGCTATTAGAGCATTGGCCTAATACAATTTTTCTCTATTCTGAGTCTCATGACAAACTGAAAGAATGTAATTTCACCCTATTCAGAGTGGAAGAAGCCTGCTCTTTCTGTGCCACTGAGATGTTGATTAAAGCTGAGATTGAGGAGGTGGTAAAGGTGAGGGTTTTCTCATGGGAGAACCTCTAATAGAAGGAATCATAGTAAGTGGAAGGGAAGATATGTAGGGATAAGAAAGACAGGGAAGTAGGACAGATGAAATAACTTGTTTTTCTATGGTTTTTCTTGGCCACTGGTCCAGTTAATGATAGTTGGAATCATATCCAGAGGGAAGTGCTGATCCTCAAATATGGAGGAGAGGTTCCAAACACTTAGTGGGCAGATTCTGTTTCAGAGTTTCTCTTGGCCACCAGTCCTCTGTTACCATTACTTGGGTCACAGACTAGAAGGAATGTGGAAAATGCTGTCCATCCCTGTTCTCTTCCCTGTTCCATGACTGAGATTAATCACTCAAATTGCACAGGGAAGCCATATTGTGCCTTCTAATGAAGAAAGTCTACTAACCTAGCTGCTATATGTAGGCTTGTGATGTATGGAATAGTACGTGTATTATTTCATGGAGTTTCAGAATAGCTGATTAAGAACTTTTTCTTTGGTTATATAGAGAACCCAAAATACAAGATCATATCATCCTTCAGTTGTACTTCTAATACTTTGGGGTTTGACCAAAGGGGTTTGACTCCAACAAATTAAAACAATCCAATACAGCCTTAACGTAAAGGTAACTGTCTAAAATTCTACAGCTATTGTGGGTTTCAGAAGAAGCAATGTGACCACGTATGGTATGGAGGTGGAGCGAACCAGGCATCAAATAGATAAGGAAGCATCCTTAGGTGAAAACACCTGGTAGAGGCAGTGGTATCCTTTAATGTCCAGATGTACACTATCTCTAGATCTTGCTTCTGTGTGTACCATATACATGCCAGTCAGAAACATGTAGTATGGTAATCTTCTGCAGCAGCATAGGCTCCCTTGAGTAGCATGAAGATTAAAGAACCTACTCTAGCTAGTACATCAAACCACTTCCCTTCTCATTTCTTTGAAGCAGATTTATATGCATTCTACACTTGGGCTTAAACAAATACGTGGTAGAACTAGGTGCAAGTTAAGAACTAGAAAGCCAGAAGCTCTTGGGTGTAATTTCCAAGTGGAGGATATTAAATGAGTTGGAGTTTGCGGATACTAGCCAGATAAAGGGGTTTCTGTCTGAGCCAAGAGGCTGCTTCTGATTTGGGTCTAGTTAGCATACAGAATGGTGGTAACTCTTGTTGGCGTCTGCCTGGAGTTTTGCATTTGGCTTATTCCTTTTCTCTTAAAAGTGAGCAGACAAGTGTTGCAAAAGTAGATAAGCGGAGTGCAAAATTAGCTTTTAAAAATGTGTATGCATCTGGAACACTAGAGGATTATTGGCTCCAAACTTGAAGGGAACTGTGAGTTTTAATGTGTATGCTTCTCAGGCTTAGTGGAAGCAAATTACTTCTAACATAGAAATCTGTAAGACTGTGTAAAATGAACAGGGGTGTTAATTCAATGGGTTTTTTGCTCTACTGGTTTTTTTTTTCTTGCGCCACGGTTCTAGAGATTAGCTTGACTTATTTCCCTTTCTGTGTCTTAACCTGAAAATATGAAAATCTAGGAGAACTTGATCCACCTTTTAAAATTAAAAACAATACCAGTACGTACAGCCAAGGCTTTGGAGTTCTGTCAGATAAGGGATTGGGTATAAGTGTTGCCGTATCTTCCTGCTGTCGTAGTAAACCATAGCTAACTGGATTCTCAGTGCTGCTGGTGGTGGTGTAATTTGCCCTCAATTAGCTGCAATGCATCTGAAATATTCCTGGAAATAGACTAGATGCAGAAATCCGTCTGACTAGAGCTTTAACAGAGCTTCTGAAGGTGCTTGCCATGGGATAGGATTTCTTAAATGCGCTGCATGTGTGTAGAAGTCCAGGGGTTTACTTTCTGACTGCAAGAGAATGGTGCTTCTGGCTGCAGTGCCTAAAGGCCTGAGGTTATTCTAGAGATGCTATCCTGCAGCTTTGCAGGTAAAAATCCGAAGTGATGGCAAAGTGACATTGCTTATCTGGATAGGTGTCGTGGGTTTGACCCTGGCTAAATGCCAGGCACCTACAACGTTTGCTTTCTATGCTCTCTCCTGCTGCAGCTATGCAGAGGAGAGGAAAAACTAACACAAAACACTGGACTCATGAGTTGAGATAAGATCACTGATAAGGGCCGCACGAGATTCAGGGCAAGAGCAGGCGGGAAACTTAAAGTTGCAAAAAAAAGTGATTTATTAATCTAACAGAGTCAGAGGATAAATTGGAGATAAAAATAAGCTCTTAAGACACCATTTCTTCACTCACCCCCCTTTCCCTCTTAAGGCACCGCTTCTCAGCAGATACCCCATACTAAAAATGCTCAGACACCATTCAGGTGCAGGTGGCCAAAATCTCCTCAAGATGACAGCAGTAGTTGTTGACCTGTATCCAGCAAAATCAAACTAAATTCACGTTTCAGTATGGAACAGATAAGTGAAGGAAAATTAGGAGAGATAGGGAGGGAAATGGAGCTGGGGGAAGGTGATGAAAATTAAAGCACCCTATGAAAGGCCTTTGGGCAGGACCCAAAAACTTTAGATAAGACTGAAAAATCTACAAGGCTGGGAACAGCAAGAAAAGCAATTGCTTAGCTTTGCTTCCCTTTATGCTTTATGCAGGAAGAAACCCAGATTTTGCATGGGTAAAGAGACTAGACTATGACAAGAAATAGCTGTTGCTTTCATCAGCTTACCCCACCACAACAAC